>JAJHSJ010000007.1:4327550-4927550 GCA_021015155.1 Magnolia officinalis
GTAGCAGCTTCAGGGGATATATTTGCAGCGTCAGGAGATATATCAGGAGACGGATTGTTACCTGGTACAACTGTTTTGTATTCTTAGTGCCACAAACCAATCAAACTTCAGCCAATTCAGCTCTTCATCTCGTGTCTCCCCCTGAAGAGAAGAATGGGATGCAGGGGAGAAGAAAGTGTCGGTCTCAAGGAAAGAAACATCCATAGTCACATAGGTACGCCGAGTAGTCGGATCGTAACAACGATAACCTTTCTGATGGACAACATATCCCAAGAAGAGGCAGCGATGAGCACGTGGGTCAAGCTTCGTGCGTTGATTTTTATAGAGGTGAACAAAGGCAACACACCCAAAGACGGGTAGTGGAAGCATCAATGTCGTGGGTAAGGTGATATAGGTTGACAGAGTTTGCAGTGGGGTCTTAAACTCGAGTACTTTGGAGGGCATCTGATTGATTAGGTGCACCGCAGTAGCCACCGCATCAAGCCAGTAGGAGTGCGGAACGTGCGACGCAAGTAGAAGTGCTCAAGCTGTTTCAAGAATGTGGCGATTTTTCCGCTTGGCAATACCATTCTACTGAGGTGTCTGAGGACACGATGTCTCATGAATCAGTCCATGATGATGGAAATAATCACGGAACTGATGATTTAGATACTCGCCACTATTATCAGACCTAAGAATCTGAAGCTTAGCGGAGAACTGAGTTTTAATCATATTATGAAAAGATCGAAACACAGTAAAGACGTCATCCTTATGTTGTAATAAGTATAACCAAGTCATTCGAGTGCAGTCATCAATGAAAATCACAAACCAGTGGATGCCAGACAAAGTAGGCTTTGGGGAAGGCCCCCACACATCAGAGTGAACTAAAACAAATAAAACCTCACTTTTATTCATACGTAAAGGATAAGGCACTCGATGACTCTTGGTTAAAATGCAAGTCTCACACTTAAAATCCGAAATAGACAACTCTGAAAATAAATCAGGAAACAAATGCTGCAAGTAAGCAAATGAAGGATGGCCTAATCGACGGTGCCAAAGCCAAATCTGCTCCACCTTGGTATCACATGACTGACCAACATGATGTACGCGGCCCATGCTGAAATCATCCATATAATAAAGCCCCCCCTTAGTACCACGCCTAATGATCTCCTTCGAGAGAATATCCTGAAGAAGACAAAATGTCAGGTAAATCAGTACGGTGTAATTGAGCTCTTTCGTAATTTGACTCACAAATATTAGCTTGTGAGAAAGGGAAGGCACAAGTAAGGTATTAGATAATGATAAAGCTAGTGAAAACATCACAGTGCCAGCCCCTTTTACCGCAGAGATAACCCCATTGGCATTGGCAATACTAGCCCGCCGAGGAGGTGCATGTTGATAGAAATCCTGTGCATCAAATGTCATATGGTCAGTTGCTCCAGAATCAAGAATCCATGTGTTGCAATCATCACTGCCGTTAAATCCACGTAGAGCCATACCTGCATTGGAGGTGGAGGATTCGATCGTAATTAGGGACAAGTGTGGTTTTGCTGCCGCCACTGCAACCTTACCAGTAATGGCATCATTAGTGGCTCCATCACGCCTCTTCTTGGCTTAAAGATCATGCCACCAATCTGGATATCCATGCGATTTAAAGCATGTGTCACGGGTGTGCTTAGTGTTCCCACAATGAGAGCATTTGGTCCCCTCGATATTTGTCTTCTGCTTCTGATGTGGACTAGCATATATATGACTTGCTGCTGTTTAGAGACAAAGATCAACCATTAGATGCAGAACCCAAGCCATTCTTGACGCTTTTGGAAGCCAAGACTGCGTCGGGTGTGTCATTCGCTCTGCCATTTGTTGTCATCACAGCCTGTCGAATAGCTTCTCGACGGACATGGGCATATGCTTGCTCTACCGTAGGGAAAGGTTGCCTCTGTAATACTCCACTACGGATATGATCCAAGTGGTCATCAAGGCCATCCAAGAAAATATACACCATGTCTTCTTGAAGGATGGAGTTATAGTGTTGCACATCAATTGGGCACTTCATGGGATTTGGGCGACGAAAATCGATTTCTCGTCAAATTCCTTGCAGTTTGTTGTAAAACTTTTCCAACGAACCACCAGCTTGCTTTAGTCTGCTTACATGCCGCTGGAGTTCGTAGACTTGGGAGGTATCACTTCCGTCAAAAAATGTGGTGGCAATAGCATCCCACACTTGTTTGGCGGTTGGATATCGAATGAAGGTGCTGATAAGAGAGGCTTCCATAGAGTTGATTAACCATCCCTTTGACTATTGCATTGTCAGTTTGCCACCGCCTGAACGTGGAATCCGTTGGAGACGGCTGAGGAAAGTCACCATTGATATATCCCAATTTATCTTTGGCTGCGATATACATCTCAACCACTTGGGACCAAAGAGCATAATTGGATCTATCCAATTTGATGCCAATCGGTGCAACACCCACGTCTGCTGTCGGTGTCGAGATTGAGGCTTTATTCAAAGCTTCAGTCACCTTCGTGGTCAGTTCCATCAGGGTAGAAGATGATGGAGACTCACCAAGGTTGGAAGTAGTGTCGGTCATGGGAGAAATATGGTGGGAAGATGTTAGTTTAGGAGGCTACAGATAGCAAGGAGTAGGGGATCACGACTGCTGTCTTCCATGCTTGCTTTGATACCATGACAGATTGTAGAGAATAAGAATATTTTATGTATCTTTTCATTCTTCATTGTACAGAGATGGAGATGGAATGCTACATATAGTATTCTCCTATGTCTTATATTAGGCTACACATATATTACACCTAGACATGCTAAACTTGACCCTTTGATTAGGGGATTACAATCTCTCTAATATTACAGCCACCATTTACTCCTACAATCACTCTAATATTATAACTCACACCAACATTCAAGATAACATTTTTCATTAGAAATTTACTATCCGCGCAATGGGCCTGTTGCGCAGATAGCAAGTGAACTTCTTCATCCTGTTGCGCCGGTCGCACAACAGGTACACCAAATACCTTAGTCTTCTGAAGTGTCTGAAATCTCATATCTAGCTTCCGAAATCTTCGAATGACCCAAATGAAAAAAGTGTAGGGGTATTTATAGCCTCCAACATGTGCGAATTTTCATATTCGCGCAATGACAAATCCTATTGCGCGACCGTCTCCATCGTGCGGCTATATCCACTGTGTGGCGATATCCACTGCGCGGTCGCGCAATGAGTTTCTCACAGCACTGTTGCGCGCTACACAACCAAAGAGCTATTGATTTTTTATGCCTCAACAGTATGTTTGGAAATTGTCACAGGTCGTGTTGACTCTCAACTAATTCATGGCGCACAAGTGGGGTTCCGACCCTGAACCAGCTACGTGGGGTTTGTTCATTTCATATCCATGTCGTCCATATGTTTTGCCAAATTATGTTAGGGCGTGGTCCAAAAAATTAAAAAAAAGTACACCTTTTAGGTGGACTGCACCATAGGAATCAGTGGTTGTCGAACACCCACCGAAAAATAAAAATATCAGCTTGATCCAAAACTTTGGTGGCTCACAAAAGATTTTTAATTGTCAATAACCATTGTTTCCTATGGTGTGGTCTTGGTGAAATTTTAATTTACTTTACCTTATTAAGCCCTAAATTAAGCTAGCAAAGCAGATGGACAGAGTGGATATACAATACATGCATCTATGTGGACCTTATAGTCAAGGTCGCACCCACATAACTGGTTCTAGGCCCATCTAAGTGGCATTCCAATTGGGAAGCGGATTGCGTGGTATACGACGCACCGCCCACCTCCGTGGTTTGTCAAAGTCACCAAGTTTTGTGGCCCACCATATGTGTTATACCCACACTATCCATCCACTTTTTGGATCATTTTAGGGCGTGGACCCAAAAATTAAGCAAATCTAAAGCTCAAGTGGACCACACGGCATAAAAGAGGGGGCACAATGATTGCCACCATTGAAACCTTTCTAGTGCTCAACATGATGGTATTTGTCATCAAACCTGTTCAAAATGTCACACACACGCGCAGATGAAAGGGACACACACAACACACACTACACATATATATATATATATATATATATATATATATATATATATATATATATATATATATATATATCAAATGATTTCAAAACTTCTATCACAGGGTCGTGAATCTCAACCGTCCATCAGGTAGAGCAATCATAGATCTTTCCCAGTACGAGGAACATTCTGACGGGAGGATCCTGGTTGTTCAATTAAATCAATTTCCCCCATTTGAATGTACACCATTGACTATTTTCTATTTTCACCCTCTCTTTAAAGAGAGGGAATTGCTTGGGACCACAGCACTTGTGTGGGGCCCAAGTGATGTCCGTAACAAAGCCACTCCATCTATCTGTTTTAAAAGACCACAATAAAACAGAAATCTAAAAATCAAGCAAATTTAAAACTCTGGAAACATTCACAGTTGAAACCTTCCTTAAATTGGCCATGATCTTTATACCCCGTTCATAGAGTTATTGCCACTTAAACAAACTGTAGGCACAGATATCATTCTGATACTAAACTTTTGTCACCCGCCAACATTCAATCCCCACGAAATTGTGTGGCATGACGCACATGAGTTTTGGACATGCCTGATGGTGGAGCCCACAGCTTTGACACCAGCTAGCTAGCTGAAGAGGTGTTGGGGTCACTAGTGTTAGGTGTTTTATCCATGCCGTCCGTCCATTTTTCCATCTGGTGGGTTCACTAGTGCTAGCTGTTGGCTAGTGACCCAACACCCATTGGCTAACTAGTGTAAAAGCTTTGTGAACCCCACCATAATGTATGTCTTTTATTCATGCTGCCTATCTATTTTTCCATCTGATTTTAGGGCCCGGGCAAAAAATAGGCAAACCTAAATCACAAGTGGACCACACCATAGGAAAATATTATTGATTCAATGTCGACCATTAAAAACTTCCTAAGGGCCAATTTGTTTTTTCAGAACAATAGGAAATACAGGGTAAATGATAATTATTATAATTTCATCTTGTTTGAAAATGCATAGGAATTTGTGCCAGTGAAATTAGTTTTTAAAAAATAATTTTAATTTTTTAACTGCAAGGTAACGCATATGATATATCTATTTCGTCCATCCGTTTTATTACAATATTTTGGAGCATAAAACAAAAATTGAAGCAGATCTAACACTCAAATGACCCACGCCAAAAGAAACAGTGTTCCTACAAAGTTTTCAACAGTAAGTATTCGATTCTGTTTTTTGTATGATGTAGTCCACTTGAGTATTAGATATGCCTCAATTTTTTACTCATGTTATGAATTCAAATGTAATAATGGATGAACGGTGTGGATAAGCGAAATGTATCACTGTGGGACCCACAGATATTTTGTAATATTCCTGATTTTTGTGTCAAAAAGTAAGCAGCCATATCAGGTATGCTGTAAATTCACGGGAAAATAATCATTACTTTTTTACGTGTGATTTACCATTTCACCGAAAATCAAACACGCCCTAAACCTCACTATAATAATTATTTTATTTTAATATGTCAAATAAACCTAGATAAAGGGAAAATATAAATATCAGCTTGATTCAAAACTTTGGTGGCCCAATTAATGTTTTCAACAATATGCACTCAATCCCAACAACCTACTGTTGAAAATGCTGGTGACGCCATCTGCCTTGTTCTAATTGCGATGTTCCCAAATTGGGAGTCCTCCCATTCATGCCTTTGACTCTTCAATACTCAAATAATCAAAGTGGATGGACGGTGAATATAAAACACATACTTCATAGTGGGGCCCACAGGGCTTTGACACTGCTAGCTAGCTGGTGTTGGGGTCACCAGCCAAACCGCGTCCTTACACCCTTGTAGTTTTTTGTGGTGCATGGGCCATCCACGGTGAGACCCACCGCATCTAACCCTACAAATTTGAAAACCCAATCCCAAACGTGTACTCAACGTTCTCAGTTCAGACAAGTGGGGTCCTTGCTTCGGAAATCCAGAACATTGTTCTGTTGTTCACCACAATGGATGGCCAATCAACAAAAAGTCTTACAGATTGGATGATCTTAGCCATCAATTCCTTTTCAGTCGGATGTAGACCCTTGCTTTATTTCTCTTCTTAACCATCTATCTATAGACAGCCAATCAATGGTTACACTTGTCTTATAGCATCATCAACAAGACTTTTTGGACAATGTCCATCCACAGCGGCACGCAACGTACCAATGGTCTTGATTGCGACATATGGACCCCACTTGTAAGAACTGAAAAACCCAGTGCATTGCATCACTTATACCTAATAATTCGTCTATAGTAATACCTTCTTTCTTAACCATACAGACGCGCCAGATGGGAAATGGATCCACACTGTCCATCTAGTGGGCCCTATATGCAGAAGGCCCATCTCTCACATCAACAGTGAACCGACGGACTATTTTAGCCATACAATTCAAATGGATGTAAAAACGGCAATGGTTATGGATCAATAGTCAATCTGAAAATCTGATGGCTAGGATCCTTCCATTGGTGCAATTTTCAAGCATAGGCCATTTCCTGATAGGACCCAATAGATTAACGGTCAGGATCCACTGCCCACTGACTATGAATTGAGTAATGGGAATTGAACGAGCAGTGTTCACTTAGTGAGTGGGCCCCTCCTAATTAAATAATAATAATAATAATAATAATAATTCAGTCTACTTGTATGTATTTTCCTAGAGAAGAAAGGATGATGGAAGTTGAAAAAATCAAGGAAGTCCAATATCCATCTTCAAGGAAACAAAGGCGGAGACGAAAACCCAAATCAATGTGGTGACTATTACAAGGAAATTTCAAGGTTTGGTAACCGTTGAATACGATTTACTATGGTTTTTAATGAAAAGAGACTTGTAATTGTAGCTAATGAGGTAAGAAAATGAGGAAAAGAAAAGCATAGCAGTTCCTACTCATTTTATCTTGTCAGTTTGAATGATCCAATACAGTCCATTGTGTTGAAATGTTCCCATGATTGCATTCCAGCTGTGTGGGCCCATTGAAAAAAAAAGCCTGATCCAAAACTCAACTAGTGGGTCACACCACAGGGAACAATGAGGAGATGATGCACATGGTATGAATTTTCAGTTTTTCTGTGGGGTCTACCATGGTGGTGTGAATGGAGAAATTGTTTAAGATTCTTTGAAATTGTCGGTATGATTTTTCAAAAATGCTCCCAGATTTGTCGAATTTCAGACATGATTCTATAGTAGATAAGATTTGAGAAACTGCATTTCGATGCTAATAATTACTTATTTGGGAGTAATTCACTTTATTGCCATTCTTTGCTAAGGAGACGTGTCTGTGTTTGCCTTTTCGTGCCTTGCTGGGAGGCTGTTTGCCCTACTGACTGCGACTAGTCACTGAACGGTGCTCTGTGGACCACCATGATATGTGTTTTACCCACACCGTCCATCATTTTTTCAGATAATTTTAAGGCATGTGTCCAAAAATGAGGTTGATCAAAACCTGTCAGGTGGATTACACCACAGGAAACAGTGGTGATTTAACACTCATCATTAAAAACTTCTCAGAAGCCACAAAAGTTTTGGATCAAGCCGATGGTTGTGTTTTCACTTCATCCAAGTCTTTGTAACCTAATCAACAGGTTGGATGGCAAATAAAACTTTCTTTATGCTCTAGGAAGTTTGGGATGGTGAGCGTTCAATCACCACTGTTTGCCTGTGGTGTGGTCTAACGTCTAGATCTGCCTCATTGTTAGTCTTATGCCTTAAAATTATGATCCAAAATTGATGGACACCGTGGATAAAAGACATACATTATTGTGGGCCTATAGAGAACCGTCCAGGAGTGACCTGGTTCTGACAGTGTCAGTACCCAATCGGCTTCCCCAATGGCATTAGACTATTAGAAGTGGATTGGATACTGCTCTTTGCTTGTCCCAAGTTCAACAGGTTGGGATCTTTCTTACTATAGATGAAGAAAAGCATAATATATCTCATGTTAGCACTCTCCAATTTGCTCATTTTTTACTTTCTTCAAAATAATGTCTTATAACAAATGAAGAAAAGTAAGATATGTCTTGTTTTTCTTTCTTGAACACAGTTAACAGTCTAATATATGCCATGGTCTATACTAGATCAAACATTTCACATGCAGTGAGAGTTGTGAACAGATACATGTATAACCCCGGCAAGCAACACTAGGAGGCAGTGGAATAGCTATTTCGTTACATACGAAGTAGACTATGTCTTGACGTTTATAAGTCCGATGAGAAATTAATATATTATGTGGATGTCGATTATGGTGGAAATGCGGATAACTAAATGTCAACTTTCGGGTACTCGTTTTTATTAGTGGGTAGAGCGATTAGTGAATGTTAAAGCTTCAGTATCTAGTTGCTCTTTCTACAACCGAAGCTGAATATATAGTAGTGATAGAAGTATATATTAATGAAAGAATTTAGTTGAGGGGCATAATGAATGAGTTGGGGCAATAGGAAGTTGTGCCTGTGAATTGTGACAACGAGAATGCTATAAATTTGACAAAGAACTAAGTATACCATTCTCGTACTAAACATATTGATGGTCGTCAACATTTTATCCGACAGGTACTTGGTGAATGCAGTATTACTCTTACGAAGATTTACGCTAGCATGAATCCGTCCGACATGCTTACAAATGTCATTCTTAAAGAGAAGTTTAGTTTTTACTACACTTCTCTAGGCTTGGCAAAGACAAAATAAAGATTAAAGCCACGATGAAAATTGTTGAAAATTGGTACCTTTAATTTGTGTTGGAATAGCGGAGTTCGATTGATTGAATTCTTACTTGATTGATCGAGCAAATCCCGAATTTTCCAGTTAAGTCTCTGACTGTTTTAGGCATGTTCGAGCGATTGAACATCCGGGCTTAATTGATCAAATATATTCGAAAAATAAATGCTTGCTCATTGGACCTTTTTTAGCATGTTCGATTGATCGAACATGTGTCGTCGATTGATTGAAGATTCATCGATCAGTCTTAATCGATCAAAGGTTCAATCGATGGTTTTATGTAATTTGGTATAAGTGCGTATTTTGTTTCCTAATTCAGTTGTAACTCCATATAAGGGTTTGTAATTGAGGGAATTAGGATAAGTCGCGTACAACGGTTGTTTTGCATGTGAGAGGGAGAGAGAAGCTAGGGTTTTAAAGAGGGATTTTAGGTTTTCGCATGTGTAAGTTAATTCTATCTCTTGTAATTCATTTTCATAGTGAATTGCTTATCACTTTATGCCGTGATTTTTTTCCTACAAAGTGTTTTTCACATAAAATCATGAGTTCTATATGGTTGTTTTATTTGTCTTTATCTATTGTTGTGTGATTCATTGTTTAAGTTGTTTTCATGCCTCCAACAGAAAGTAACAATACCTTCAAGATTTTATTACAAAAACATCCATTCTTGCCACTAGTTGTATAAATTTTCCTTATGTTAAATGAACTTATTGCTTTCCCACCCCACCCCATTTCCGTTGAGCCAGAGGCCTACGAGAGCGGATTAAGTGCGGCTCAGCCTTGCCCAAGATGGTGTGGCGCTTACTTTGAGGCCCACCTTGATGTATTTATTCTATATGATCCACACAGTCCATTCATTTTTCTAAATCATTTTAAAGCATGATCCCATAAATGACGAAAATATCAATCTTAGTTCGACCATGCTTTAGGAAATAGTGGTGATGAATGCCCATTAAAAAATTCCTAAGCCTAGCATAATGTTTATTTGCCATCAACTTGTTGATAAGATCATATAAAGTTGAATGAAGAAATATATATATATATATATATAGTGTGGTTCACCTAAAAATTGAAGCAACTTTATTTTTGTACTCATGCCCTAAAATGATATTGAAAAATGGATGGATTGTGAGAATATAGAATGCATATATTAAGGTGGGCCCCACAGTAAGGGCCACACCATTTTAGGTGAGGCCGGCCTACGTTTAATCCGCTCTCGAGGCTTGGTGACTAGGTGACACAGGGATCCATCGTCTTCCTCAAGCGATAATTACTCCGAATCCAGGAGCTTCTTTAGACTCTTCATAGAGATCCCTCAAATTTATGTGGAAAAACAGGAAAATAGAAATAAATTATAATAAATTCAAAAATAGATTGATTGATGATTGTCTAATATGTATGTATCCATGTTACACTATTAATAAAGAAAAAATCTAAACCAAGATTCATAATTACCAAAAATAGTAAAATTCTAACTTTAATAAAAATTCTAATATGGTAAAACTCTTATAAAACTTAATTTCTAAAAATAAAAATTTCAAATAAACTTTTACCAGAAAAGTCCTAACATGATTATGAATTATTTTTGAAAAAAAGAAAATCTAAATGTAACAACCCGAAATTTCAGACCCGAGTATATGACCTGTGTCCCAAAAACCTGAGTGTTAACCTTAAAGGATGGTCAAATTCAAGTGTACATTTTTTTCTTTTTATTAGCGTAAGCAAATGAGCGTAGTGTGGACAAATCGAAATAAAGGAAAATATTATTATCATTCAAATATACAAGAAGCTGCCCATAATGACTTATACAAACCAATGTCTCTAAATTTAATAAGTACAAGATTTACAAGGATTGAATACATGAAGAATAGAAGAAAACATATAAATATAAGCCGCCAGGTCATGCAGCTCCTTCAGGAAAAATATGGCCATGCATCCTTAGCGATCGTACCCTACTCCTCATCAAATCTGAACATGTATATCACTAAAACCACCTGCACTACCTGTACGGTTGTATATTTGATGGATGAGTGGCCAACTCAGTGTGAGTTCCCCTCAAGATTACACACCGCCGCATTAGGTAAGCATAGTTATAAAACATCCAGACAACCAAAATAGAGTAAATGCAGTCTTATTAGATGCATGGATGCATGAATGCAATCATCGCCCCGGGAATGCTCATCCGTGCGGACAGTGTGCCGTCACCCATGCAATCATCGAACCTAGGAAACATCATCTAGTCGGAAAGGGGTCGATAGTCGGTGGTCTGGGAGCTAGCGAAACGATACCCTGAAGATCCTAAGGGCACATGCTACAACATCCAGAATAGCCACCCGTCATCGCCGATATGCTATGAATGTATGATTAGCCAATCCATTATTAATCCAATTACAACTAGCCAATTTAAATAAGCTCACGGTCACTACGAGGAGCACATGGCCCAGCGTAGGCCGACAGCTTGGGCATTGGTCCCATACCACCATCCCCGGCTCATGAGACTATCATCTTAGGATGTTTAATGGAAACCTGTCGACTAGTGGCCAATCATATTACAGTATATGGGGCTTACTATCGCATGCTTGCACAGTATAAAACATCGAACCCATATAGAAAAAATATCAAATAAAATCACGTAGGGCGAGTATCAAAATATGCCACATAGTGCAAATATAAAAACTATACGATAAAGACCATCCTTAAAAACCATTGGGCACAACAACCCTGGATGGTAGGCCCACATCAATGATCCATCTAGACCACCACTCAATAACCACCAAGTCGAAGGTCCATTACGATCATAACTAGTCAGTTACATTCTCAGTATGGGTGTACAATCATATGTGGGAATTTTCCACTAATGTACCAGTTTAAGTTCCGTAAGCAATCCACAAATAATCCACAAGTATAAACAATTATAAGGATAATTATAAAGCATGTAATACAACAATTCAATTTCCACCAGCTAACACATGTGATTATAAAAGAGAGATATCAAATATAATTTTTAATAAAAAGTATAACTTAAGCTAATGAGAAGATGGAAAGCTCAAGGGGAAGAATCATTACCTTATGTATCGAATCGCCAACTGATGTTGATAGTAAACGTGTGCACTCTTAGAATTGAATCCTACCATGGATTGTGAAATTGCACATGAGATCAATGTTCTACCAAATTCCTACGGTCAAGATTTATACAACCTAGGGTTTGGATTATTTTTATTTTTAGGGTTTTAGTATAGAATTAGGCTTCATCCTAGGGTTTTAGTTGTAGGATTTAGATTCTAGGATTTGGATGTTAGTTCATGTGAAATTAATTATCATGATAGTTTATAACTATAACATAATTATTAATACTAATGATAGAATTACTATTAGCCAATCGTGGCAGTAATAATCATCATAATGATTGAAATCAATATACTTTTACCACCAATGACAATATCTAAGAATGGTGAGTAAAATCCTAATAACTACAGTTGTGGTTTTATCTATACTAGCTAATACTAGTATGAGTAATCTATTTAGTGGCTAATCAAGTCTCTAATAAAATTACCATGATAATAGTAATAAGGATGGAGATTGTGAACCAAGATCCTTCTAGTTTGGTGTACCATTAATTGCCACATAAACTTACTAATTATAAAATCATTATTAGCATTAGTGTTATGATTTATATTAGCTACCATGGTAATAAAAATCATTATGATGGAAATTAATAATTATAGTTACAATTGATGACAGTAATAATAGCATCATTAATTAATATATTGTAAAAATCAAAATCTCTAGTCAATAGCTTTAAAATGAAAATTCTCACCTTGCCGACTCGGCTCGAGTTGAGTTGACTCGACCCTCTTCTCTCTCTTCTTCCTTTCTCTCTTTCCTCTCTTTCCGGCTTCCCTACTTCCTTTCTCTCATGCTGGAATGCCTAGCAGGTCTCTGACTCGAGCCAGCTGACTCGGCAGCGAGTCAGCTCCCCCTCATCTAACTCCACTCTCTCCTTCTTCTCGTTCTCGTCTCCTCCATCTTTCTTTCTCTTGTTTTCTCTTCCTTTTTTTTTCTTTTCTTTTACTGAGACTCCAGCAAGGACTGGAGGTGACCCACACTGAGCTCAACTCGGCTGGTTGACCCAGCAACTCAGGCGGTCACATCAGCGACTCGGTTGGGCCGAGTCGATACCACACACGCACTCGCCTGCCCACACTCTTCTCTATTCTTCTTCCTTCTCCCTCCTTTTCCTTCTTCTTTCTTTTCTCTTTTCTTCCTTCTTCTCAGCTGCTGGGAACACCCAACAAAACTCGCCAACTCGGCCTGACTCGACCTGGACAACCCCACTCGCCTCTCTCACAAACCTCCTCCCTCCTTCCCTCTTCTTGCTTCTCTCTTCTCTTTTTTTTTTCTTTCTTTCTCTGCTAGAACCCCAGCAGCACTCGAACCAGTCACGACCCGACTGAGTCGGGCAGCGGGTCGAGTTGAGATGGTGCGGTGCAACAGCTGCACCTCTCCACCTCCGTTTTCCTTTCCTCTCCCTCTTCCATGTCCTTTCCTTTTTCTTTTCTTCTACTCCCATTCCTCCTGTCTGCCTCCAGCTACATCTGGACGATGCCGGACAAGGGCTAAAACTACCCGCACCCGTCAGTTTCTTAGTGAAGGAGAAGACAATGGCCATTAATGGCGGATCTCCAATGAAGGCTTCTTCCTTCATTCCGGCAACATGGACATGGAATGGTTTCTAGGGGTGTAATGGAGCTTAGGAAATCAATGAATCGAAGCTTCAATGGAGTTTGGATAGTGGGTTCGGACGTTGGGAGAAACGGTCGTTTTTCTTAAAACTGGGAGATGAGATGCATTTGCTCGGTTCTCTCCCATTCTTATTGCAACCCTAGCTTCCTAACAGCCCTACGATCTGAACTAAATAGCCCAGATCGCTCTAGCTAAAACCGTCTTCAAATCTGGTGGGTAGAAACCGAAGCTGTTTGCGGTTTTCTTTGTTGAGGGAGCCCTAAACCGCTCAGCCAAAACGGACGGCTAGGATTTCTTTGGATGGACGTCCGAGATCGTGTTAGACGCCCCTTACGCGGATCGCTGAGCTTGCTGCCGCAGGGGCGGTTTCCATTTTTGGAAACAATGTGTTTTCGGCCCTGTTTGCGCCGGTTCCTGTGTGCATATGGGTGCCCTCCATCAGGTGAAATCACATAGGGTTTATTCATACGTGGATCCCCTTTCAGATGCACGGTTCAGATCATTGAGATGGTCCCTTGGGGTGGGCCACAACACGTCCCAAACGGACGGCGTCCGTCTGCTGTGAAAAACAAAGGGAGAGAGAGAAATCTCTCTCGTTTAAAGAAATGGCAGGTCAGCGCCTGCTGACCGTGCTGGCGCACCCGGTGCACGGCGGGTACTAGCGCACTAGGTGTACTCGCACCCCGTGTGGGGCCCACCGTGATGCTTGTGATAAATCCACTCCGATCATCCCATTTGGTGGGCCCTGCCATAGCTTCTAACAAAAGATGGGGCGGATCTAAATCTTAAGTGGGCCATACACCTAAACTTTTACTCCCAACAGTGGGTTTCTGTCAATCTAATGGTTAGATCATCCCGGGATTTAGTGTCAACGATTAAAAGGGGTCCTATTGGCTGTTTGTATGTCTTTTGTAATGTTGACTAACCAGAGACTAATATTAATGTAATTTTTATTATTTGTATACTACTTAAAAGTACAATATTTAAAATTTCATATATATATATATATATATATATATATATATATAACTATAATTTTAACATTAGCGTATTACTAATTACATGCTGTTGTTCACGCATTCATCAATATACCCAATTTATAATATACAATTCCATTAAAGTATCTAATGATTTTTGCATACATGCTTATAAAAGATATTCAATACTACTTTATTATTTATGATTTGATTTTATGTTGTAAATTTATTATTTATTATGCTTATTTAATATAATATTATTTTCATAATGTCTTATATACATTAAATACATACGTATCCTTTTAGCATGAAATTTTAAATCTTTATAAAGTATGTACATTTTATAGTGTATATATTTAGGTTGCATTATATACATATATTAAATTAATCTACATGGTAACACTCGAGTACTGGAAGGTATGGGGTGTTACAATCTACCCTTCTTAAAGAGAATTTTCTCCCCGAAATTTAGTGCTTCTAGTATGATTAGGGACGATGATAATAGTCATTATTTTCCTATATGTACAATCGTATGCCACTAGTCGCCCAAAACTGAGGTCGTTATACTAAAACTCTAAAAATAAAAAATTATTAAATAATTAGAATTACTAAAATTAGTAATCTTTTTCTTAAAATTTCATTTTTGATGGTCCATTATATTAAAGATTGATATGTTGTACGCCCCACAAAAATACCCAAGTTATGGCCAATTTACAATTGATCACCTTCTTTCGTTCAACCATGTTTGGTGCTACATCCTACATCACTATGCATTGACAAGAGTTTTAAGTGATAACGGATGGGCTACTCCCCCTCCCACCGGCCAATGGCTAATGGTCGGTGCTCTGTGGGCCCTAACTTGATGTATGTGTTTCATCCATGTCGTCCATCTATTTTTATAGATCATTTTATGGTATGAGACCAAAAATGAGGTATATCCCAATCTTAAGAGGACCACATTATACGAAACAGTGTTGAATGAACGTCAACCATTAAAAACATTTTGGGGGCTATAAAAGTTTTGGATCAAGCTGATCTTTGTTTTTTCCCTTCATTTGGGTCTTTTCGACCTAATCAACAAATTAGATGTCAAATAAACAGTACAGTGGGCCTTAGGAGGATTTTAATGGTGGATATCCAATCAATATTGTTTTCTTGTGGTGTGGTCCACCTGACATTTATATCCCTCTCATTTTTGGGATCAAGCCCTAAAATGATCTTTAAAATGGATGAACCGCACTAATGAAACACATACATCAAACGGATTGGCTACTCCCCCTGCCACCAGCCAATGGCTGGTGGTCAATGCTCTATGGGCCCACCATGATGTATGTGTTTCATCCATGCTATCCATCTATTTTTCTAGATTATCTTATGGTATCAGGCCATAAATGAGATATATCCCAATCTCAAGTAGACCGCATTACTTACAGGAAACAGTGCTGAATGAACGTAGACTATTAAAAACTTTTTGGGGGCCATAAAAGTTTTGGATCAAGCTGATCTTTGTTTTTTCCCTTCATTTGGGTTTATATGACCTAATCAACAGATTGGATGTCAAATAAACAGTACAGTAGGCCTCAGGAGGATTTAAATGGTGAATATCCAATCACTATTGTTTTCCTGTGGTGTGGTCCACCTGAGATTTATATCCCTATCATTTTTGGGATAAATCCCTAAAATGATCTGTAAAAATGGATGGACAAAATGGATGAAACACATACATCATGGTGGGATCCACAACGCATCGACCACCAGCCACAGGGCTGGTGGCATGGGGAGTAGCCAATCCATCGGTTTCCTCCAGTTTAAGTTGGGTAATGGGACGCGGATTTCCTGCAAAAGCTTTTCTCAGTAAGTTCCTGCACTCAGGTGGTGCCCACTGTGATGTTTGTGAGAAATCCTACCCATCAATCCGTCTTTTGAGTTTATTTTAAGACATGATACCAAAAATGAACGGTTTCCAAATCTCAAGTGGGCCGAAAACGTGATAATTGAATGTCCACAGTTGAAATATTTGTGGGCCACAGACGTTTTGAATCATGCTAATATTTGTGATGTTTACATGCCATCTATACCGTTAATAACTTCATTCCTACTGGGATGAACTGAAATCACAAATATTAGCATGATTCAAAACTTCTGTGGCCCACCAATATTTCAACTATGGACATTCAATTATCACGTTTTCAGCCCACTTGAGCTTTGGAAACGGTTCATTTTTGGCATCATGTCTTAAAATAAACTCAAAAAATGGATGTACGAGTAGGATTTCTCACAAAGATCACAGTGGGCCCCACCTGGGTTCCTTTAGCGGGAAGATCCTGTGTTGGGAGCATAGATGGGGCCCACTGTGATGTTTGTGAGAAATCATCCCCTTCCATTAGTTTTGTGAGTTTATTTCAAGACATGATGCCAAAAATGAACCGTATCTAAAGTTCAAGTGGGCCATGCTAAAGGAAAATGTGGTTAGGGAAATTCCTACCGTTGAAACCTACTTGGGTTCGACAGTAATGTTTACATGTCATCCATACCATTAATAACTTCATTCCTACTGGAATGGACTGAAATCACAAATATTAGCATGATTCAAAACTTCTGTGGCCCACGAAATATTTCAACTGTGGACATTCAATTATCACGTTTTCAGCTCACTTGAGCTTTGGAAAAGGTTCGTTTTTGGCATCATGTCTTAAAATAAACTCAAAAAACGGATGGACAGGCAGGATTTCTTACAAACATCACAGTGGGCCCCAACTGGTTCCCAGCGCATGAACTTCCGGGAAAGACTTTCGCAGGAAATCCGCGTCCTACCTACCCCAAGTAGATAATAGGCACGTGTGCGTGCCTAGCATGGGCCACAAAATTATCATTTTTGTCGGCACCCCGTTGAACATAACCTACCCCCCTGTTGAACATAACCTACCCTTTACGTGCCGGATAAGTTACAAGAAGTTACTGCAAACAGCCTGCACACTAACTTGTTAGGCAGCCCCAGCTCTCCTACCAAGTCCCACTTCTGCAGGACATCTGCTACCTGCAAAGTGGGCCCCTGCCTGAAAATCATCGCCAGGAAATAAAAATAAAAATTCAGCTGATGCCCTCATAGGTGGGGCCACATCTGAATGTTTAGTCAGACGGTTGATTATAATGGTGTGGCCCACCTAATGACCAGACGCGCCTGATTTTTTGTAACAGGATATCCTAAATAGATGGCACGTTAGAAGGAAAAATGGGCTGCAGGCCAAGCCATAGGAAAGAGTTCCATCTGAACGTTCATGGGTCCACTTGGATATTTATGTGCCATCTAACCGTTCATGGAATGAGTCCCACCAGTCGGAAGGGAAACAAAATCATCAACCTGATCAAAGAAGTTTTCAATGGTGAGCGTCTCAGTACCACATGTGGTGTGGTCCTCTTTACTTTTGAATCTTCTTGATTTTGAAACTCACATCTTAAGCTGGCGCAATTGATAGACTGAGTCACAGCGAAAACACGGTGGACCCACGAAACATTTTGGTACACCTGATTGAGGGAATTTCAGTAATTTCAGGAAAGGAAGCATGTTTTAGTCGTTTGGAAGCAAGTGACAATCTCGGGACACGCAGATTCAGTGGCTCCCACCAATAGGAAACGGCGAGATTTGATTGGGCCGACCGGCGTGTCGTCTGGGAAGAGCATGGAAAAGAAGGTTTTTTGCAATGATACGGCAGCAACCTTCACCTGTTCTAGTTGACGCCGTCCATGGATGTATACAAGCCGCATGGAGAGAAGGTACCGCATGATATTCGAGCCTTTTAAGTTTTTGAACAACTGGGACCCATGGAACGGTGATCCAGACCGTTGATCTTATCAGCCCCACCGCGGATTGCGGAAAGATGATTAAGAAGAAAATCCTGGACTCTTTAATGTTCAGTGAGACTGAAGAAAAAAAGAAAAAGAAAAAGAGAATGGGTGGATACGTTACTCAATCTGGGAGATTTTGAGAACATTGAATATCCAGATTGGGTCCCATTAAATTACATCAACGGTTCGGATCAGTGACACGTGGGGTCTACATGCCTGAACTCAAAATCAGGAGCATCGTGCATGTGCACTTTCTGAGAGAATATGACAGATAATTCTGCGAAAGGGTGTCCCATCGAGTGTCCATTCCAGAGACATTCCGGGTGTCTTGCACGCGTTTATTCGAAACAAACTAAGTTACGAAGAGGCTGATGGATGCGAACTTGCCAAACATGAAATAAATGGACAGCTGATGGTCTGGCTCAACGCACTGTTTTGGCCCATATAACGAGTGAGTCCGCATGATTTTAGAGACGTGTGACGATTGTAGTGTGGCCGAACTTTGGCACCGTTCAGATGATCTACACGTGTGACGCATTGGTAGGAAATTGGGGCGGCACGGTTAGGGAGCATACTTCTGGCTGTAGGTATTCAGTCTTCAATTTATTTTATCCACTCGTTTATCATAGGTGGTTACTTTTATTTTTAAATTATGAGGAAGATGCTACTTGAGGGTGCCAAACGCACGTGCCCCATGTCTGCCAACTTGTCACACATGTTCGAGATCTGGTCCATTCAACATGCGTCCTGATGCGCAGGTTGGATGGCATACACACAAGATGGTGGACCCAAACAGACAGTTGAATAACATTTATAGGTAGGTGAATAAGTTTTAGAGATACGTTAGTAACTTTTATACGCAAGACAGATAAAACTTGCAGAGAGGATCCGGCCTTACCTTATCTGTGTAGAACAATTTTCTTTTTATGATGTGAACATAAATATTTTATTGGAAAGGTGCTGGTTCAACGTTTGTAAAATAAGCTTATACTGTAACTGCCTATCTGGGACCCACATCCACTCCCTCCATGAGATTCGTCTCTTCAAGATAATCGGGAATCCTAAAAATCAGGCAGATCCAAGACACGAGTAGGTCACACCACAGTGAAAAACTTGATGAGGATGGCCCTCATCGAAACCTTCCAGATAAATCTGTTGCACGTCATCCAATCCATTCATTAGAAACGTCCCATCTGGAGGAATGGAATGCCCAAAAGGTAAGCCAGTCCAAATCTCATGTCAGCCACACTACCTGATTTTAGAGCTTTTAGTCATGATTTTACCTTGTGTATGACGCAACTGAGTTTTGGGCTCTATAGATAACACGATGGGACCCACATGATGGGTAGAGTCGATCCGGTTCCTGCACTATGGTGGACCCCACGCATGAAGTTATGGAATAAGAAAAAATTTACAATTTTATTTGTTGCATCACGATGAACGGTCTTGATTCATTGATACCGCCACGAATCTGTATAATGATGGAAACAGAATCATCCATGGTTGTGGGCCCCACCGTTCATGGCCGACTGTAGAAATACCACACCAATAGGGTAATCTTAGGTATCTGATCAGTGAACTCCAAACCAACAACACATTTTGGAAGGTCAAGTTTACACATTCAAAGGGAAGAAAAAAGGGTCCATTGGTCGGATGATTGGGATCATCCAATTTCCATGTTTTTGGTTATCCTTGTTCATGCATTAGGCCACACCAGATAGAGGGTCTGGATTCACCATGCATAGAGCAGTGTACAGACCCTGATCACATCAAAAAGAGAAGGAAACTACAATGGTGGGATGCATGTGTACCAAATCCAGAATAAATAATCCAACCAGTCCATATTTTAATAACTCCCGATTTAAAATTTCAGTGTGGGAGTTATTTTATTCTGATATCATATCACCATTTCAAGGATTTTTATTTTTATTATTTATTTATTTATTTTTCATCGTTGAATAGATTTTGCATGGGAACTGTCACGACCTTAGAATAGTATTTGTTTGGTGAGGGAGGCTGAACCGTGCAATCACGTGCAACTCAGTGGAATGATCAACGGTATTCATGAATCTGGTATGTCGGCCCATTCTTCAGTAATCCAGACCATTACTCTGTTGCATTCTCACAGTGGGTGGATCGTTCCCAAAAATCCTAAAGAAGTTTCATTGGATGAATATAGCATTTTTGTTTGAAGCCTATAAATAGACGATTATCTAGAGAAATATTGCAATGGTTGACAGTTAAGTAGCTAGGATCTTTCAATCAATCTCGGAGGATTTTGGGCATGATCTATCAACAGTGGGACAGAACAGAATAATGGAGTAGATTATTGAAGGATTGGCCCTGCTCGTTGGAACTAAATTCGGTGCGTGCGGTGCAATGCTTCCGGCCGCCTCTCCTATGATAGTTCTTCTTTTAATATGAAAATTAACTATTCTAAAATTCTAGATGCTGCGGCAATGGCACGATGATGTTGATTACCATGATCGATGGAGGATCTCAGTGAAAATTATGAGGCGGACAAGCCAAGATTACTTAGACCAAATCAAGCCAATCATGTGTTCTTGGGGTTTTAATATGAAAATTTTAAGTTGGGTCTGCCTTTCTTAATTGCTTCCCAAAGGTATGGGTCTACTTGGATTGATAGTTTTGATTTGTTTGGCTAAGATAGTGTGGGGCCCATGAACTCGATATTGCCCCATTGGGTTTGAGTCTCAATTATCATAATGGCCATGGTAAGAGAAATATTGGAAGGTTGGAATTGGCATTGGAGATCCAAGTCTTTCATGAGGTGGGCCACTCTGGCCCCAAAGAACAGTACGTCTGATGTTGGTCAATTCAATTTCCATTAGACAATGTGGCCCATGGGATAAACAAAACCAGCCTGATTTTTATTTTTATTTATTTATTATTATTATGGATTTGGGCATCTATGGACATGGTGGGGTTCACATGCTAGACAGTTAGGAGCTTGCAGATGTGGACCACCTAGGCATACATGGTCGTGTCTGTAGATAGTCGAAAGTTCAAATGAGGAAACCCTGAATATATAGTTTGATGAGGAACTATACCAAATTGCAGTGTGGAACATGTGCAATTGTGCATAGATTAATTCAAGGTTGGTCACTCCCTCATCTAAAAGTCCAAGGGTCCTTTGATCGGACGGCTATGAGTATGCAATGTGGCCACATAGGATTAGTCCTGGAAAAGAAGCACATATGGCGAGGAGATCTTACCAGCTCAGTGCTACGCAAGAAGTAGACTCTTGTTTTGCATCCGATGGCTCTGATGCAGCGTTCATTTTCACTAACGGCCATTGCCCTATCGTTATGTCAAGGTAACAACCCTTATAGAATTGTAAAGGCGGCAAAATGGGAAGAGAGAGAGAAAGAGAGACGTTATATTTTGTTTTAAAATAATATTAAAATTTGAATTTTCAAATTTTCGGTGTTTTCCCTCCACATTTAAAAAGTTGTAGTACTTTTGTGTTGTGGGTTTTGTCCCACATCGGATTTGACAAAGTGAACTATCTTGTATATAAGATAGTCTTTTTGCCTAGGGCTTGTGCCCTTTCAGGGAGCATGTGAATTTGGTCTTGTGGGGGGCTATGCCAATAGATCTAATCTATGCGTGTGTGTGTGTGGGGGTACTCGTGGAACTTTATTTGCGAGAGTGTATTTGCACTTGCCCCTTTTCGTTTTAAACTAGAGAGATGCATCCCTTCCAGTTGGTCGCACCTGTTGGGTTTAAACCCAACGGATTAACCTTTTGTAAAGGGTGTTTATACACCACTTCGGAATCTATATAAAGACTTCCAATTCCAGTTTCAAAATACGAAAAGTATTATCTATCTTATAAAACTCTCTCTTATCTGGTTTAAGGATTTTACTGGTTCATCGCTGAGTCAACTCAGCACTTTCGGATTAAACTGCAAGTGGTTCGAGCCCGCGTACAATGAGTGCACCGCTGGGACCGGGTCATAGTCGTTGTATCCTGGAGATCGATTGCTCTAGAAACCTGTTGCACTTGGGACTCTGTCCAAGGGGAGCAAATTCGATTTCAAGCTGAGTGATTCAGTCACGGCTCGACTCAATTCAATAAGTTTTTCTTTCTCAAAATTTTATTTTTCTTTTTTGGTTCTCGATTTTAATAGTCTATTTAATTCAACCATATAATCCAACAATTTTGAAATTGAATTGTTGAATTACATAGACTATGGCTACAGTAATAGTAAAAGTTTCTTCTGAGTTAGCCAAAATCGAACCGTTCACTGGATAATGCTTTAAACGGTGGAAACAAAAACTGATGTTCGCTCTGACCACCCTGAAAGTTTCATACATTTTATCTGAATCATTTACTATAGATCCAGCAAATCAAATTGAAGTAACAAATGAAAATAATTGTAAAAACTATATTCTAAATTCTTTATCCAACGAATTATATGATGTGTATGCTTCTTACGTGTCTGCTAAAGACATATGGACTGCTTTGGAAAAGAAATACATATTGGAAGATGCAGGCACTAAAAAACATGCAATTGCTAATTTCCTTCATTATGAAATGACAGACGATAAACTTGTCACAAATCAAATTCATGATTTTCAAAGTCTAGTTTACGAACTATTGACAGAAGGAATTAAGTTGGATGAAGTGTTTCTGTCAGGAGCGCTAATAGAAAAACTACCGCCCTCTTGGAAAGAATATAAGAATAGAATGAAACATAAAAAGAACGGTGTTTCTTTGGAAACTACTATCGTACATATACAAATAGAGGAGGCTAATAGAATCAGGGAGCAAAAAGAAAATGGAAATGAGATAGATTCAAAGGCAAATCTTGTGGAATCAAGTCAGGCAAATAATAAGAAAAAGGGCAATTGTCATAACTGTGGCAAACCTGGACATTACGCAAATGAATGCAGGCTCAAAAAGAAGAATACAAACAATCAATTCAAGAAAAAAGGAAACTGCTACAACTGTGGAAAGCCTGGGCATCATGTTAAAACTTGCAGGCTTAAGAAAAACAAAGATAAGCCGCAGGCTAATCTTACAGAAACAGGCAATGAGTCTGACATGGTAGTAGCTGTGGTGTTAGAAGTCTTCCTGGTAAACAACTTGGAGTGGGTACTAGACACTGGTGCAACTAGGCACGTGTGCAAGGATCGTAGCATGTTTACCTCCTACCAAGTATCAGGCGATGATGAACCGGTGTTCATGGGTAATGCTAGAACGTGTCCAGTTGTAGGGAAAGGAAAAGTACTTCTGAAACTCACTTTTGGAAAGACTCTGATGTTGAATGATGTCCTACATGTGCCCGACATTAGACGAAACTTGGTCTCTGGTTCGCTCCTCAATAAGGCTGGTGTTAAGTTAGTATTTGATTCAGATAAGCTTGTAATGACCAAGAACAGAACTTCTATTGGTAAAGGATACTGTAGTGATGGTTTATTCATTATAAATGTATCGAATGATAATAATAAAAAAATATCTAGTTCTGTTTATATCGTTTAACCTTTTTATCTATGGCATAGTAGATTAGGTCATGTAAATAAAGTATTTTTGAAGAAAATGAAAAGATTAGGTTTATTATCTAATATATCTAATGAAGAATTCGAAAAATGTAAAACATGTGTAGAATCAAAATTCGTTAGAAAACCCTTTAAACGAATAGAAAGATCATCCGTTCTATTAGAGTTAATACACAGTGACTTAGGTGATTTTAGAAATCACATGTCTAGAGGTGAAAAAAGATATTACATAACTTTTGTAGATGATTACTTTAGGTTCACTAGAGTCTATCTATTAAGAAACAAAGATGAAGCTTTAGATGCTTTTTCTAAATACAAAATTGAAGTTGAAAATCAGTTAAATATAAAAATTAAAAGACTTAGAACAGATAGAGGAGGAGAATATTAATCCTCTCAGTTTAGAGAATTATGTGAAAAAAATGGAATAGTTTACAAAACTACAGCTCCTTATACACCAGAACAGAATGGAATAGCAGAACGTAAGAATAGAACTCTAAAAGAGATGATGAATGCTATGTTAAACTGTTCAAGCTTACCCTCAAATATGTGGGGAGAAACAATTCTGTCTGCTTGTTATATTCTAAATAAGATTCCTTCTAAATCTTCTAAACAAACACCTTATGAACTTTGAAAGAATTATGTTCCTAGTTATAAATATATTATAGTGTGGGGGTGTCCTGAAACTAAGAAAAGAAAGTTAGGTCCTAAAACAACCGACTGTATATTTATAGGTTACGCACAAAACAATGCGGCCTACAAGTTTCTAGTTTTAAAAACTAAAGATAATATTCTAAATCCTAATACAATTATAGAAGCTAGGGATGCAGAGTTCTTTGAGAACGTATTCCCTATGAAATCTAAATCTATAGGAATAGAGGAAGTCATTGAATCAGATATTGCGACTACTAGTAAAAATGCTTACGAGAAAGTAGTAGAAGAGATACAACCAAGAAAAAGTATTAGGGTTAGAAGAGAACTAACCTAGGAGATGGTTTTTTCACATTCTTAATAGAAGATGATCCTACAACCTATATAGAAGCTATTAACTCTCCAGATGCAACCTTTGGAAGGAAGCAATAAATGAAGAGTTGGAATCTATAATATCTAATAACACTTAAGAAATTGTAGATCTACCAACTGGAAACAAACCAATAGGCGGTAAATGGGTGTTTAGAAAGAAACTAAAACCAGATGGAACTATTGATAAGTTTAAGGCTAGGTTGGTAGTGAAAAGCTTTAAATAAAAGGAAAGAATAGATTACTTTGATACATATTTCCCTGTAACTAGAATTACAACAATCAAGGTCTTAATAGCGATAACTTCCATATACAAACTGGTAGTATACCAGATGGACGTTAAGACAGCTTTTCTAAATGGAGACTTAGAAGAAGAAATATATATGCAGCAACCTGAGGGTTATAAGATATCAGGTAAAGAAAATAAAGTATGTAGACTCATTAAATCACTATATGGTTTAAAACAAGCTCCTAAACAATGGCATGAAAAATTTGATGGTGTTTTAAAATCAAATGATTATCATATAAATGATGTAGATAGATGTGTATATAGTAAAATTTCTGAAAATGATTATATTATTATATGTCTTTATGTTGATGACATGCTTATTTTTGGAACTAATATTAAATTAGTTAATTCAACTAAGAAATTCTTGTCATCTAAGTTTGACATGAAAGACTTAGGAGAGGCTAGTGTAATCTTGGATATTGAAGTAACCAGGAAAAATGGTGTTATTATATTATCACAATCTCATTACATTGAAAAGATATTGAAAAAGTTTAACCATTTTGACTGTTTACCTGTCAGTACTCCTTATGATTATAGTGTGATTCTCATGAAGAATACAGAAAATAGTATGTCTCAATTGGAGTATTCCAGAATAATTAGTAGCCTCATGTATCTAACAAACTGCACTAGACCAGACATAACTTTTGCAGTAGAAAGGCTAAGTAGATATACACATAACCCTGGAAAAGAACATTGGAATGCCTTGTCTAGATTTTGAGATACCTAAAAGGCAGTATGGCATATGGTTTACATTATAATGGTTATCCTGCTGTATTAGAAGGATATAGTGATGCTAACTGGATCAGTGATTCAGATGAGAAAAAATCTACAAGTGGATATGTCTTCACTTTGGGTGGAGGAGCGGTTTCTTGGAAGTCTACCAAGCAGACATGTATCGCTCGGTTTACTATGGAATCCGAGTTTATTGCCTTAAAAAAAGCTAGATCAGAAGCCGAGTGGCTTAGAAATCTCTTAACTGATATACCATTGTAGCCAAAGCCTGTATCAGTCATGTCTATTCATTGTGACTGTCAAGCAGCTATAGCGAAAGCAAAGAGTAAAATATATAATGGAAAGAGCAGGCATATTAGACTTAGACACAACATAGTGAAACATGTGTTGCGTGATGGAGTCATATCTATTGACTTTATGAGGTCAAAAAAGAATCTAGCAGATCCTCTGACTAAAGGACTATCTAAAAAGTTAGTCAATGATACATCGAAGGGAATGGGGCTGAGCCTAATATATGTGCTGCCAGTGTCGGCAACCCAACCTATACAAATGGAGATCCCATGAGATAGGTTCAATGGGTAAACAACAAGACACGAGGTAGACGATTGCACTGAGTTATATGAGCCCCTTCTATGGTGTACAGTGCGAACAGCAACGCAGAAGGATGAGTTGTTAGAACTCATAATGAATTCATAGCCATATATTTGGTGGTGTATACAGTTGCTGCATACACTTGATGGAATTCACCTATATGGGTGTGGAGGTGGAGGTCGCTTCTTATGAGAATCTAGACGAATTCTCTAGAGCACTCATGAAATTCAGGTAATGGTGTATGGCCGAAATGCATTGAACCATAGAATCACTTGCAGAGGAAGAGTTGTGTGAGTGGCATGTACTTGCGATCTACATTAAAAGGATTCAGATTCAAGATTATGGTGTCACCTGATTCCTGTAGACCTGTCTTGCTTACTATAATGTCGGTTCAAGTCTATGGTGACACCGGCACCATTGCACAACTATTACACTTTAATCCGAAAGAGTTTTATTTTAAAACATGTGGGGGATTGTTATATTTTGTTTTAAAATAATATTAAAATTTGAATTTTCAAATTTTTGGTGTTTTCCCTCCACATTTGAAAAGTTGTGGTACTTTTGTGTTGTGGGTTTTATCCCACATCGGATTTGACAAAGTGAACTATCTTGTATATAAGATAGTCTTTTTGCCTAGGGCTTGTGCCCCTTTTAGGGGGCATGTGAATTTGGTTCTGTGGGGGGGGGGGGAGGGTATGCCAATAGCTCTAATCTATGTCATTGACCACACGTGCGTGCCAAGATGAACTGTGTAGTGTCGTGCAGTGCCGAGCCGAGCCGAGTCCGAGTCCGAGTCCGAGTCCGAGTCCGTGTCTGTGTCCGTGTCTGTGTCTGTGTGCGCGTGTGCGACGGGACGGGCTGGGCTGGGCATGGGCGCGGGTGCGGGTGCGGGTGCGGTGTGAGTGTACTCGCGTGGGTGTGTGTGTGTGTGTATGGGTACTCGTGGTGTATGGGTACTTGCGTGGGTGTGTGTGTATGGGTACTCGCGTGGGTGTGTGTGTGTGTATGGGTACTCGCAGCACTTTCGGATTAAACTGCAAGTGGTTCGAGCCCGCGTATAGTGAGTGCACCGCTGGGACTGGGTCATAGTCGTTGTATCCTGGAGGTCGATTGTTCTGGAAACCTGTTGCACTTGGGACTCTGTCCAAAAGGAGCAAATTCGATTTCAAGCCGAGTAACTCAGTTACGCCTTGACTCAATTCAATAAGTTTTTCTTTCTCAAAATTTTATTTTTCTTTTTTGGTTCTCGATTTTAAGAATCTATTTAATTCAACCATATAATCCAACAAGAGAGAGGACAACTGATGGGTAAAAGGAAATTAAAGAGAAAAAGTGAAAAGAAGAAGAAGAATGAAACAGCCTATTACACCGTTTAAATGGTATCATATACCATGGGAAGATCACTTACACCCGCCTGCACCACTACCTTGGAAATGTAATACGGAGACATGCTTCTTCGATGGTGTAAGTGCTGTTGGTGAGAAAATAGTAGCTGATAGGCTACTGGTGCGTTTTAATTCAGTCACAGATATATGTGGGCACCTCCACGATGTGTGTTGGACATCTACACCATCAATCAGATGCACCCTCTCATGGTGGTCCATCGACCTAAAAATCACGTCAATCCACGGCTTAGGTGGGCTACACCATAGACAACAGTTGACATTGGATGCCCACACATTAGAACTTTTCTAATTGTTTATAGAACGCACTGAGATGTGATTTAGACGTCCAGCCCATCTATTGTGTGTGTCTCACTTGGATGAAGTGTTACACCAAAATTTCAGGCCATTCGAAAACTTAGGTCAAGTGCTTTTAGATATTTTAGTCATAATTTTTGTTAGTATGGTGCAACTGAGTTCCAGATATGGCTGATTTTTAAGACATCTCACGGTCTAGCTGGGGACTCACAAAATGCGAAGTGTGGATGTCGGACACACGTCACAGTGGAGCCCATGGAGTGAGACCTCATAGTACTTTTCCCTGTGGGTGCGCCCCAGGTACACATGCATGCATATATCTATATATCTATCTGTATGTGCATGTGGGGCTACCATGGTGTTTGCATTATATCTCACCTGTCCAACACGATTTTCGCACCATGTGCTTGTCTCACCTGAAAATAGGATCCCCTGATAAATCAGTTGATCCCACCATTAGATGCTTGTTTTGGGTGTTTATTCATGGATATTTACTGTATGCCCCACTTGATAGTTGGATTTACCTGACTTTTGGGATCTCATTTTCATGGTGGGACGACCTTGTTGGATAGGTGAGATGTCATACAAACGCCATGGTAGGCCCCACATGCCAACTAGTTAACTCGGAGGTACAACTAGTTGAAAGGAGTGCCTCTCTTTCTATAAATGGTTTTGCCAATGTCCACGTGGGGTGACTTATCATTGATCTAAACTGTTAATTCATTCATACTAGGTGCCTAGGTGCATACCATGGTTTGAAAAACCATGCCAATCAAATAATCATACATCATATCAATGGCATGGAAATTGACAACTAAAATTGAGCAAAGAAATAAAATAGCTTCAATCATTATCTTGGAACATCTAGTAGAGAAATTCCACTTTGTATTGCTTATGATTTTAAAGCTACACTTGGGTTTGATGATTCTAACCATGTGATATGTGGCTTGTAAGTGACAAATGGTTAAAATAAATTGGCCTAATATATTAGGTCAATTCAACCATTAGATGCTTCTCACGTGTGTGTGTGTGTGCGCGTGTGTGTGTGTGAGTGAGCGCATATGTGTGATATACGTTGTAATAGTCTCCTGCGAGCAAGCAAGATCTTAGGAGACCTTACTAACTATCTAAGTGGTTGGAGGCTTAGGTGAGTCTTGACCTTGATTTTTATGTGAAATCTATTTTGACCACCAAGTATGTCATTGCTTACTTTGGTGCACTACAACAAACAGTACTTTTAGCGATGAAAATTTTCGTCGCTAAAAGCCAGATTTTCGCAGCTAAAAACTTTTAGCGACGAAAATTTTCGTTGCCAAATTCATCGCTAAAAGACCGACGTGCAAGGTATTTATCAGCGAAAAATTCAAATCGTCGCTAAATGCCATATTTTTAGTGACGAAAATTTTCGTCGCTAAAAAAAATTTCCTGGCCCTTTAGCAGCGAAAATTTTCGCTGCCAAAAAAATTCAGAACTTTTAACAGCGAAACTTTTCGCCGCCAAAAAACTTGTAAGACTTTTAGCAGCGAATATTTTCGCTGCTAAAAAACTTCAAAGACTTTTTAGCAGCGAAAATCTTGGCCGCCAAATAATTTCCAAGACTTTTAGCAGCGAAAATTTTCGCCGCCAAATAATTTTCCAAAAATTTTTAGCACCGAAAATCTTCGCCGCTTAAAGTTTAAGAAAATCTACACAGTTTTTAGCGGCGAAAATTTTCGCCGCTAAAAGTCTCGTAGAGTATTTTTAGCTGCGAAAATTTTCGCAGCTAAAAGAAATCTACCCAAATATCAAACGAAATGTTTGGAGTATTTAGCGATGAAAATTTTCGTTGCTAAAAGTCTAATGCACTATGTTTAGCTACGAAAATTTTCGTCGCTAAAAGTTTCGTTGCTAAAAGCGAGCTTTTAGCGACGAAACTTTATTTCGTCGCTAAAAGTGACTTTTGGCGACGAAAATTAGTTTCGTCGCTAAAAGTTTCGTCGCTAAAAACCTTATTTTTTGTAGTGGTGGGCGGATTTACCAAGAGTACGGGAGATTTACTCTCTTTTTTTCATTGGTTGCCTCGCTCAGGGGTTTTTGTGAAAGAGGGGAAATGGTGTAATATTTGACCAAAGTCGCCACTAACCAATTATTACAATTCTACAGTTGGTTAGACCCCGTAGATACGCTTAAGATTAAGAACCCAAAGATCCTTAATCCTAAGATGACTCATGAGTTTATGTTCTAGAAATTCTAAGGGATCTTATTTGCCGAGAGGGAATGTGTTAGGTACACACTCTACCCGTATGGATCGATGTACGGTCTTTACTTCACAAGATCTATCTATTTTTATAAGAATAATTGTAGTTCTTGTGTGTAGAAAATGTAATACGATGTAATGGTAATGATGTTTGACCGATCCAAATTTCTGATGAGCAGGATCTAACTATATCAACAAGTCGTAGAGCATACGTTTGAAACGATCAAATGCAAGGTATATGTATGAGATGCGTATGATGTTCTGTGAATGCTGATGATAAAACAATGGTCAACTGACTAAGGTTTCTGGTGGACATGCTACTATTGTATCGACAAGTCTTCAGATCATACGCCCGTCATTCAAATACGAGAAAATGACAGAATGCAATGTGTATGCTTAAAATAACGACTAACCGACTAAGGTTTCCTGTGGGGCAAGATCCGATTATATCGGCTAGCCTCAGAGCATATTTCGTTATATACGAGGTACAACGAACTACGTTCTAACATTTTAGATATCAGAGGGAAAAATTGGTACGCTACGTGGATCTAGATTATGCAAGGAATGTGAACGACAAAAGGTCGACTTTCGGTTACTCATTTGTGTTAGCAGGTACAACGATCAGTTGATTGTTGAAGCTTCAGTTTGTGGTTGCCCTTTCCACAACCGAAGCTGAGTATATAGCAGTGACAAAAGCTTTCAAAGAATGTGTTTGGTTTAGAGGAATAATGAACAAACTCGGGTTTAAGCATGAGACTATGTTGGTTAATTGTGACAGTGAAAGCATGAACAATTTGGCGAAGAATTCGATTTACTATTCTAGAACTAAACATATTGATGTTCATCATCATTTTATCTGATATGTAATTAATCAAGGAAGGCAGTGTTGCTCTCAAGAAAATCCATGCGAGCATGAATCCGACAAACATGCTTAAAAAGGTAGTTCCCACAGAGAAATGCTAATTTTGTTCGACTTTTCTAGGTCTAACGAAAGTTTAATGAAGACAGAGTACTGTGCACGAAAAGCAACGATGGTGAAGGTATGATGGAGGCGATTAGAGATGAAAGATGGAGCTTGAAGCTTTGGATCACGATAATTGAAGCCAGGGTAGAGATTGTTGTTAGATGTTTTCAATCCGACTGGAACAAGGGTCTGTTGATGTCATTGATAGGTCACTCTATTCCATCAAAGATATCAAGAAAATCTTAAATTTCCCCTATACTTGTTGGACAGTTTTTGGGGCATTCTTCAATCCAATTGACAAACCTCGATGGTTGTTGATCTTATCAAATGTCCTATTGACAAAATTGTAAGATTTTGTGGAAATGTGTATTTTGTTTCATAATTTGATTGTAACACTATATAAGTGGGTGTAATTGGGATTAGGGCAAGGCTAATTCATTCCTAAAGTGTTCTAGAGCAAAACTAAGGTTTCGTAAAGAGATTTTGTTGGTTTTTCAAATCAGTAAGTTTCCATATCTCTTGTAATTTATATTATATAATAGATTCGTTGTCATTTTGTGCCATGGTTTTTTATCACAAGGTTTTTTCACGTAAATTTGCTTATGTGGTATTTAATTGTGTTTATATCTCTCTTGTCGAATTAGGGGTTTGTTTCTATGATTCCCCAATATAACCATGCGATATATGGCTTGTAAACTATAGAAGGTTGTAATAAATTAACCCCATTCAAATGGATAGGATCATCCCATTATCCACGTGTTTTTTTGCACCCTGGCTTGCTCTATTACAATTGAATGAACAGTTTGGATAGATAATTGGGAATTCTATTTGTCATTCAAAAGGTTTGGGGACTTCTCTAAAGTTCCATACTAAACATAGAACGTGTTTGTATCGTGGCCGGAAACACTCTCCAGTGCTGTTGCGGTACAGTGCGCCTGAAGGTGACCAGGTCTCCTTTTCATAGGATTTTAAACCTTGTCTAATGCTACTTTATTTAATAAATGTTGAAGAAAATGAGAAGCAAAACATAGCTCATGAGCTTTGACAATTCACGTTCGTAGGGTGCTTCAAGGGTTAGTGGGCCCCACAACGGACAAGCAGTTCTTTTGCGCGTCTTAGGGACTTATTTTCTTAATTATTTGTATCCGACAAAGGAAATTAGGGGGAGAGTGTTTCTTCTTCTTTATTTCCGTTGGAAATTCAATGGCTTCGCACAATAATAACTTGCCACGTGGAAAATCCAACCTAATTCTTTTCTGGGTTCATCTCCACTCACTGCCGTACATGTGGCTTCATAGTCAGTTGATTCAGATCGTTGTTCTGGTGGACCCTTCCATGGATGGCCCACCATAGAAAAACTACTTTTAATTAGTGGATAATCCTACCCGTCTGATGCATGCCATTAAAACGGATGGTAAATTAGCATGTCCAGTAATTGGATAATTAGGATGGTTTAATTGCTGCGGTAGTTTTCGCAAGGTGGTCCATCCACAGTTGGGCCCATTCCATGGAAGTTCTGGATTCGTGAACTGTATAGAAAGGCATGGTGATTTGCAAGGACTCGTAAATGATCATTGGGATGATGGTGATGGACCAGAGAGCTCCTGAGAAGAGAATACTGGAATAGCAGTTGGCCTGGCAACGTACCTGGACTGCCTTGATAATGAAGGGAACGTTTTATTAAAATTACCAAAACAACCCTCCACCATTCAGGTTCTTAGGGAACGTTGAGGGTTGAACATGGTGATATTTGACTGGGCTACGTGCTGTAAGGCCCCGCAGAGCATATTTGAAAGTGGCTCGGTAGATTACATACTCCACTGATGCCATACATGATAGACTAATCAAATCTCGTTATGCCAAGGCCTCACTGAATCCATTTCTCTCAAGTCCTATCAGTCTACATTAAGATCCTTTTCTAATTGCTAATTTTGAGAAATTATTTGTTATTGTAATGTATGTAACATTAATGGAAAGAAGAAAAGTAAAAGAGATTTGGAGTAAAAAAAGCACGACCTGTACAAATAGAAATAAAAAGATGTAGGCTACATGCAAAGAAAGAAAATAAGAAAAGAAGTTGAAGAGTATAAATATATAGTGTGTGGGTGAGGGTACACAAGGGCCTGTTTGGCCGGACCAATCCCACGGTATTAGGAGGGATGGGATCGCGATATCCCGGGATATGCATGACGAGCCAAACAGACCCGGTGAACTTGTCCCGGGATATAAGCAATCCCATGGATCTTAAAACAATCCACTGACATCACCATCATTACCTTAAAATTGATCCCATCCCTTGGTTGGACGGATTGGAAGATAAAATCCTGGGATATGCCGGGCTTGGCGCCAAACAAACCCAGTGAACTTGTCCCGGGATATAGCAATCCCTTGGATCTTAAACCAATCCACTGACACCACCATCATTACCTTAAAATCCATCCCATCCTTCCTAATCCCATGGGATTTGCCCAGCCAAACAGGCCCCAAACTGAATAACTTAAAGACTCTCCTATTCAATACTTCTTTAAATTTTAAATCTTATAGTTAATATAAAACTAATTGCATGGGTAAAATTGTCCAAAGCTATCAGTATCATATATAGTAGAGATGATTTCCTTACATAGAATAATTTATGTGGGGTTATTTGGAAATTAAGAAAAGATAAAAGCAATCATGGAATAACATTTTTTTTTTCTTTAAAGTCTGCTACTTCTGCAAAAAGTCTAGGGCCTACGCATACAACGAGTCCTATGACGTCATAATCTGACGTGTGAGATTTGAGCTTCCTATAATGTGAGACCGTTTAAATCTTATTAAATAAAACGTCATGCTACTCGACATCTCAGGTGGGTCCCACTGTATCAAAATAAATGAATGGCCAGAAGAAAAGCATAAACGGCCAATCTATACTTTGTACGCCGTACCCACATGAAGAGAGAAATCATCTTATCTTTTAGGCAGAATATCCCTTTCTAGCTTTACAGAAAGCTCAGATTTCACACATGTTTTGTAGGCTCGTGTGTGGATATTTAAAGCCCTTAAGCGTGTGGAGTTAGCAAACCTCCAATATAAAAATATAAAATTACAATATATGAAATGACTTGGGTCATGGCGACTGCGTCTCCCATACACAAAAACTTGTAGAAACTGCAACACTGATGGGCTATAAAAAACGCACAGCGAAATTGGATTTCCCACACTAATCTTGCTTTTCCTAATCTCAGATCAGTTTGAGAAAAGCCAAAGAAATCAAGGGGTTTTCTTTTCTTTCTTTTTTTTTTTTTTAATTTTTTTCATCATTGTCATTGATTTCTCTAGCCATAGTTGTGATGGGGAGGTCTCCTTGTTGTGATGAACGTGCTGTAAAGAAGGGTCCATGGACCCCAGAAGAAGATCAAAGGCTTGTGGACTACATTGAGAAGCATGGTCATGGAAGTTGGAGAGCACTCCCGAAGCTCGCAGACCTGAATAGGTGTGGAAAGAGCTGCAGGCTTCGGTGGACGAATTATCTGAGGCCTGATATCAAGAGAGGAAAATTCTCCAGTGAAGAAGAGCGGATCATTGTCAACCTCCATTCGGTTCTTGGAAATAAGTAAGTTTTCGATTGTTTTTTCTTTCTTTCTTGGAGTTGAGTCTTATAGCTAAGGGTGTTTGCCAAAATCGCATCCGGTAAAACTCTCATGACTTCTCAAATTTAGAAATTCGTAACAAAGTCCATGTATCGAAAGCACCTGAAATTAAGTGTCTTGGTATAGAGTAGTAGTAATTTACAGTGGCCTAGTTCATTAGTCTGCCCAAACGGTAGTTGCCTAGTTGATTAGTCCACCCAAAGGGTACTGGCCTAGTCCATTAGTCAGCCCGAACATTACGCTGAAACTATCCAATGATGCTTGCTTCTTGCCAATGGGGAACCGTCATCCCTTCACTAAACTCTTAATAAAATAGTTGAGTTGTAACTTTCTTTCTCTATTTTACTTGTGCTTCAGGTGGTCCGCTATTGCTGCCCGACTTCCAGGACGGACGGATAATGAAATCAAGAACTTTTGGAACACTCATATGAAGAAAAAGCTCCTTCAGATGGGCATCGACCCAGTTACCCACAAGCCGAGGGGCGATCTTAGTCTCCTTCGAAGTCTTTCACATTTGCTCTCCGCCTCCAACCTTCACAATTCAGTCAGCCCTTGGGACAACGCGCTTAGACTACAGGAGGACGCGGCACATCTAGCCAGAATTCAAATCTTACAAACTGTGCTACATGCCATAACTAATAATGCTCCTCCAAAAATGGAAGCACTTACTCTGATCATGGGATCGCCTTCCTCTCACGATTACCATTTCAATGAATTCTTGCATTCGAATCGCCGATTTGATGGGCTTCTTGATGGTCCCATTGGCCACGCTCATGACCCGATTCCAATGCCTCACAATTTTCCAAATTCAAGAACCATGAAAATGCCTGATGATTATCTAGCCCTTGCGGAACCATGCATTAGCTTCGATGGACAAGAAGGACCGGCAGCGATTAATGGGCAGGGCTCAGATATGCACACCTACAGCACTAATCATAACAACATCAGCATGACTGATTCTTATGCCACTACATCTGCAAATCCCACCCCTTGCTTGGTTCCAGCCTCTCCCGAGCTTGCAGCAATCAATCCAATGCAGGATCAAAACAACCCAACTGAGATATCTGCCCATTCATGCACATCGACGACCTTCAATGCATGGGGAGAACTCAACTTAGATGATCAACCAAGTGATTATTGCTGGGCAGACATCATAGAGTAAGCAATTCTCATCTTTTTTCATCTCCTTCTTACCCTTCTACACCAGTGTAGAGATATAAAACCATTAAAAATGTCAGAATATGTTAATGGTTTCCATCTTTTCTTCTTTCTTTCTTCATTCTTTTTTTTTTTCAAGAAATTAACCATCTTTTATATTTTTATTTTTTTTGGCAGATCGTCGCCACCATGGGGAAACCAATCGTAAGCTGCACGGATTATTTTGAGAGAAACGGACCCCATGTACATAAAAGATTGTTAATTCATGTGTGTTTACTTTTATTTTTATTTTTTTGTATTCTTCTTTGAAGATTACATGTTGATAGCTATCAAAATAAACTGTTACACTGTACGAAAGTCCCACTTCATGTAAAACTCTCTTAAGATAGTATTTATTGTATGAACTGTTTTTCAAACACTTGCATGCTGTTTTTCAAACACTTGCATGTACAGCAATCAAACTCCATTAGCTACATTGGTTCCATGAGAAGAGCCCACATCAGAAAAAAGGAAAAAAGATTTTTTTTAAAAAAGTATGCAAGAGTAGCTGAAACATGGAAAACAGAATATTATTTGAAAATCAGTCAGTTGGAGATGGCTGATGACCAGGTAGAGAAGCTGAAAATGAAAAGCTTCTGGAATAAGGGAAATGGTTTTGACCTTCCATAAAAGACAAGCTTTTCTCATTTGTCTCTAACGTGGACAGTGAGAAAACCAGGTGCAATATCTTCAGTCTTCACATTGTCTTTGGGATATTCTTCACTAAGATGGGTCTTCAAGTGTCACATGAAATAATAAAATATTGATGTTTTTAAATATTCTTATATAGTTATGTGTGCTTTCGGGGAAAAGTCACGTTATTTGTTACCCATTAGGTGAAGTTGATTGCTTTGGAAACAAGCCATTGACAATTGCACAGGCTTGCCCACCTAACAGCCTAACATTCATGGGCCAAACTAGTACGTGTGTTTTTCACTATTTTCTTTAGTGGCAAGGTTCACTGGCCCACCATACACGTGGCAGCATGAAAATCAATCTAGACTGTCTGAATCAATGGTCTTTTTTTTTTTCTTTTTTTTTTTTAATCTTCTATTTTCATTCAAACCAGAAAACTATGAGTTGTACAGCCCTTTGGGCGTGGCCTGAACAAAACAACAGACCACACCTATCGTGTAAAGAAACTACAAAACCAAAAACCAAACAGCCCACAAGATGCTGGACTGGGAGCCCCCCCCCCCCCCCCCCCCCCCCCCCCCCCAATCTCTTGAACCACCATTAGCAGGCAGACCCCCCAGCAACAGCCAGCTGAAACTAGGACTGAAAATGCTTAACAGAGCCAAGGCCAACTCTGTCGAGAAATAGAAGGCTGAAACTAAGACTGAGAATGACTAACAGAGCCAAGGCCAACTCTGTCGAGGAATAGAAGGCCACACACCTGAGGAGAGAGATCCCTGGCGTCAACAATCACCCTACTAACCTGATTCTGACTGCCCTCCCTCGCCATGCCATCGGCCGGACCATTCCCCTCTCTAGGGATTAAAGCAAACTTAATGAACCCTCTTTCCACCAGGCTCTTAATTCTTCTAATCCACGAACGCCATTGCCAAGGGATCGGCAACATGGAGGAGATGAGAGTAACTGCCACCTTAGAATCCGATTCGACAACAATCTGTCTCAGACGATGCTCTAAGCAGAGGACAAGACCATCATAAATTGCTCTGACTTCCGCCTTGTTATTTGTACCCATCCCGTAGCCCGCTGAGAAGGCAAACAACAACTTTCCGTCCTCATTTCTACAAACACCCCCTCCCCAGAGCGACCAGGATTCCCACACGCCGAACCGTCCACATTCAATTTCACCCAACCTGCAGCTGGTCTATTCCATTTTATGACTTGAAAGGCACGTGTGGGGTGGGTGGGAGAAAAGGCAGCATGGCTGGCACCATAGAACCTCTGCTGAATTTCAGCATTACCCTCAAGCAGCTAAGACGCCCAGCACCTGACGCGGGCGATTGCGGCGTTCTCCTTCATAGGAGTCTCATTGAATCTAGCCTCATTTCTGCTCGACCAGAGCTCCCACAAAATCAGAACCGGAATGACGCGCCTGACCATAGCAGAAGCTGCCCCAGGCGCATCAGCTCCCTTCCATTGACGAAGCCTATCCTCTACCTTGCGGTGATGGTAGAAAGTGATGCCGCATTGAATCGAGAAATAGCGCCAGATATTAGAAGCCAACTGTCTAAGTAAGAAAAGATGAGGGATGGATTCCTCCTGCGGCCTAAAAGAAGGGCCAATTCTGCAGCAAGAACAACTGGAAGCAAGGTGGACACCTTTGCTTTGAACCCGACTGTCAACAGGAAGTGCGCCCTTTAAAATTCGCCAACTAAGCAACGACATTTTTGGGGGGATTCTTGAATGTCATATCCATTCGTTCCACCAACGACCTTGCCCCGTCTCTCTACCCAACAGAAAAGCCGATTTAGTAGTAAACTTGCCTGATGCGTCGAGGGGCCAAAAACAGGAGGGGGGTCCTTCAGATGTCGCAAGACCTGAGCTAAAAATAAGATTGAGGAGGTCATCTGGCAAGAGAAGGTTAACTGAAGAGGGAGGGTAAGGCCCCGCTGGGCCTATGTAATCTTTGACCTGCAGGGAGGCCAGCACCTGAGGAATTGGAGTATGCACCAAAGACTGAAGAGGCCCTATCCCCGTCCAATTTGTTGTCCAAAGATTCAATTCCCCATTCCCCACTTGCCATTGAACAGAGTTTGCTAAAATAGGAAGCTCATTTCTGACCTCTTTCCAAAAGGGGGACATCGAGGCTAAGGGTCTCGCCGAGTTACCCTCCAAATCCGTCCGATGCTTCGCACGCATGTACAAAACCCAAGGATTGACTACCTGCCCATATTTGACATTCCATGCCATTTTCCTCCTCAGGGACTTCAGCACTTCCTGCAGGTTGCGAACCCCTAGACCTCCTTCTTCAATCGAACACGATATCTTACTCCCAGCTATCCAAGGGATCTTTTTCTTGCCTTCCGCCCAGCCCCAGAAAAATTGGGCAAACCTGCACTCAAGCTCTCTCACCAGGCTCACAGGAATTTTTGAAGCATCCATAGTATGCAGGGTGATACTCCCCAGGACATGCTTTATCAGCGTCAATCTACCTGCTTGAGACAAAAGCCTAGCATTCCACCCTGAAACTTTGCTCCCCGTCTTGTCAATCAGTGCTCTGAAAGAAGCCATGGAGACTCTACCCTTGAAAAGAGGGATGCCTAAGTAATACACCCCCGCACTAGCTTTGGAAATGCCCAGGACCCGTTCCGTCTACCGGATTCTTCCCGTGGTCATCTTTGCAGAGTAAAGGAAGCTGCTTTTCTGGAAGTTAATCCTCTGGCCCGACGCGTCTTGGAAATCCATCAAGAAAGCCTTATCCCAAAAGTTAATCCTCTGGCCCGACGCATCTTGGAAGTTAATCCTCTGGCTCGACATGTCTGAATCATTGGTCTCATTGCTACGGACCATATCCCAAAAGTCAAATTGATTATGAGTTCTTAAGCATTTGATATTGGCCAATTGAAACTCGGATTGCTGACCACTTCCTTCTTAACCTTCCATTTAGTGGAAACAAGTTGGATTATTATGATCCTTTGATAAATGTGATTTCTACAATATGCAATCTCTCTCTCTCTCTCTCTCTCTCTCTCTCTCTCTCTCTCTCTCTCTCCTCTCTCTCTCATGTCCCCATATGCACAGACCCAATTGTGGATTTCAAAGCGAATTCCATCAAGGTAGTATTTTCTCATGTGGTGCTTGTAAATTTCAAGGGAAGCTTCCTTTTCGTCTTGGGATTGCTCTTTTGAGAAAGGGGAGATGTCAAAGTCCTAATCCAAAGAGGACTTTGATCACATTATCATTTGCATCTCACAAAGCAATGATGTACAACAAGGGATTATATCGTATCAGTAGGTATGATATTGACCTATAAAAGAACAACTAACCTACCAACCCTTCGTCTTTTATGTTGATTTCCAACCTTAAAGCTCAACATTACATCATTACGTACAATAATGTATGTGATCAATGGGATATTGTAATGATTTATTTCATAAACTTTCAAATTAACCAAGTGTACCAGCAATGATGTCAATTTCTCATTATTACTAAGCAAACTAATACTTATCATGATTGGTAATCGCGAACTTGTGTACTATATACATATATCATGATAATGGTCAAGGATTCTTGTATTCCCTTTGATTTTTGTCTTTCAAGAAAATTTATTTTATAAAACATACCAGTCTTTTAATAATTTATGTTCTTTTCTATCTTTGTTGAGTGTGGGATTACATTGAAAAAAGTAGCATTTGATTCTCTTTACCCACAAAAAGATATCTTGATTATTCATTTATTTATTTATTTATTTTATTATTTATTTTGTGGATGAATTTTTGAATGTCAAAATTCCATATAGCCATAAATCAATTTAGTGTCTCAACTAATTAAAAAGTAAGCAATCATAAACAAAAGCTCCACAATTTAAGGTTGAAAAGAAGATTAATCATTTAGTTTCTTATAAATGATAAAATAAAACAATTAATCTATATTAAAAGATTCTTAAAACCCATACCAATTAAAAATAAATAGAAGCCAAATAAAAATTGAAAAAGAAGAACAAGTAAAATTATAATTATAAACCAAGATGTGAATCACTTTATCTACCCATACAAATGTACAGTTACTACCATGCAAAACTCAACAAGTTACAAAAGATTTGATCAGCCTTGCATTAAGTAATGCAATGAATGAATTGTATGCAACCGGCGGCGCAATGTCCAACTCAAAGGTGGGAGTGAAGGATTAGCAAGGGCGATCCGCTAGGACCCGTTTGCGTAAGAGAGGTAGTAAAGAAATAGCAAAGGGCTTTGGTCAATTCAAATTTTTGATGTGGCAAGATTTGAGGAATCGACAGAACATAGAGCATACACCTAAGTCGACATAAGCAACAAGGAGGTTGAGAAGGGATATGCCGATGCTCGAAATGCAAGAATGAGGGGGTGCAATGTCCAACTAAGGAGTAGGAGTGACGGATTGAAACAGATGTGATCCACCAAACCTGTTTACTTGAGATAGATGACAAAGAAATAGAAATGACCCTACTCAATTCGAGTTTTTTATGTGATAGAATCTAGCAAACCCTAAAGCATACATTCAAATAGACTAGAGAAATAGGAGGGTTGAGATGAGAAATGATGATGCAAATGCCGATGTGAGGATGAATGCAAATGATCAATAGCTAGGGTATTCTTTGAGAAAGGATGATGGGTCAACGGGTTATCGCAAGAATCGATTTGATTGGGATAGATTGACCTCTACATGGCTGAGGAAACTAGGATTTGAACATTGCTAACCTTACCTATGGGCTGGAAGGACTCTCTTCTCACACTCTCTCTCTCCTTTGTGGATGGATGGGGTGAGCTAAGACTCTCTCTCTCTCTCTCTCTCTCTCTCTCTCTCTCTCTCAAGAATGAGTGTGGAAGTGGGAAATGAAGAGGAGAAGTGTATTTGTAAGTGTGGAGGGTTTCATTGAGGGTATCATTTTAGTTATTATATACGGTGAAGTTTAGGGGGGCAAAAAAGAAGGTTGTAATTGGTTAAGGGGATGGGTGTGCCACATGATATCTTTCCATTAGTTAAGAGGGGCGATAAGAGATATAATTTTTTGGAAACCTAAGGGCAGAATAATCATTTCAACCTGAGCGATATAATCAAGGTGGGGGTAGAATTCTCTCCTCCACCTCAACAAACATCAACTTTCGCAACGATCCACCAGACAAACAGCCCATGGATTGCACCCAGATTTCACCGATAGCTCCAGTGAGACTTGGGTATCTCCCTAAGCTTCTTGTCTTTAAGTTGTTGAAGGTTTAAGACTATATGGACCTAGGTTTGAGCCTAAATCTAGGCTTTGCACTTTTCTAGATTTTAAGGTTTTGGAGGGTTTACCTATGCACCAATCTATTGTGTTATCCCAGGTGGGGTGTCTACATATGGAAAATAACATTAATGGTGGGGCCCACATGATGAATGATCCATATCAAGGTGGACCTCACATGAGGACAATTCACATCGAAGGCCAGCCCTTAATGATGAATGACCCACATCTAAGAGGCAAGCCCCGCATGATGGACAACCCACTTGAAGTTGGGCCTTGCATGATGAATGTCCGACATGGACGACCCACATCCAAGGTGATAACCCACATTGAAAGTGGGCCTCGCAAGGTGGATGGTTCATATTGAATATAGGACCAAGGTAGGCCCAACATGATAATTGATCCACATCAAAAGTTGGATAGGTGGACCTCACATGAAGACAGTTCACATCGAAGGCCGGCCATAACGATGAATGACCCACATCCAAGGCAAGGCCACATAATGGACAACCCACTTTGAAGTCGGGCCTCGTATGATGGACGATTCACATTAAAGGGGGGTCCCGTGTGACGAATGACCGACGTCTAATGTCTAACATGAACGACCACATCCAAGGTGATAACCCACATTAAAGGTGGGTCTCGCAAGGTGGACGGTTCATATTGAATATAGGACTAGATGGGCCCAACATAATACTTTATCCGCATCAAAAGTTGGCCCCACATAATGGACAATGGATATTAAAGGTGCTCCAAAGAAAAATGAGGAATTAGTACTTACAGGATGTTGGAAATCAACTTTTTTTTTCTTTTTATTTATAAGTATTTTGTTTACCAAACATGCTTCTCTACTTGGAAAGCAATAAGCTACTTGAGGTATAAGCAACTCACGTAAAGTAACTTATTATCCAAACTAGTCCTAAAAGGCCTAAATGGCCCATCTAACCATAGTACAGTTGGCACTACCATTCACTGAAGTTTGCTAAACCCACACGTGTGGAGCCCTCCTGTTGAAAATTATTCTAGGATTAAAGCGTTTCTAGTTGTTTAGGACTCTCATTTCCTTTATAAAATAAATGTGTTATACACATATTTTCTTTTCTCTCGTAAGTAATTGTGTTATACACAGCTTCTCCCACTAATATATATAAATATCTCACCGTGCTTTAGGAAATAAATAATAAAAAAATTGTGATCCCTTCATCTTTTTCTTCCTCTTTGTGATTTTCGCATTGCCATCTACATGCGTGCAAGATCTGAGCTATCCGTCATCTGGGCCACATTGTTAAGATCTTTTGGCCTCAAAATCCTGACCGTTTCACTTCTCAGGTGGTGCACATTAATGCACAAACAGACGAACCACCTTTGATAAGCATAGATTTCTTTTATGTTTTTTTAAGGGACGGTTGACTTGGGTTGTCGAGAGATAATGCGTTCCATCGTGTCATCCAGCGGCCAGCAAAATGAAAACTGCTCTTCAAACAGCAACTGCGTGCGTCTAACATCGAAGATCATAACAAATGGATGCGTGGAGTTCAATCGCTTGATGGACAGGTTGGATGCAATCCACATGACTTGTGGGGCCCACAGGCAGTGATGTAGAGCGGGTCGTGGACAGTTTCATGGCCAAGATAGATCAGAAAAGGCCCGGTCGACAACAGAAGTGATCCGGACCGTCGGACCTTAGATCGGGCGTATCTCGCAATCCAGAATGAGTTACCTGACGTAAAATATATAATTTTGGGGTTTTGACGTCCGGAATTGTAAAAAACTCCTGGATCGACGGTCGTTTCCCTGCTTTAATTTCGTTTTTACTATAAATAGTAAGTTTTAGTTTGATTATAACTCTTCATCCGTCTGGCTTTAGGAGTTGTGCCCAACGTGAAAAGAGCTTAGAATAATTAGGAGAACGGTTTGGTGAAGCCAAATAGGACACTTACTATTTTTGGCTAAAAACCTTGCGCACTAGTAGACATCACGATCGTCTATAAATAGTAAGTTTACTATTTATAGTAAGTCGCGGATTCTAGGAGTTCTAGTTGTAGTTTGATTATGATTTCTTTCTTATTGCTTGGTACCCCTATTTAAAGGGTTGTGAACTCGTTTTTAGGGATCAATTAATCAATTCCAAATTTCTTAGAATTTATTTCTATTTTCTGCTTTCTTTCCTCGTGGATTCGAGAAGTCTCTGTGAGGATTCCAGAGAAGCTCCGTGGATTCGGAGTAGTTATCCTCATCACGTTCATCCCTGCATCAATTGGTATCAGAGCGAGGATTTTCCTCGGGCCGATGACAAACAATGAAGGTATGAATCAAAATCATGTGGACGGTGATCCAGGGATTCGTTATCTTTCGGAAAGAATGGAAGCTTTCCACCGGGAGAGTCAGTTGACCATGCAAGGGCTGCAGGTAACCCTCGATCGTCTTGCAGATGCGCTACTTCTACCCCGAGTCCTAGGTGGTGCTCCACCACCTATGGTTGCTCTACCACCCAGGGTGGCTCCACCACCCGTAGTTGCTGTACGACACAACCCCAATTTTCGTAGAGCACTACCAGTGACAAACCGTAGGACTGCACCAGATAATTCAAGTTCTAGCGATGAGGACCTTAATGAAGGTTTTGTCCGATGACCAATCCATGAGGCGATCATCTAGATCGTGCTGAAAGAGACTATCAAGGTAAGGCTGAACTTCGTAGTTTTAATGGTTTATTACGTATAGAAGATTTTCTCGATTGGCTAGCCGAAGTAGAGAGATATTTTGATTATATGGACGTGTCAGATAATAAAAGGGTAAAATTGGTAGCGTTTAAATTAAAATCTGGTGCTTCTGTATGGTGGGAACAATTATAACTCTCACGAGCCCGCCAGAACAAGGCGCCCATCTCATTATGGCAAAGGATGAGACGTCTTCTTCGATCACGATTTCTCCCCAGTGATTATGAGCAGATACCATTCCAGCAATATCAAAATTACCGACAAGGAAATCGAACCATCACAGATTACACTAAAGAATTCCAGCGGTTGGCTACACGAAACGATCTGTTAGAATCTGAGTCACAGAAGGTGACACGATTTATAGGTGGGTTGCGGCTGACAATTCAGGACCAAGTTCAGATGTACCCAGTCGGGACCGTATATGAAGTAGTTCAATTGGCGGGTAGGGCAGAAACACAACTTGCAAGAGCTCCTACTCGTCCATATCCTTCAACTCGACCTCCCATGACGGGTCCCACGCAGGATCCAGTGTTGACACGAAGAAAAGATCCAGTAAGAGAATGTCCTCAACCTCCTACAACCGCAAACCATGATACAGGGAGCGGCTCATCCAGACCTCAACGTGTAGGGTTCCAAATCCTTATGCTAGGCCAAGGTCGAACAATTGTTACCGCTGTAGCCAGCCAAGCCACTTATCAAACACCTATCCTCAACGTCCCACAACACACTTGACTATAAATGAAGAAGGCACTGAAGATGAGGCCGTAGAAGAAGGCCATGGCTATGATGAACATGAGCAAATCACTAAAGAAATAGCAGGTGGCGATGAAATGACGGACGAAGATCGTGGCGAATTTCTAGTTGTAAGGCGATTACTGTATACCCCACGAAAGGAATCACATCCATAGCGACACAATATATTTCGTACTTGGTGCACTGTCAACGGAAAGGTCTGTGATGTGATCATAGACAGTGGTAGTAGCGAGAACATCATCTCGAGGGTGATGGTGGACAAGTTGCGGCTACCAACGACGAAACATCCTTCCCCGTACTCAATTGGCTGGATAAAAAAGGTGAATGAGACCAAGGTAACTGAACAATGCACTATCTCATTTTCAATTGGTAAAAATTTTAAGGATCAGATACTTTGTGACGTGGTTAACATGGAAGCTTGCCACATGCTACTCTGTCGACCCTGGCAGTCGGACCGTGATGCGACCCATCATGGACGAAACAATGTCTACATATTCGTCAAGGATAGTCAAAAAATAATCATTTCTCCTATGGCACCAGAGAACCACCCTGAAGCTTCTAAAGTGGAGGGGAGTTCCCTCTTGACCATTCGGGATTTCATGGATGAATCCAAAGAAACCGGCGAGGTATACATCGTAGTGGTGAAGGGCGAGGAAGAAGAACCATCAAACATCCTTCCAAGTTTAAGACTGTTGCTAAACAAATTCAAAGAAGTCTGGCCTGAGGATTTACCTGATGGATTGCCCCCATGAGGGACATCCAACATCACATAGACCTCGTCCTTGGGGCTAGCCTGCCCAACCGCCCTCATTATCGGATGAGTCCGAAGGAGTGCGAGATACTTCAGGGGCAAGTAGAGGAATTGATCCGTAAGGTCTCTTAAAAGAGAGCATGAGCCCATGTGCCGTACCAGCATTATTAACGCCAAAAAAATATGGAAGCTAGCGCATGTGTGTCGATAGCCGGACAATCAACAAAAGTACCATCAAATATCGGTTCCCAATACCACGGTTGGACGACATGCTCGATATGCTAGAATGGGCCAAGGTGTTCTCTAAACTAGATCTGAAAAGCAAGTACCATCAGATTCATATCCGACCCGATGATGAGTGGAAAACGACATTCAAGACCAATGAAGGGTTTTATGAGTGGCTGGTCATGCCCTTCGGCCTATCGAATGCACCAAGTACTTTTATGCGTTTGATGAATCAAGTGCTAAAACCATTTACTGGCTGATTTGTGGTAGTATATTTTGATGACATATTGATATATAGCCAGGATGAGACGGAGCACAGGAAACATCTCAGGCAAGTGCTACAGGTCCTACAAATTAACAAGTTGTACCTCAACTTGAAGAAGTGTAGTTTTTTAACTGACAGCCTGTTGTTTCTAGGATTTGTTGTAACGTCCACAGGCATTCGTGTGGACGATGAAAAGGTGCGAGCTATTAGGGAATGGTCGATCCCGACAAATATTCATGAGGTGAGGAGTTTTCACGGGTTGGCGACTTTCTATCGTCGATTTGTGCGAGATTTTAGCACCATAGTCGCACCTATAACAAATTGCATGAAAAAATGACCGTTTCAGTGGACCGATAAAGCTGACAAGAGCTTTCATGCGATCAAGCATCGTTTGTCTACAACACCGGTCTTCGTACTTCCTAATTTCGACAAATTATTTAAGGTTGAGTGTGACGCTTCATACGTCAGAATTGGAGGAGTATTATCACAGGAAGGCAGGCCGATAGCCTTCTACAGCGAGAAGCTCAGCGAAGCCCGAAAGAAGTGGTCAACTTATGAGCTTGAGTTGTATGCAGTTGTTCAGGCACTGCGACATTGGCGGCATTATCTGATTTAAAGAGAGTTTGTTCTGTACACTAACCATCAAGCATTAAAGTTTATTAATAGTCAGACTAACGTGAATTGTGTGCATGCTAGATGGGTTGCGTTTTTACAGGAATTCACATTCGTTCTGAAGCACAAGTCAGGGCAGCAAAACAAGGTGGCTGATGTACTTAGTCGTCGTGCATCACTACTTGTTACGATAAGCAACGATGTGGTCGGCTTCGACTGTCTCAAGGAGCTGTATGCCGAGGATGAGGACTTCAAAGATTCTTGGATGAAGTGCCAAGAAGGTCACCCCAATGACCTTCATATACAGGACGATTTTCTCTTCAAAGGGAATCGATTGTGCATCCCCCAAAGTTCTCTGAGGGAGAAGATTATTCAAGAGCTATATGGAGGTGACCTCGGTAGACACCTTGGGCGAGACAAGACGCAAGCTCTTGTGAAAAAGCGGTATTACTGGCCGCAATTAGTACGTGATGTGGGAAAAGTCGTACAACGTTGTCATGTTTGTCAAACTTCCAGGGGGCAATCTCATAATACGGGCCTCTACACCCCGTTACTTGTGCCTAACGGTCCTTGGGAGGATTTATCAATGGACTTCGTACTTGGTCTCCCACGAACACAACGCGGTATGGATTCGGTACTGTTCATGGTGGTAGATCGTTTCTCCAAGATGGCACACTTTATCCCATGTAAGAAGACCCTCGATACAACACACTTTATCCCCAAGACCATTACAACTGATCGTGACACGAAGTTCATTAGCCACTTTTGGCGGACTTTGTAGACTCAATTCGATACACGACTTCAATTCAGCAGTGCTTATCACCCACAGACTGATGGGCAGACCGAAGTTATGAATCGCACATTAGGAAACCTCCTTCGCTGTATTTTAGGAGAAAAACCGAAGCAGTGGGATTTGGCCTTGTCTCAAGCAGAGTTTGCATTCAACAACATGGTGAACCGCTCGACAGGGAAATCACCGTTTCAGATTATCTATGGATGAGTGCCTCGTCACACGCTTGACTTGGTCCCTCTGCCCAAGCACCTAGGCACGAGCATTGCAGTAGAACATATGGCAGACAAAATCATGCGCATCCATGCGGAAGTGCAGACCAAGCTACATGCCTCGAACGAGAAGTACAAGGAACAAGCAGACAAGCACCGGCGACAAAAAATATACGAGTTGGGCGACCGATTTATAGTCCATCTGCGCAAAGAGAGATTTCCGACCGGGACGTACTACAAGTTAAAAAATAAGAAGATTGGACCCGTCCCAATCATTCAAAAGATCAATGACAACGCTTATATTGTTGATCTTCCAGACGACATGGCGATCTCACAGACTTTCAACGTCGTGGACCTGATCGAGTATCATGAACCAGCGCAGGATGAGAACTCGAGGACTAGTTCTTTTGAAGTGGAGGGGACTGATGTAGAGCCGGTCGCGAACAGTTTCATGGCTACGATGGATCAAAAAAGGCCCGGTCGACGACAGAAGTGATCCGGACCGTCGGATCTTAGATTGGGCGTATCTCGCAATCCGGAATGAGTTACCTAATGTAAAATATATGATTTTGGGGTAGAACGAGCTACTTTAGCCAACCAACCTAGCTATGCCGGGTTACGACGCCCGGAATTGCGAAAAACCCCTGGATCGACGGTCGTTTCCCTGCTTTAATTTTGTTTTTACTATAAATAGTAAGTTTTAGTTTGATTATAACTCTTCATCCGTCGGGCTTTAGGAGTTGTGCCCAACATGAAAAGAGCTTAGAATAATTAGGAGAACGGTTTGGTGAATCCAAATAGGACACTTACTATTTTTGGCTGAAAACCTTGTGCACTAGTAGACTTCACGATCGTCTATAAATAGTAAGTTTACTATTTATAGTAAGTCGTGGATTCTAGGAGTTCTAGTTGTAGTTTGATTCTGATTTCTTTCCCATTGCTTGGTACTCCTATTTAAAGGGTTGTGAACTCGTTTTTAGGGATCAATTAATCAATTCTGAATTTCTTAGAATTTGTTTCTATTTTCTGCTTTCTTTCCTCGTGGATTCGAGAAGTCTCTGTGAGGATTCCAGAGAAGCTCCGTGGATTCGGAGTAGTTATCCTCATCACGTTCATCCCTGCGTCAGGCAGACAGTGCGTGTGACCCTTTTGGATCAATCATTATTTCTAACAATAATTTTTTTATGGAATGATCCTATCAATCTGATCAGTGCACAATAAAATGGATAATTCAATGCATTTATGACATATAAAAATTTTAAAAAATAAAAAAATGATGCAGGACAATTAACCACTTGCTCTAAAAGCTCGAACTGTTAGAGTATGGCGAATTAATCCATTTATCTCATAACCCAGGCCCCACATCTCATGGGTCCTCCATGGGCCGCACCACCCCGAGTGTGCCCCTGCATCCCACAAGCGATCCCACTCGAGCCCGGTGTGAAATGAGCATTAATCACCCCTGGTGAGGAGTCTCGAACACGAGACCTCCTCCATGGGCCACACCCACCCTGAGTGTGCCCCTGCATCCCACAAGCGACCCCACTCGAGCCCAGTGTGAAAATGTCCCTGCATTAATCACTCCCGATGAGGAGTCTCGAACCCGAGACCTCTCGCTCTGATACCACTTTGATGTAGGACAATTAACCACTTGCTCTAAAAGCTCGAACTGTTAGAGTATGGCGAATTAATCCCTTTATCTCATAGCCCAGGCCCCACATCTCATGGGTTAGGACCTCGGCCAAACCCCCTTCATGGGCCCCAAATCACATGGGTCACCCACCCCGAGTGTGTCCCCACATCCATGGGCTACCCCACTCGAGCCCGGTGTGAAATGCGCATTAATCACCCCTGGTGAGGAGTCTCGAACACGAGACCTCCTCCATGGGCCGCACCCACCCCAAGTGTGCCCATGTATCCCACAAGCGACCCCACTCGAGCCCAGTGTGAAAATGCCCCTGCATTATAAAAAGGTCCAATTATAGATCTGGACCATCCATCATGTGGTCTTACCCCCCAAATCCTCGTGCCTTTAAGGAGTCACTTTGATATGATGATGCGAGCCATCAAATCGAGCCATCAAATCGGGTAAGTCAAAAAAAGGGTATGATCATGGATATGGGCTGTCTATCATGGCGTCCCACCTCTGATTCCCCGTCCTTATAGAGACTCTTTGATTTGATAGTGCTAACCATCAGATCAATGGCTAGCAAAAAGCGTTCCAACTTATATACGATCATGAATAGTCTAATTACGGATCTGTATTGTCCACATTGTGGGCCCCACTGTAAATTCCCCATTTCTCTAAGGTATTATTTTGATCTTATGATCATAGCTATCTGATAAAAGGCGAACAAAAATGGAGATCAAGATCATTTATGACAAAAACGTCTGATTAAGAATCTACATGTGGGGCTGCACCTTTGATTCCCAGATCCTCTCAAGACATGAAATCATTCTAGCCATCAAAATGAATGGTCCATATCACTTATGAAAAAAATCCAATCGTGGATATTTTGGATCATCCATCATGTGGGCCACACATTGGCCTCATTTAGAATTCTCTAAAGAATCACTTTTGACTTTATGATTTAAGTCATCTGGTAAATTGCTAACAAATGGACAGTCCATGTCATCATGTTTCAGAGCAGCGATCATCAGCCAGCCGTGTGTACAGTGGACGTGTGCAGTGACACCTTTGTTCAGTGCATGTACAGTGGACATGTGTGTAGCGACACCTTTGTTTAGTGCAACTTTCCAAAGGAGCCCAACAAGTCATTTCACGCTATTTACTTCCAAATCTCTTTCCTAATGAGGACTTCATTTAGAGTCCTATTTACTCCCATTTCATTTTGTTTTCATGAATTTACTCTCATCCAAACACAAATGATAGGCCATTTACTCTCAATTCCACTCATTTACTCCCATCGAAACAACACCTAGATATCACGTATGTATACTAATTTGGAATTTTAAAGATAATTTGTGATATCACGTATGTTCGCGTGAATAAAATTCCAATGCATTCTAAATCCTCCCATTTACTCCCATCCAAACAGAATATTTGGATTTCAAATGCATTTCATTTACTCACATCCAAGCACAATTGAGTAGACCATTTATTCCCAATTCCATTTCCCATTCACCTAGACCTGCAAGATGGTCATGCGAGTAGGTACAAGTTCAAGGCTCTAAAAGGGCAAAGGGAAGGCCCAAAAGGACATAAATAGAAGTAATAAGAAAAGACTCGATGACCTATTGTCTAACTAAAGTTATGGCCCTGATAAAGTGTAATGACGGAACAAGATTTAGCCAATCCCAATTAATTCGAATATGGCTTAGATGATGATGACATTCATAGCCGACCAAGCAGACCATCACCCATGGTTTCCTGTCAAAATCATCCCCAAAACCTGAATAGCCATTTAAAGACATGCGAGATTAGGCTACCTGTTTGGGCGTCACTTAAAAATGAGTTCATTCCATTTTAGCTAATATTAATTATGTTTTTTTTGGGCCAAGATTTTATATAAATTGTTCTCTCTAATACATAATGACTGTTAGTTAAAATGAGATGAACTAATCTTTAAGGGACAACAAAAATGAGATGAAATCATTTTTTTGGAGTTCTGTTTCAGCCGAGCCAGAGGTAGGGTCCGTCTCGATTGCTTGGTTCATTTCCCTGCGATGGCGTGGAGGAAATCCTGTGAGGCAGGTGATCGGATGCAGTATGCTGTTGAATGAGGGCATGTTCTTCTCTGAGATGCAAGCTATGGTCTTTTCCAGATAGTGTCAGTTCCTCCATTTCATCAGTTGCTGCTGATGCTGGATGGATTGGGATGAGGCTGCTTCTGCTCCTATATGAGGCAGTTTATTTATTTGCTACAGCCAGTTTTCAGGTCATGTTTATTTTGTTCCAGTCGTGGGGCAGAGCTGTTTTGGTTATTAAAAATAAAAAAAATAAAAAAATAAACATTTTTTAAGTGGCACCCAAACAGGCAGTTGGGATCTCAAATACATGGGAGTATCTATAGAAAGTTCAGTTTTAATTTCATATGTACATAAAATAACTTATTCTCACGAATCAACCCATCAAAGGTTAATAGATGAATTAATAATATTGTTCTCCAGTCCCCCCAGAGTTCTGTTGAGAATTCAAGGGACGTGATCGTACCAGTCCACAGAAATCAGGAATTTGACCAAGTTAGGATTGGATCATCAAGATTATTCATCTATGGAAACTTAGCCCCCCTTACTCAATTAACTTGTACCTCCCTATAAACTAAAGAGAAATAATAATAATAAAGAAAAAAAAAAAAAAAAAACTCGGATTTGAGGCCCTCTCGCCAGCTACTCAACTCAATGAACTTGTACCTCCCTACAAACTAAATTGGAAAAACAAAAAAAAAAACAAAAAAAAAAAAAAGAATTAAAATAAAGATAAAAACTCACAGATTTGAGGAGATCCTACTGCCCCTACATTCTTGGAGAACAACGGAGTGATGTTAGATCCTTAGTTGTATGATCCTTCTAACCAGGCGCTGCTCTCACTTCAAATCACGCCCCTACTCCCACTTCCTTGCTGTTTATACCTGCTAACATTTTGAAACAGATGCTTCCCCACTTCCGCACCGGAATATCTTTTGGCTTCATGTCTCATTCTACTATAATCGGATCTCCTTCAGAACGGTGAACCACCCAAAATGTACAGGCTGGGTATCAGAGAATTTTCTGCCCAAGTGCCTCCCTTCCATGTGGATCATTGGCCCATAAGCTGCCAACAAGTCGGTAATGCCCGAGCAAGATCATCAAACGGTCAATCTGAACTTAATCGTAGAAAACACCCCAGATGTTTATCCAGCTTCTGCACTATTCATGGATTGCGTAGTGCACTATAGCACCACCCATTAAAAGCAACCTGTGTTAGCAGTGAGCGAATCACAGCCTTTGTTTCGCCCTCAAGAAGAAGACTACAAATCTCTCCAAATTTTGAAGCAAGGAGAAGACACTAATCTCTGCAGATTTTGAAACCTCGCATCTGGCAAAAGGGCATTATCCATTCTGCAATTCTATAATCTCTTTATAACAACAACACTACCTGGCAATCTCTTTACAACAACAACACTACCTGGCTCCCCAACAATGCTTATACATTACATGATAGGATCTACATTTGAAAACAATGGCAAGGTAGATCTCAACTTACCATATCCTCTCAACACAGCTTCCTCTATAACTGGGGATGCCAAATCATTTCCTTCTCTTGCACCACTCGGATTCTTCGTGCAAACGAACGTAATTGACAAAACCTTCTACCTAGGCATAGCCCTTGCTAACATTTTTAAATGGGTTCTTCCCCATTCCTGCACCTGAATAGAATAGAGATCCAAGCTGCTGCTGCTTCTTCCTCTTCTTCTTCTGAATGGAAGAGCAATGAGAGAGAATCAAACTCAATAGTCGAGATGAAAATTATGAGAGCTCTTCAAAGTCCATCCAAAACAAAGAATTGAACCCTAACAAACAAGCTCATTACGAATCTTTAAAGCCCTATAACATAGCCCTATCATCCTACTAAATCTTGGCCCTCCGTGGTTAAATCTAATCTCAGCAGTTTATTTCCATATATGATAGTTACTGTAGCATGCTTCTTCTTTTTTCCAAAAATATGTGAGACCCATCACACATATGATTTGGTGGTGGCCGACCTATAGCCAAGCCGATTATTCAGGGATACGAGTCTTTAGAACGACACAAGGCTACCCAGATCGTGGGTCGCTTTCGGTTGTCGTATAGGAATGGGTGCATGTTATGCTACTTCCTCCAATTTGTGGTAGGCTAAGGGTAGCAGCATGTGGGTCTCTCCAATCTATACACAAGGTGTGTGCAATTTTGTATCTGAAATGATACTTAATCAACAATAAGAGTATAGAACCATAATTTCTAGGGGTCACTAAAATAGCAATCTAGATCACAAATAACCCATAATCCAGATCACAGGACTTGAAACAGAAAAAGTAGGGGAGTTTTTGATCTAGGTAGACATTGTCCCATACTTTCTCACAACAAATATGAATATATGATGCTCAAAAACATTTGTTAGTTGCCTCCTAATCTTTTTCTTCTTCTTCTTTTCTGTTTTCTTTTTTGGGTGCAAAAGGTAACAAAACTTTTATTAAAAACTGCTGGGAAAAACAACTGATGGGAGCAATCCTTACAAACCAAGCAAAGCAACTACATTACAACCACCTTCGGCCTTTAAAAAAAACAGCCCAATACACAATATCTCGCTTGACCCTTCTCACCACCCAGACATTGAGATTGTGTGGATTATGTACCACAGCCAAGGTATTCAAAATCGGTTACGTAACGGCCGTAACGGCCGTTACATAACGGTAACGGTCATAACCGTTACGCGTTACGGGGTCGAAACGGCCGTAACGGCCGTTATAGAAAAACGGGCCGTAACAGCCCCGTAACAGTCCAAGAAGAACATTTTTCAAAAAATAAAAAATGGCCGTAACGGCCGATACGGGGGCTGTAACGGCCGTTACGGCCCGTATCATAACGGTAACGGTGGTGGCCGTTATGGCCACCGTTATGGAACACCTTGACCACAGCGTGTGCAGAAGCTTGATGGAGCTATAGAATTAGAGCCAAGTCCTAGATGGGGGGAGGGGGGGTGATTAGGACCAAATAAAATTTCTTGCCTAATAAACTAGTTTACCAATTAAAATAGGCAGAAATGGCTAGCCTCGATCGATCAACCGAGTGTCGTCGATCGATCGAGCTAGGCCGAAATAGTCCAATGAACTCGCTGGACTGTTTTGGCCATGTTCGATCAATCGAGCCCAATCACTCAAAGATCGATTGAACTCACCTATAAATTGTTGGTTTTGGGCAGTTTGGTTTCCAGCAGCTCGGAACCTCTTTTAGCCTTTTTATCATGTTTTCAATAAGTTCCTAAGATTATGGATGATCAAAGAAGGTTTATCTATTAAGGTTAAGATCATCTAGAGGTTAAGTTGTTTTGGGTCTAAGGATAGGGTCACCAAGGCACCTCAATTTACCTATTTTCACTTCCTCGATGCTTCTTGTCCTCTTGTGTCTTCGGTCTTAAGCTTTCAAGGGCTCAACCAACTCACTGACACATGGACGCACGTGATTGACAAACAATGTGCACAAATAAATACACTAACAGACACCAACCCACTCAAAATCCTGAAATAGAGATAATTCCTCTCTCCCCAAATGGCCCATAAAATATGGCAACTTGTACAGACTAAGGAGTATGAGAAAAATCTAATCAACCTCATGAAATAGGCACAACTTGCTCCAATAGCTTGATACCAGAGCATGGGACAACATTGTCTCCAATTGTGTTAGCAGTAACCACCAAACCCATCATATGCCATTGCCCTTGTCATATTAACATTCTACAAAGGAACCTTTCACAAAACTTCTTAGAAGATGCACTAAATATAATGATCTTGAATTTATTTTTTTCCCCTTTCGGAGTCATGAAACATTTCTTGATTGAATGTTTTGCACATGCTGAATGTTTTCCACATGCCGACATGGAAAACATTCTGTTGTATTTGTTCAGTTCATCGGCACCATGACGTGTTTCACGCAGCTTCTTCATAGATGGATTTGCAAAATTTTCAATATAACAATTACTTTCATGTTTTTTATTCTTTTTATGAAAAAAAAAAAAAAAAGATGAGTATGCGCGGGGGAGCATGATGACTCCATTTTTCAGCAGAAAGACGTACACAACCCAACAAGCAACAGTTGAAAAGACTGTTAGTAAAATGCGCTAGCGGGCACATACATTTTGAAGCTGAAAAACGATTGTGACTATTAAGTCAAAGGCCAACGCACGCCTTACGTAATGTTGTGCTTTTCAAAGGTCCCCCTTTAGGGCCCTATACAGAATGACATTTAAAGCACAGACATCGAAAGAACCACATACAGCTATAAATTTCTCAGTTAATCATAGGTAATGCCAATATGGCATGGCAGGGGTACAAAAAGAACAATAAAAGAAATACCAACCAACCTAATAGGCCAGCTGAATGGTCGACGGGCACTGTTTTCCAAGATATGACTAGCATAGTTGGTTCTTGGAAAGCAAACCCTAAAACCCATCCTAGACATTCAATGCAAAGGCTGGAGCCAGAAAATCCTCAATATCTTTTAATACCAACTTATAATATCATGGAACAGTACAAGGAAACAAATGAATGGGGCCACAGAGTCATTGATGTCCATGTAAAACAATGGCTACTAACAAAAAGAACAGGTACAATGGGTGTAGAACCTTGAGCAATCAAATTTACTCACAGCCGAGCACCCCATGCATGTGGTCTTTGCTACTTAAGCAGTTCAAAGGAAAAAATTAAAAAACATGCATAGCATGACAGCATAAATTCACTGATGATCGCATATAAACTAGCCAGCGATCCCACAGTCCTATCTTGAACTCAATCTACTACTTACAGTAATGCAGGTTGATACCCAGAAAATTCTGATTTGTTAACAGTCCTTTTTCCCGAAGCTAATACTGCACAACATCACAGAAGCAAGTACATTTTCATCAGAAGACCGCCAACGAACAAAATACAGCTCAAAACCTCTCTTCCATGTCTAGTAAAATATATGTTCCTTCTTTTCAAAAATTATTAAGTAAACAAGGAAATTAAGGAATTGGAATGGATCCACAGTGCGACTTTTAGAATTCTAATGACCAAATAACTGAATCCGCTACATCATCTGAATACCAAAAACACTGTAGCCAATACGCGCGTGTGTGAACACATGCCAGATTTCTACCATGTACAGAATTCAATGTAAGCTCACAAATTAATCATTAGGCTACTGCATGTGTTTGCCACTTTTCGCCACCAAGTTGCAACATCGCATTCACTGCACACATGGCATACACGCATGCCAATCTAGACTGTTCAAATAATGGGCCCCATTTGTGGATGATCATATCCAAAAATATAAGATGATCCTAGCATCAAATTCACAGCCCAAGCAGAAGATTAAAACGAAAATGGGCATTAGTCCAAATTCAACTGGCAAAAGCAGACCATGAGCATCATCTGGTCAGTGCAATCTTCAGGCTATGATCCATTCAAGCAGGGCACATGGTTTGGATGATCTGGATAGACGTGCATGTATGGTAGACAAGTCACCAACACTTAATGAGCTGTGGCGAACCCACAGCATACTGTAGACCCAAAAGTGTCCAATTTGATACAGACTCAACAGGCACATTCCAATGCACAGGACATGATAATATTGATAAATTTCCAAATCCAATATGTAAATAGAATCAACAATCCATGAGATAGAAAAAATTCAATGCTCCTTCCATATATACGCAAAGATTAAAAAAAAAAATTTTAAATTTTTTTTTTTTAAAAAAAAAATGGCATTGGCAAGATGACTAAATCCATGCATTTAAGATGACAACTGCTAAAATCAGATCAGAAGTTTATAACAGCTTTTTAAGCATGGAGATACACCATAAAACTTCCTAGAATTTCAAGTATTCGATAAATAAATACCTATCTACGGCACAATGGAATAATATACAAGATCAGTGTTAAACATGAAACAAAGACAGAGAAAAGGCGGAAACCCAAACGCTTAGAACCCTTTTATTCAACCCCACCCCCAGCCCCCCAACCATCTGCGATTTGTAACACGTGCCTGCTCACTCTGTTCGGCCTCAGAACCAGCAAAAGAGCACAAAAACTACCTTTCTTGGATCACATTTAACCCACGATTTCAGTTAATATCCCAAAAAATCGACGTGCATTCCTCGCCTTTCCAGAGCACATCATGACACATTTCCCTCACACTCGGATCGCATTCTCTGATTCTTCTCTGCCTATCGATGACACAGAAACCACCCCATCATCCCCATCAGTGCAATGACTTTTCCGTACAAGCTTCTGATCTTCTTTATCAAAATCATAATCAGGCTGGCATTGATCAAAGCCCATGTCTTCCATCGCCAAACCCGTCCCTGCTTTCGACTTCTGGTGAACAATATCCCAAAAGAAATCTGTCAAGACAGACTCGTATGACGGCATCTTGGCATACCCCGGGAAGTAATTGATGTCGATCACCAGGTACCGGTTCCCAGCCTTTACATCGCGGATCACATCAAAATTGAACAGGTTCAACCGTATGGCCCGCCGCAGCTCCCTTGCAATCCCTGTGATAAAGCTCAGCGGCGGCATCTCAGACTCCTCCAAATGCATTGTCTCGTAGTACCTGTCATCACTGCGGTCCTCTGGCGTCATGTTCGACACCTGTGAGAAGGACAACGAGCCCTCCGACTGGTCCAGATTCTCCTCAGACACGTCCGGCAGAGACTTCCGCTTCACACATTGAACATAGTCACCCACGACGTAGACCTTGAAGATAACCCCACCGTGGTTGACGAATTCCTGCAGCACGAGTGGGGGCTTGAGCATGAGAAGGCCGTCGTGATTGAAGACGAGCACCATCTTGTGGGATTTTGCACTCCCATCAGCAACAAGGGGTTTGGAGATGATCGGGAACTTGAGCCCGGCCAGCACAGCAGGGTCCGACAGCGCTGCCGAGTCATAGATCACAATCTGCTTGGGAGTACCGAACGTCGCGTGCTCCTGCGGGACATCCAATTCGGAGACGACCTGCAGCATGGAGATGCGGTTGTGAAGACGCTCGATGGCATCGAGCGGGTCGATGATGGGGACAGTCGGGTTTCGGATGGAGTATTCATGGAGCTGGGATTTCCAATCAGGTCCGGAGAGCTTGTGGATGATGCAGTCGAATGGGCCTTGGTCGATCAACGGCCGATCGGAGTCGATAGGGATGAGATCGATGCCCCGTTGCTTCGCTAGGTTTACAAGGGACGGCTGGATGAAGCTCTGCTGCTTCTTGGGGGCGAGAGCGTAGCCTATCCCGAACCTTCTAGAAGAATCCGACATGGCAGGGGTTTAAGGCGAGCTTCTTTTCTCAATCTACGATATTCTCGAGAGAAAATGCAACCATTTTTAATAATCGACTAGAAATTGAAAATGACGAGATTTTCAGTGTTTCTCAGTATGAGAGTGGAAAGAGATTAGGGTTTTCTCTCCTTTTTCTTTTTAATTTTTTCAGAAGAGAAGAAACGAAAGTGAGAAAAATGCAATGGATGAAAGGAGGTGTGTTTGGAATATATAGCTAGAATTCGTTTTTCTTGCATCGCGAGTAATGCTCATCTGGCTGCGTCGCCAACATGGAGCCCACTTGCAGAGGTGAACAAATGATCGGAACCGTACATGTACTTTTGTTTTTTTCTATAAATATATTCTTATATCAAATGATGATTTGGACAGTTGGAAAAAAAAAAAAAAAAACATTTTATGTCTCGTGTTTAGATCCACTAATAACTGGTCATGATCATCTTTTCAACTTGATTATTGGAAAGTGGTCCATCTATGATTATTCCATGCATGGACGGTTCTTATCACCCGATCATTTCTTGCGATCAGCCCCATGGAGAGATGTATATTTGAGAGTCTGAATGCGACGTAGCAAAACGAACACCATTCTCCAAAAAGCTTTTAACCCAGGGTTCGAGCCCGCAGTAAGCATACAATCCTCAAGTCGATGACGTGTATAGAGTCCTCTTGTTCATGGATCTGACAAACCGAGCCCATGGTTTTGTGTGACAGTCCGTTGATCACAGTGAGTGGTCCATGGTACGAAAATCTCGTCCATGGAACAATGTTAAACGTTACTTTGGTATCCTGAAAATTGATCCAACGGTCCACATCCAACTAAAATGGGCCAAATGCTTTATGGATAGGATCATGTAGCATAGAAGTTTTTTTTAAGTGCATGGTTCATCCAAGGTGGAGTCCAAAAAATCAACGGAATGGATCGCTTAAAAAAGGGCCCTGTAAGTACAAAATGAACACCCTAGGATCCTGCACATCATGTAGCTCCTTGCAAACCCGAGTACATTAAAATCAACCACGGTTAGGGAGCAGAACTAATTGACGGGCGCGGCTTCCGTGGATCCCCGGATCCACCGAGGTGGGTGAATCCCTGAATCTGGGGCCCACCATGAGGAATGTTCCTCACATCCCTGCTGTCTATCCATTATTTCGTATCATTTTTAGGACGTGATTATAAAATGAAGTAAATATAAGTCTCAGGTGGACCACACAACAAGAAACAGTGATGATTGACTATTAACAACTTCTTGTGGGCCAAAGAAGTTTTGAATAAAGTTGATATTTTTCTAACTTCAACCAGATATTTTCGACCTTATCAACCGATTGGATGGAAAATAAACATTCCAGTGGCCCCAAGAAATTTTTAATGGTGGGTATTGTATCACCACTGTTTCCTTCCTGTGGTGTAGCCCAGATAAGATTTAGATCTATTTAATTTTTGCGACCATGTCCGAAAATAATCTGTCAAAATGATAGACGGCGTGGATGTAAGGTATATACATCAATGTGGGCCCATAATCAGTGATCCGTACACCTCGGTGGATCCGCTGAACCACCTTAGCCGCACCCAGCAGAGAGAGCAAGGGTGTCCACGTGGCATATCCGGAGAACTTCGAAGGGGACGCGGATTGCGGACGGACGGATTTGCTTGCACGGTGAAATGGACAAGCGGAGTTTCGTCAACGTTGGCGTGGCGGGGCAGATGGTTACAATCGCCGTTAGATTTTCAGGGGAGTTGACTCCAGTATTGTTTTCGAAAGATGAGGAATGTGGGGCCCACAGAATTCAACGTCCCTCCAAGGACCATAAGAAATGAAGAGTCAGTAGAAACCCCAATATGGGAGAACCATCTCTCCAGAGTACACGTGGGCAGGTCGATTGCCAATCGGGACGGTCCATCTAATGGGCCCTATCAGGTATGGCACAATTTCAAAAACCGGACCTGCAAGACAATCTCACACACCAGTTATCTTGACGTTCCGCCTTTAACCCTCTCTGCGGTTGATTTGAAGAGCAAGGAATGAATGATTCTAATTATCCAATCTCTATGTATTTTGAAGGGTTTTTTTTTAAAAAAAATATATATTACACACGCGCACACACACCACACACTCACGCTGTGGAATTTCACCAATACTGTTGAAATTCCCGAGAGTCTACCACCCGAGCAAGAGTAAGGATCGTATTTTGAAGTAATATATTTAAGATGCAAAACTTTCACGCTAGGCTCTGCCGGCGCCCTCAGTGATTTATATCTATTTCATCAGCTTATTCCCAAAGCGACAGTGGAAAAAAAAAAGCCAGAGCGAGAAGCTGTAATGGGCCTAACATTCATATCTTACCGTAGTCCCCCGAGAGTTACCTAACGAATGTGTATGATGTCATGTAAGCGTCACTAAGCTGGTGAAAGGTGGTCATGTCTCTTTTGTGACGACTATATTCTAAAATTAAGTCGAGGGATGGACTGAGTGGATATAACATAGACAAAACGATGGCCCACAAAGCTTAGGGTTCAAAGAGTTGGGCTTAGGTGGAAGATCCCCGACTATAGGACCCACCATGGTGTATATACCTTACATTCATGCCGTCCATCTATTTTGACAATCATTTTATGCATGATTAGGTACATATATCAAGTGGACCACACCATGGGATGGTGATTGGACATTAAAAACTTCTTGGGGGCTACAAAAGTTTTGAATCAAGTTATATTTATGTGATCCCTTCATCCAGTATCCGGGGCCTTTATTTATGCTCGGGCTGACATGGCTAGATCCGGGATACCTCATGTACTCGTGCTCTAGTATAAAAGCTAATGGAATAGGTTACTTGTGGCAGGAAAAAAGATCCTGAGAATTACTAATGAGTCTACAGGGAAGGCAAATGCCTTGCTAGGAGGGCTAGGCATTCAAAACATATGCACAACTACAACTCTAAAAGCGATCATCTACCTTATGACATATAACAAGCAGTTGCAAGGGACACTTTTTCCTTTCTTTTTTACTTTTTAAACACACACACACACAAACCCCGCACACTCATGCTAGTGGAATTTCACTACCTATGGATGCTCGAACCCTTGACCAGGTGTTGAAACTCATTAGAGTCTACCACCCGAACAAGAGTAAGGATCCGTTGCAAGGGACACTCATTTATAATACTTGGAGAACATAACTAAATCTTATCTTTGCATTCCACAGTTACTATGGTCCGGTTTCTAACACCATAAGCTCAAGGTATGGTAGATAGGCTGAAGCACTATAAAGAGATGGGCCTATCCCATAACTTAGTCGAATCCGGCTCCCGCATCATTATAGAAGTGACTTCTAACCCTCTATTCTCAAGATGTTGGAGCATTTGGACCCATATGGGCATCATTCATAGCATAATACGGCTACTAAATTTACTCTTTTCTCACACCTTTCGTGAAGGCAATTTTGTTATGGATACTCTGGCCAATTTAGCTAGCGAAACGGCTTGACACTCTCTATTGCGCCAAATCCAACCTCCAAAGAAACATTAGAGAATCCTTAGTGCTAGATAACGTTGGTATGGGTCAAATCAAGAGCTCCATAGCTAAGCAAGGAGTGGGTGGAGAGCATCGATAGCTCTCCTCTCTTCAGGCCCCTATCTCGTTTGTTGGTTTTAAAAATTTTCTCCTAGATGAGGACTAGTATCTTGGTGGCTGAAGTCAATGGATAAGTGTGCGAAAGCGTTCCCCAGTTTTGCTGCTAGAATCAACATCTATCTGTCCCAATTTCTTTATGGTCCCTCATCTCCCCTCTCTCCTACATGAGAGACGCCCCCTCTTAACCGTTTTATTTTTTTCCTTTCTCCTTTTTCTGTTGGCTAATCTGTCAATACAATAGGTGAGGCCTAATGTTTCTGTGGAGCCCTCTTGAAAGTCCAATCCTTATACATCTTTTTATGCTAATTAATAAAAACACAGAGGCATGTCCTTTTACAAAAAAAAAAAAACCTTCTGAAGAGAAATATTCTCACCTACAGAAGTATAGTGATTGAAGGATCCCAAATCCTAATAAAAGCATATCACAACAAGGTTGTTAACCATCAAAAGACCATCCATGAAAGCTATAGAACCTCTTTCACGGCCATCGCTTCCCTAAGATTATAAAGGTAGTATAAAAAGAAGAATTCCAAGCTTCACACAAAACCAATCAATCAAGTATTTTCAGCTCAACATTACTTATTCTCTGTCTCTCACGGACGCAACTCAATAAACTTAATTCAAACTTCTCTTCTTCTGTCCAACACCATATTGTAGCAAGTTTGGATCATTTAGTTTGCTTTTAGTGTAATTTTTGCTTTTGTCAAGCACATTGCAGCAGCAAGTCGGTTTAGTTCTTGGTTTAATATTCATGACCTTGTCATTGGATTCCTTAAATCTCTAAGTCTTTACTTAGTAATTCTTCGATCACGACCTGCTTATCAAAAACCATGACCGTCTTATGATCATATTAATTACTCATGACCATTTCTCAACCATCTAAGCTTGGAAGATCATCAGGATCATGTCTGTTTTGATAGTTTTTATTTTTAAAGGCATGCACTCACCCCATAGTGGGATATCACCACAATAGGTAGTTGAACCATGCCCTCATGTTAGAATTATCATGAGTGGTAGAATTATTATGAGTCTACCACTGAGGCATGAATAAGGACCTAAGGCCGTTTTTCAGCTTGAATTGTGGCCAGTAATATATTGCTTTCTTTATTTTATCTATTAATTATACTATATTTATATTTAGATTAATAAAATCGACACAACGCCTTTTAATTTCATGTTTTCTATATTTACATTATTTTTATTGATGAATACAATCAAACTATAATCATCATAGAAGTCTTTATTTTTAAGGTAAAAAGAATTCATCTAAAAAATTAGCCCTTCCTTTCACAAATCATCCATGCCAACCCAATCTTTATAGATAGAGCCTCAATCAGTTTATTAGATGCCTAAGTTTATTAAGGCCGTATTTGTTAACACTTAATTTTTTGATGTAGAACGTGTCACAGATACATTCCTAGCATGGTTGGGCCAAAAGAAGATGGACCGTAAATTGACCGTAACTTTTGATCCGGGTATTGTTACGGGGCGCACAAGCTATCAATCTTTACTGAAACGGGCCATTTGAGGTGAACTGACCCACAAAGTGGGTCACATCTGTCCGTTTCGTCAGAAAACGCGCGCTTTCAGCTCAAAAACGAATTTTTAGGAAAATTTTACTATTTTTAGTAATTCCGAATTTTTAAAATATTTTTAGAGTTTTAGATTTTCTTTCCTTTTGGAAATAACTTTTAGTTATACTAGGACTCTTCTAGAGAAAGTTTATTTGCAATTTTTATTTTTAGAAATTAGACCTTAGAAGAGTTTTATTAGAATTAGGATTTTTATTAGAGTTAGAATTTTGCTATTTTTGGTAATTACGAATTTTAGTTTATTTTTCTTTATTAATGGTGTAAGGAGACGCATTAGAGAATTATCAATTATGAATTAAGCTATTTCGAATTTATTTAGAATTTATTTCTATTTTCTACTCTCTTTTCTCGTGGATTCGAGAAGTCTTTGTGAGGAGTCCGGAGAAGTTCCGTGGATTCGGAATAGTTATCCTCTTGAGGAAGACAGTGCTCGACCTCACGTCCTGCCCTGCGTCAGTTTGGTATCAAAGCGAGGTTTCTCCTCGGGTCGATGGCTTCTAACGACGGGTCGGGCAACAATCCCATAGGCGGTGCTCCAGGAAATTTTCCTTTAACGGCGGCAATTTTCGAAGTAGCGCAACGAGAGAATCAGCAAGCCATGCAAGGGCTGCAGGCTTCCATCGACCGCATAGCGGATCTCTTGGCAGAAAACCTAAGGCAACTCCGTGTTCATAGTGGTGATCCACCACCAGCAATTGCTGGAATTCGTAATTATACTGATCGTAGGGCGATACTATCAATGAACCACAGGATGGTTCAAGAATTCAAGATGAAAGTCGATCTTCCTAGTTTTAATGGCCAACTCTACTTCAAGGACTTCCTCGATTGGTTGCTTGAAGTCGAACGTTTCTTCGACTACATGAACATCGTAGAAGAAAAGAAAGTTAAACTCGTGGCCTACAAGTTGACGGGCAGAGCTTCAGATTGGTGGGAACAACTTCAACTTGAGCGGACGAGACAGATGAAGGCGTCAATCCGCACGTGGTCGCGGATGAAGAGGTTATTGTGCATGCGATTCCTCCCTCGAGATTACGAGCAGGTATTATTCCAACAAAACCAAAATTATTATCAGGATAGTCGATCAGTACAAGGTTATGCAGAAAAATCCTATTATTGGTCCGCGAGAAACGACTTCATCAAAACAGAGTTGCAACAGACCACAGGATTCATCAGTGGCGAACATGTGACCTTTATAGGAATGGAGAACCAACCCAATACTTCTAAAGTGGAGGAACAATATCTCATCACTGAACAGGCCTTTGTTAAACAATATGAGGAAACGGAAAATATATATTCATTAGTTGAAAAGAAAAAATATGTGGAGCCTGTGAATATCTTAGAGGATTTGGAACCAGTATCGCAGGAATTCAAGAGGGTTGTGCTCGATGAACTCCCTAATAAATTACCTTCCATACGAGATATACAAGATCACGTTGATCCCGTCTCAGGGGCAAGTCCGCCTAATTGCCCACATTATCAGAAAAAATATGAGATCTTGAAGGCAGATGTGAAGGAACTAATCGATATTAGTCAAGTCAAGGAAAGCATGAGTACATGTATTGTGTCAACTCAAGAGCTTAATGTCAAGTACAAAAAAAGAGCTAATGAACATCGACGTCGAAAGTTATCTCAGACTCATGTGTCAAGTCTCTTGCGTAACTCGAGGACGAGTTTTTTTCAAGTGGAGGAGTCTAATGTAGAACGTGTCACAGATACCTTCCTAGCATGGTTGGGCCAAAAGAAGATGGACCGTAAATTGACCGTAACTTTTGATCCGGGTATTGTTACGGGGCGCACAAGCTATCAATCTTTACTGAAACGGGCCATCTGAGGTGAACTGACCCACAAAGTGGGTCGCATCTGTCCGTTTCGTCAGAAAATGCGCGCTTTCAGCTCAAAAACGAATTTTTAGGAAAATTTTACTATTTTTAGTAATTCCGAATTTTTAAAATATTTTTAGAGTTTTAGATTTTCTTTCCTTTTGGAAATAACTTTTAGTTATACTAGGACTCTTCTAGAGAAAGTTTATTTGCAATTTTTATTTTTAGAAATTAGACCTTAGAAGAGTTTTATTAGAATTAGGATTTTTATTAGAGTTAGAATTTTGCTATTTTTGGTAATTACGAATTTTAGTTTATTTTTCTTTATTAATGGTGTAAGGAGATGCATTAGAGAATTATCAATTATGAATTAAGCTATTTCGAATTTATTTAGAATTTATTTCTATTTTCTACTCTCTTTTCTCGTGGATTCGAGAAGTCTCTGTGAGGAGTCCAGAGAAGTTCCGTGGATTCGGAATAGTTATCCTCTTGAGGAAGACGGTGCTCGACCTCACGTCCTCCCCTGCGTCATTTTTGCACTTAACGCAGAATTGGAAAAATTTTCCGTATTTAGTGGTGTTTGTTAATGCGTTGTTAACGCGGAAGACGGAAAGCGCTAAGTGGTTTTTCACGGAATTTTTTCAGTGATAGGAGTTTGGCTTAATGGTGAATGCGGAATGTGCTCCATGATTTTTCATTAAATGAAAATTTTTATTTCCAAAAGTACCCTTTTTCAAGTTATTACGGCAATTTTTTCTTTTAAATTGTTTGCGAAATACAAAATCAACCTTTAACCTATGAAACTTCTTTATGCCCCACCATGATTTATGTGTTTGATCCACACCATCCATCTACTTTTTCAGATCATTTAAGGTGTGTGCTAATAAAAAAAGCAGGTCAAATGATTAATTAGACCACAAGGTAGGGATTGAATGTCCACTGTTAAAAACTTCTTGAGAGTTGGAGAAGTTTTGGATCAAGCTGATAGTTTCGGATTAAGTGTTCTGTACAAGTTAAATACGGCTTTGCCACACCCCCACGCATACATACTGGCAAATTCATAATCAAAATTAGGTCATTTGTTATCTATGTAGCCGTATATCCAAATTGAATAGCAATAGTCTTGTCTCATCAAAAGGTTGGATGTCAATGACTCCTACAATCACCGTTCACTAATGTAATCCACCTGAGATTTGGATTTGCTTCTTTTATTTTATTTTATTTATTTATTTATTATTATTATTTTAAATCATGGTGTAAGATGAGCATTCGAAATGAATGGAGTGTGAGAATGTAAGTCACATACATCACGGTGGGCCCCGCAGTCGGGGATCCACCGAAGCCGTGCCCTGATTAAAGTGAGGAAATTGGCTGATAGCGCCGATGGATAATGTAGACTGTATTCTGAGAGATTCCTCGCTGCCACATTATCTCTTGCCTATCATTGGTCCACTGCACAAGGGGTCCTTCAAATACACGTGGCTCCCAAACTTCGGGCACGCGGCTCTATGATTTAGCAATTACTCTTACATGCGATGGATGGAAACATAAGAGACCGACGAGAACTGTAGTTGGATGATGATCGGGACCTCGCGCTAGCTACTTACTATTACTGATGCAGGAGATGAGCCTTGACGTGCATAAAATCCACGCCGTCCATCACGCACACCACCCTTTTTGGATCACGCACACCACCCTTTTTGGATCTAAGGATAATTCAACACTCAGGTGGGCCACTTAACAAAAAAAATATATATACCTAAAACCTTTAAATATATGTGGTATTGTCCACCCGAGTTTTAGAATATTATGATTTTTGAGAAATGCTTTGATCTTGACTAAGTACATTAGATGAATAGATTAGATGGTATATAAACACCATGGTGGTTCCTACGTAAAACTAATGTTGGACGTTTCATTCCACCAATTTCCTACAGTATGCCCTACCCGAGGATTTGATGATCATGACTTTTAGCTTCAATAGTTAAAACGAAGCAACCTACCTGATGAACGGTGTGGATCCCGTGAAGGTTTCACCCATATTGCTCTCCATTTTCCTACGTAACTCGTGTTGGCACCCACCGCGAGTTCAGTTACTCAAGCACGGCTCACTGGAAAAAAGAACGGTGCGATCGTTGGCCAGCCTCCCGTAAAAAATAAAATAAAATAAAATAAAATTTAAAATTAAATAACAATAATAATAAACTAGCTCACTTAAGGTGGACACAAGTGAGAACGTGTGCAATGCGTGTGAGATCCAAACTGTTGACTAGAACCGTCATAACGTGAAAGAGATTTCCGAGAAAAATAAATTCCATGTGAGAAAAACACAGAGCATGCCGAAGCGAATTCATAATCATATCATCTACACATGTTATAAACTTATAACATAGGATAATCGATTGTTCACGTTCAAGTCTATTTTTTTATCATCATCATTATGTCATCAATCCCAACTAATTTAACTATACAAATCCTATTACATTCGTCCACCCTATATTGTTGAACATATCTTTGGCCCACCCCCACTAGGGATCGATACCAAAACCTCAAGTATTGAAACGTGGTATCGGAACTCAGTCTACCAGTTGAGCTATGGATCTGCGCATGCTAAATCAACCATCCTTAATTCTTTTCTTACGACCATCACTTATCCTTTTTGGCCTTCCACTCTCTTTTAAAAGACTTCAATATGAACCAGCTCATTATATTGTTCCACCAAATTCATTTAGAAAATGAGCTAAAAAAATGAAGCAGGTCCAAATCTCAAGTGAACCATATTAGAAGAAATAGTGGGGATTGGACGTCCCACGGTTGAAAACTTCCTTACACTCATCATAATGGTTTTGTAATATTTATTTTCCTCCAATCTATTGATAAGATCACAAAAACTTAAATAGGAAAAACAAATATAAGTTTGATTTAAAACTTATGAAACCCATAAAATGATTTTAATGCTCAATCGTCACTGTTTCCTACTGTATGGCTCACCCGAGATTTAGATCTATTTTATTTTTAGGTTCATTTATACCCTAAAAGGATCTGTCAAAACAAATGGACTCAGTAGATATACCATACATACATTAAGGTGGGCATACAGTAAGGGCTGCACCACCGTCTTAAGTAAGGCCAAGTCGCACCTAATCCGCTCCCCATCTCATGACCCATTGGTACTATTGGTTATTTAATAAGATATGTTTACAAAGAAAAGAGGACCATCCATGAAATGGGTGCTGTACGAACGACCCCACACAAAAAAAAATCCTCCACGTGGGGTAATGAGAAAATATAGAAAGGGTTAACATCCAACCAAGAAATCCACATCAAATCCTCCACGTGGGTGATGAGAAAATATAGAAAGGGTTTACATACAACCAAGAAAAGGGCTACGGTCAGTTTAGGTAGTTGGCTTAATCGGTAATACGGTGGATGGGATTCTCTAATCCGTGATGTGATGGATGGAGTGGTCTTTGGATGGCGTCCTTCTCTCCGCATATTAAGGGGGATTGGCACATGCGATGGAGTAGGTGGGATTTAAATCCCACCGAGATACACCGCTTATCGATTTAAGATGTTTTTTTCTCTACTAGGGCCACAGCGAATGCATGCGGCTTATCCATGCCGTCCATCTATTTTTCCAGCTAATTTGAGGCATTGAGTCGAAACTTGAAGCACATCAAAAGCTCTCCTGGACCATACCATAGGAAAGAGTGGGAATAATGATACCCACCGTTGAATTCTTCCTGGACCCATAGTGAGATTTATTTGTCATCCAAAGTGTTAAGTGAATGCACGCATCTTATCCATGCGGTCCATCCGTTTTTCCAACTAATTTGAAGCATTGAGTCAAAACTTAAAGCACGACAAAAGCTCTACTGGACCATACCATAGGAAAGAGTGGGAATAATGATTCCCACCGTTGAATTCTTCGTGGGACCCATAGTGAGATTTGTTTGTCATCCGAAGTGTGTTTATACGATCTCAAAGACATAAAAGAAGGAATATATATATATATATATATATATATATATATATATATATATATATATATATATATATAGGGGCGGCTCAACATTTTTGGAGCCTTAGGCAAGTCATAAACATGAGGGTTAGAATTTAATTTTTTGAGAACTTAATTAGCAATAAAGTAGGTAGTTGTGGTACTAGGTTTTAAGAGAGGAATGTATTAGGAATGATGCTATTATTTTGAAAAGAGATGATAGAGTTAGACTTATTATTGATAGTACTAGTTTATAGGATTTATTTTTTATTTTCAATTTCAAATTTGTAAACTAATTTTTAGATGTTCCTACCTTTCGATAAGTTTTATTTCAAACATTTTAAGCTTTTTTTTTTCTTATTAATTTTAATTTTGTTATAATATAGGACCTTCGTAATTAAGAAATTTTAATTTTGTTATAATATAGGACCTTCATAATTAAGAAATTTTAATTTTGTTATAATATAGGGCCTTCATAATTAGGGGGCCTTAGGCGATTGCCTCACCTGCCTACCCCTTTGAGCCCCCTACTATATATATATATATAATATATATTATATATATATATATATATATAGGGGCGGCTCAACATTTTTGGGAGCCTTAGGCAAGTCATAAATATGAGGCTTAGAATTTAATTTTTTGATAACTTAATTAGCAATAAAGTAGGTAGTTGTGATACTAGGTTTTAAGAGAAGAATATATTAGGAATGATGCTATTATTTTGAAAAGAGATGATAGAGTTAGGCTGTTATTATTGATAGTACTAGTTTATAGGATTTGTTTTTTATTTTCAATTTTAAATTTGTAAACTAATTTTTAGATGTTCCTACCTTTTGATAAGTTTTATTTCAAACATTTTAAGCTTTTTTTTTTCTTATTAATTTTAATTTTGTTATAATATAGGACCTTCGTAATTAGAAATTTTAATTTTGTTATAATATAGGACCTTCATAATTAAGAAATTTTAATTTTGCTATAATATAGGGCCCTCATAATTAGGGGGCCTTAGGCGATTGCCTCACCTGCCTACCCCTTTGAGCCGCCCCTATATATATATATATATATATAGATATATATATATATAGATAGATATATATATAGAGATAGAGAGAGAGAGAGAGAGAGAGAGAGATATGGATCAAAAACTTCTGTACCCCACAAAAAATTTCAATAGGAGAAGTTCAATTCATACTGTTTCTTGTGGTGTGGTCCACTTGAACTTTGGGTGTGCTTCAATTTTGGGCTGAACACATAAAATTATCTAATAAAATGGATAAATGTAGCAGATAAAAGACATAAATCACAGTAGGTCCCACATAGTTATCCATACAGTTGGTGAAGTTGCAAAGAGTGACGCAGTTTCTGATATCACGCTAAAACCCAACAGTTCACCGGCGGCGCATGGGATAGAGGTGTACACCATATGCAACCGACAATCCAATCCACTGCAAGTCATAAATGATGGGATGGTCGTAATTCTATCTCATGTAATCCACCCTAATACATGCGGCCAAACAGGCCTAAGAGAGAAAAAAAAATCAAATCAATGCTATTGTAGCGGTGTGATGTGGGGCATATTGTCCAAGCACTTGCCAAGAAAAGAAAAAATGGGATGTGGGCCCAGTCTCCCATCACTGTCCAAATTGATGGTGAGGGAATCACAGACGGTCATGCATTTTCTAAGTCTGTGTATCCAGACGAGGAGTCATATTCAGAGTTGAGTTGTAACCACATCCAAGGTTCCGCATGCAAATTGGAGGTATTTAAGATGTTATTCGGAGAGATATTCTAGCCATTGATCAATAGGAGAAGACTAATTAACAGCGACAGTTCAAGCAAGTAGCATTTATGCATGTCGTTTTAGACCGTCCAAATCATGGGTCCATTTTGGAATGGAAAGTAGATTGAAAATAACTCCAAAATTAGATCGAACATAAATCAAGTTGAACAACCACAGCCATTGAATTGGCAAAGTAAAATGATCAGCGGTTCAAATGGTCCATCAACAATGGGGTCCACACCAAGCTACAATATGGAATAAAGCCATGTGGGCGTACGTTGTGTTTGGATTATTCATGAACGGAAGAATAGCATTCTTGACAGCTAGCTTTACTCTTTGGATGTAATGCTCATTTTCGTAAGCAACAGATGAGAAATCTCCCAGGAAAAAGGAATATGGTTGATGCCAGGTTGGACATTCGATTAACAATCTTGAGTGTCTGCTGACCGTAGAATAATTGGGGCAAGACCATGATGATGATAATGACCGGCCACCAAGGATTATAGTATCATCTAAAGCAAGTGTCTATCAATACGTACTAGTTTCGTCCATGAGTAGGGGTGTACACAAATCGGGCTAGCCCGGTTAGCTCGCTCGATCCGGCCCGAAAAAGCCCAACTCAGCCTGACCCGGAACTGAGTTCAGGTCAGGACGGGCCAATTTTCTAGGCCCGAAACCGAGTTCAGGCCGAGTTTGGATACATCTCAGTTTGGCCCGACTCGGTCCGAAACCCGACTCGCCCTTGGCCGAGTCGTGTGTGTGTGTGTGTGTGTGTGTGTGTGTGTATATATATATAACCTAACCCTACCGTCCCTTTTCCCTTTCACTTTCTGAGATCGCTTAACCCCACGGTCCCCACCAAACCCTACTCCCTCTCTCCCTGCCCGACGACCCGACCCCACCAAATCTCTCTAATCTCTCTCTCTCTCGTCTGACCAGCGGGCGGACGCTGTCCGACCACAGCCCCGCGCCTTGTAATGGGACACAGATTACCTGCCAAAGCCCTTCCCATGAACTTGCTATAAGGTTCGAAACTGGCCCGAACTCAGGTTCGAAATTGGCCCGAACTCAAAGGTTCGAAACTAGCCCGAACTCTCGTCGGGCCCAGTTCGGGCTGAAGATGTTAGCCCGGTGACCAGGCCCGGTCGGGTTTAGGCCTTGTGTGGCTATTGAACGGGCCTGGACGGGCTGAGGCCAGTTCGACTCGGCCCGACCCGTGTACACCCCATCCATGAGTCTTATGAACGCAGATTAGGTGCGGCCTGGATCCAACCAGGTGGTTGTGCCCGGGACCGTGGAGCCCACCATGATTCATGTGTTGTATATCCATGCCGTCTATTAGTTTTGCCAGCTCATTTTAGGGTATGGTCCAATTCAAATATCAGGTGGACCACACAATTGAGATTGAATTCCCACCATTAAAATTTTCATGGTGGCACAAAAGTTTTGATCAAGCTGTTATTTGTGTTTTCCCATCATACAGGTCAATGTTACCTTATCAATATATCAATAGCTTGAATGACAAAAAAAGATTACGGTGGGCACTCAATGGCTACTATATTTCTCATGGTGGGGTCCACACTTAAGATTTGTATCTGTTTGATTTAGGACCATACCTTAAAATGAGCTGACTGTTGGGGACCTTTCACAAAACCTTAGGATTTACCCTCCCGAAACAAACCAGAATTACAGAATAATAATGCAATGAAATAAATCAAAGCATAAACCACATACCACACAAGAGATTTTTACGTGAAAAACCCTCAAAGAGGTAAAAACCATGGGACCTCATCCAGATTAACAATCCGCTATGAAGTAGAACGTTATAACCGTCTTCACTCACGGAGGAGTGAATAAACAATGAGAGAATAAAAGAAAAACGGAGAGACTCACCGATTACGAGGACGTAGAAGCACTGAGATATAAATTGTACAGTAGATAACCTCCACGAGCATAACTTCTCTTCTACAAGCTTCCTCTCTCTCTTTCTCTCTTTCTCTCATACCTTTGATAGCCCTCTTATATTTTTTATATACTTCATACCCTACAAAAACCCTACAGATCCCTATTTATAGTTTTAGGAAACTCCTTTCTGCATCCTAGTTGCGAAAGGACTCAGATTTTCGCAATCAGCAAAATCGCGAAACAAATCTGCGTAACTACGACCGGTCGAGATGAGGCCACGACCGGTCAAGCGCCACCTACGACCGGTCGAGCACCCCGGAGAAAAATAACCGAAAGTCGCTGGACTTTAAGTCGAGTCAGGGCTCGACTCCACGACTGGTTGTGCACCAGCCCTCTACCAGTCGAGCGAGGCTCACAACCGGTTGAGCACGGGACAAAAATCCCATCAAATCTCTCCATTTTTGTCCTAGGGGGGATTCACCTTATTCAAGCCAGCCTGGTTTTTACAAACTTCAAACTTGCCCTTGAGCAAAGCCTTGGTCATCATGTCTGACTCATTATCGTCCATGTGGACCTTTTTAAGCTGTACACCTTCTATTCCAAAGTATCCCTGATCCAGTGATACCGAATCTCTATGTGCTTCGACTTGGAATGCTAACTTAGATTTTTGCTCAAGTGTATAGCACTCTGACTATCGCAATAAACCACGTGCTGCTCCTGCTTCAAGCTAAGTTCCTATAGGAACCTTTTCATCCAAAACATCTCTTTACACGCCTCTATTACTGCAATGTGCTCGGCCTCTGTCGTCGACAATGCTACGACCTTCTGTAGCTTGCTCTGTCAAGAAACCGTTCCCCCTGCAAACGTGAACATGAACCCCGATGTAGACTTCCTGGAATCTATGTCACCTACCATATCTGCATCTGTGTAGCCCTCTAACATAGGTTTTCTGTCACCATAGCATAGGCTCAACTTGGATGAGCCACTTAGATACTGTAGTATCTACTTCACCACTGCCCAATGTTCTTTGCCAGGATTGGCAAGATACCGGCTGACAACACCAACCGCATATGCTATGTCTGGGCGTGTACACACCATAACATACATCAAACTTCCTACAGCTGATGCATAGGGTATGTTCTGTATCCCTTCCACCTCTGTCTTCATCTTGGGACACTGTCTATCGCTCAATCTGAAGTGACCATCCAGTGGAGTACTGACCGGCTTCGCTGCATTCATATTGAACCGCTTTAGGACTTTCTCAATATACCGCTCTTGTGACAGCCAAAGTTTCCTGCTGCTTCTGTTACGGGTTATCTCTATTCCTAGGATTTGTTTAGCTGGGCTCAAGTCTTTCATCGCAAATGACTTGCCCAACTCCTGTTTCAGCCTATTGATCTTCTTGATGTCTTTTCCCATGATGAGCATGTCATCAACGTATAACAACAGAACTAAGAAATCACCATCTGATAACTTGCGCATGAACACACAGTGGTCCAACTCCGTTCTGTTATACCCATGTTGTAACATGAACGAATCAAACTTCTTTTACCATTGCCGTGGATCTTGTTTCAGCCCATACAAACTCTTCCTCAGCCTACACACCATATGCTTTTTGCCCTTGACTTCGAACCCCTCTGGTTGGTGCATGTAGATCTCTTCTTCTAGGTCACCATGGAGAAAGGCAGTTTTAACATCTAATTGCTCTATCTCCAGATCCATGCTAGCCGCCAACCCAAGCAACACCCGTATGGATGTTATCTTCACCACTGGTGAGAATATCTCCTTGAAGTTTATGTCTTTCCTCTGACCAAACCTTTTTACCACAAGTCTGGCCTTAAACCTTGTCTATGAATTCTTCTGCTCAACCTTCTTTCTGAACACCCACTTATTGCTCAGAGCTTTCTTGCCCTTACGGCAGTTTCGCCATATCATAGGTGTTGTTCTTATGCAAGGATTTTATCTCCTCTTGCATATTTTTCAACTACTCCTCCTTATACTTGTCGGCTAGGGCCTCAGAATAATCTTCTGGCTCTCCCCCATCAGTCAGCATAATGTACTCATGTGGCGAGTACCTCTTAGACGGTTGTCTGTCCCTATATGACCTCCTCACCTGTGGCTCAACATGTGGATCAAGCGGGGGCTGCTCCCCTGGTCCATCTTCTGAAGGAACTCCCTCGTCCTCTGCACCTTATTATACTCCCCTGTCATCAGTCACCACGGAAGGAATAATAGGATCTATGTCCTCTAGCTCACCTAAACTAGGCTGGTTCTTCTCTGGCTTACCAATGTCTTCTATACACTGATCTTCAAGGAAAATCACATCTCTGATCCTGACGAGTTTCTTCTCGGTTGGATCCCACAATCTGTAACCGAACTTTTCATCACCGTACCCTAAGAACACACACTGCCTGATCTTCATATTGAGCTTGGACTTCTCGTCCTTTGGTACGTAAACGGATGCCCTGCATCCAAACACCCTGAGATGGTTGTATGATGGATCCTGTCCAGTCTGCACCTTCTCAGGTACTTCTTCATTCAATGGGGTTGATGGAGACCTGTTTATCAAATACACTGCCGTGTGCATTGTTTCTCCAAAACGTCTTGGGCAACTTCGCATGGGATAACATGCATCTGATTCTCTCTACAATGGTGCGATTCATTCGCTCAGCTACACCATTATGCTGGAAGGGTCTTGGGAACCGTCTATTCATGTCGTATACCCAGGGACTTGCAATACTCATGAAAGTCGCCAATGTATTCACCACCATTGTCAGTGTAGACGCACTTCAATGATCTACTTGTCTCTCTCTCGACTATAGCATGAAACAGTTTAAACACACCAAAGACCTCGTCCTTGGATTTCAAAGCATAAACCCAAACCCTCCTAGATGCATCATCTATAAAAGTGACAAAATACAATGCCCCACCAAAGGTTTTTGTCCTCATAGGACCACAAACATCAGAATAAACCAAATCTAATGCATGCACTTTATTAACATGAGAAGCAGATTTAATAAATGAAACTCTATGTTGTTTTCCTGATAAACAATCAAGACAAGTTTTGAGAGGCATACTTGTTACGTCTGGAAGGAGTCGCTTCCTCGCTAGTAGCTGAAGCCTTTTTTCACTCATGTGGACTAGACGCCTGTGCCATATGTCATTAGCTGAATCTTTTGTTGCGTTCAACCCACTCTTATACACACTGACACTTGCCTTGTAAAGGGTGCAACATTTCTTTCCTCTGGCTGTGATCATGAACCCTTGATGAGCTTCCAACGCCCACCAGCAAAACGGCTTTCATAGCCATCATCATCCAACCTTCCCGTCGACATTAAGTTGAGGCAAAGGTCTGGGATATGCCTCACATCCCTAAGAACCAATGTGCAGCCCACATCGGTCTTGACACAAATATCACCGACCCCTACGATCTTCGATAAGCCAGAATTTTTCATCTTCACGGTCCCAAGTCACCTGACTTGTAACTTGTGAAGAAGTCCCTGCGTGGAGTCGCATGAAAAGATGCTCATGAGTTTATCACCCAGTCGTGTCCTGACTCGTAGCCGTGAGACATACATCGTAATCTGCTGAAAGAATAACTACAACATCGTCATCTGAGGCGACCGCAGTGGAATCTGATTCATTTTCCTTCCCTTTTCCTTTCTTGTCATTCTTCTTACCACGACATTCATGCTTGTAGTGGCCCTTCTTATCACAATTCTAGCAATCAACATCCTTTCTGTCACTCGACTTACCTCTTGATTTATCTCGGGCCTTTCTGCCCTTCCTGTTCTTTCCTCTCCCCCGTTCCTGTGTTCCAAGTGCCTCTTACTGAGTAGACCCCCGAGACTTCCTCCTTGTCTCCTCATTGAAGAGATAACTAGTTACCTGTTCCATGGATATCTTTCCATATGACGTGGAGTTATTTGGAGACACCATCAATGTCTCCCAACTGTCAGGCAATGAACTGAGGAATAGCAGAGCCTGCAATTCATCATTCAGGACCATCTTCATAGCGGAGAATTGGTTCCCTATATTGCGGACCTCATTCATGTGCTCGGCTACAGAACCACCTCTTTGAACTTGAGATTCACAAGTCACTTTATCAGAAAAATCTTGTTACTGGCTGTCTTCCTCTCATACAGCCCTTCCAACTTCAGTCATAGGCTAGCGGCTAAGGTCTCCGTAGACACATGGTGGAATACGGAATCGTCCAACCATTGTCTAATAAACCCCACCGCCTTCCGGTCCATCTTCTTCCAATCATCATCAGACATATCTTTGAATTTTGCTGATATGCCTAAAATTGGAGAATATAGGTCATTGCAATAAAGCAAGTCCTCCATCTTAGCCTTCCATATGGTCCAGTTAGAACCATTGAGGCTAATCATCCTTGATGAGCCTCCTTCCATAATTCAAAAACCGATCCTACCCATTCAATGAACTTAGCTCTGATACCACTTTGTTGGGGGCCTTGCACAAAACCTTAGGATCTAGTGTAAGACCCGTGTCTTAGCTTGTACTATTCCATAGGCTTCCGCGGCCCTTCCGATAGAATTCCGGCAACCCTCGACCTATATCCGACATTTGCGAGCGATCCTAAGCCGAGTCCTGCATACCGAAGTCAGCTTGACCCGAAACTTGTACCCCTGCGACCGCGCCGTTGCCGCGGTTCTAACGCCGCGACTCTCGCACTGATCCAATACCCAGGTTAGAAGATATGGGCCCACGTTCATTTCGAGGAAAAATGCCGCATAAGAGAATCTCTACCAAATGTCAAATCAATCCCACCAATCAATAAAAGTACAACCCATCACTTCATCCCATCCCCAAGTACACAAGTCATTCCACAAGTCAACTCTCTCTTACATAACCCATGTCACCCATCACCCATCACTCCCTTACATCACTCCTCTCTCACTTCACTCCATTCCAAGCAACCCATGAAAGCTAGCGTCCAAGCTCTCCATGAGAGGAGCCAAGTGTGGCCCACCATCCTATCACCCAATCCAACCCTTGGATCATCATCCCAACCGTCGAAGTCATCCCCTTGGAGCTCTAGATTACATAGGCAGAAGAAGGAGGAGGAGATCAAAGGTGGGTGTTTTTCTAAGGTTTGATTTGTGTGATTATGATGGTTTAAGGACCCACTTGTGGTGGGACTCTTCTTGATGTATGCATTGTATAGGGAGGGCCCATAATGGCGGGGTCCCTCCATCTATCTCACCGATCTCTCTCTATCCCTCTCTCTTTCTTTTTTGGTTGGTGATAATGTGGCCCACCTAATCAGTAAATCCAAGCCATTTGTCCAGTGGGGCTGGCCTAGCTAGCTTGTTGTCCACCGTGATGTGTGTTGATGTACACCGTCCAGCTGTGGGGCCCACTCATGATGCACCGTCCAGTCCTTGGACGGTGGGACCCACCCTCATGTATGCGCTGTACACCAACGCCGTCCAGTGGTCCCACCTATGATGTACATGTTCCATCAGTCCGTCCATGTTGACGCTGGACGTTGGTGTTTTTCAACCTATATATTTATATATATAATAATGTATTATATTGTATGGGGTGGGCCACACGTGTGTACCCACCCATGATGAATGATCCTTACATCTACATCGTCCATCCAGCGTCCAGACCCTGGACGTTGGACACTTTTCAAATATATATATATATATATATATATATATATATATATTATATATATAATTATAATATATATGTATATAACATATTATATATACATATGGTATGGCCCACATGGGACCCACCTGTTTGAGAAAATATTATATAATATAATAATATATATTATGAGGGGACCCACCTGTTTGAGAAAATATTATATAATATAATAATATATATTATGATGGGACCCACCATGATGCATGTGTTGTATCTATACCGTCCAACCATTTGAGAGATTGTTTTATGGCATGAGTAAAAGAATGAGTTAGATTTGGAATTCTAGTGGACCCCACCATTTGAAATAGAGGGAACAGTGATATCCACCGTTCAAAAATTCTTAAGGGCCATGGCAGTTCCAAGCAAGTTGATATTTTTGTTTTCACTTCATTAATTTTAACTGGTGAATAGGTTGGATCTCAAAATACATCACAGTGGGTCCTATAAATGTTTTAACAGTGGGTGTGGCTGCTCCCATGGTTTTTTGTGGCGGGCCCTTTGTATTTTAACGGTGAAATCATTATCTCCACCGTTATTTGTGGTATGGTCCAGATGATCTTTTGATATGATTTATTTGTCTCGATAATGCTCTAAAATGATCTCTATAGATGGATGAATGGTGTAGCTGGAGTGGCCCATTTGATATGGCCCATTTGATGTATTTGGGGCCCATTTGGTGATGCCCGATGTGAGGTATTTGGGGCCCATGGGTTAAGGCCCAACGTGTTGTAAATGTAGCCCGTGAGTGAGGCCCATAGTGATGTGCATTAGGCCATCGTGTGAGGTCATGAGCCCACGATACATTTGGCTCTATGAGGGCCACTCCTTGGGAGCAATGTTAGTTAGAAGTCCACATTGATGGGCAACGATGGTTGGATGTCCACATTGTGACCTTCCCTTATGCTTTGTTAGGCACATCCTCATCATTCTCTTAGTGGGTTAACCCTAATCAGTGGGCCCCATTTGTCATAGACGGATGGCCCGTGCCATCAGATTTGATATAGTCATGGCCGTGGGCCGATCTTTAAATTATGGTCGGTCGGTTGTCCATCTATGGACCCCGCTAGTTTATATGCTGATTAGGGATCGAGGCCGACTATATTATCGTAGCTGATTGTCGATTCTGATTATCTTGTCGATTGACTGATTATCGATCGATTCCGATTGACGTGGCCGATTGACCGATTATCGATCTATTTCGATTGACGTGGCCGATTGTCGATTCTGATTGTCATGGCCGATTGACCGATTATCAATCTAGGACGACTATCGTGGCCGATTGTTGATTCTGATTGTCGTGGTCGATTGACCGATTATCGTGGCCGATTGTCGATTGACGTAGTCGATTGTCGATTCTAATTATCGTGGTCGATTGTCGATTCTAATTATCGTGGCCGATTGACCGATTATCGATTGAGGCCAATTATCGTGGTCGATTGCCGATTCTGATTGTCATGGCCGATTGACCGATTATCGATTGAGGCCAATTATCGTGGTCGATTGACGATTCTGATTGTCATGGCCGATTGACCGATTATCGATCGAGGCCGACTGTATTATCGTGGCCGATTGCCGATTCTGATTATCGTGGCCGATTGACCAATTATCGATCGATTCTGATTGATGTGGCCGATTATCGATTTCGATTGTCGTGGCCGATTGCCGATTCCAATTGTCGAGGCCCAATGTGATGAATATGCGGCCCGTATTTGAGGCCCGTTGTGATGTGTATTCAGCCCGTGTTTTAGGCCCAATGAGATGTATATGAGGCCTATGTGATGAGGCCCATTGTTATGCATTTGAGGGTCAGGCGATGAAGCCCATTGTGATGTATGTTAGGCCCCATGTGAAAGGCCCATTGTGATGTGCATTAAACTCTTGAGTGAGGCCCATGGTGTTGTATATTTGGCCCTTGTGTGAGGCCATGGGTCCACTATATGTTAGGATCTATGTGGGTCACTCCTTGGGGGCAATGTTGGTTAAATGTCCACATTGTCGAGGCTGATTGTCGATGTCGATTATCGAGGCCGATTGTCGGTGCCGGTTATTGATACTGATTATGAGTATGTGACATCATAGCATCATGATACATGCTCATATGCATCATCTGCATGTTTGTTATGAGATGTGGTTGACCATTGCATATGCCATACGACAGGTTGTTTATGAGACTCCCTGATATGCGGAGTCGTCTCGCATGAGCACACGGTATGCGCGGGATTGATATATGACTAAATTGTATGACTCACGCATCACGCATTTTGTGATATGACTACTGTATGCCCTAGTGATATCAGGGCCGTAGCCTCCACAGGCATATTGTGGATGGCCAGATGGGACACCGAAAATGTTTGGTTCTAGCATACGGGCGCCATAGATGTCCCTGTGTGAAAATTCCTAAACTTCCGTAGTCAGAGAAGTCCCAACGTCGAGACTGAGTGGATATAAATGAGTGCATGAGGGTCGTATACCAGTAGGCCACGTCTCCCGCTGTGTCGTGGTCAGTTGGGAGGGGGTGTGACTTTACCTGCCTGAGTGAGGGGGTAATGTCTAGGTTGAGTTTGACCAGCTTGAGGAATGGGTCCGCTGTCGACAAGTCGGGCCCGATATTAGCAGGCGGATAGTGAGGTCTCTTCCACTTACCCAGTTGTGCGCTCGGATAGGAGCGGCAAGCTGACGTAGAGTGTAATAGACTCCGGTGATGATCCTAGAGAAGAATCGTACTGATATGTGGACTTATTGAGTAGGAATTGCATACTCATTCATTAATTCATTCACTATCCACTTGGGCTGGTGGTGCGCAACTATTTGTTACGTGTACCTTCGCATGGCCAAGATGTAGGTTGGGTGCGAGACTAACCTGAGATCAGGAGTTTACCACATTGAGTCTGACTATCCAGATTTAGGTATGGGACTGGTTTGGATAGAAGTCTCTTGTGATGGACTCCGTAGCCTGCGATACTACATACTATCATCCCGACTTCACTCCAGCTTGGTCATTTCATGCGCACCACATATTGTATTGTATCATCAGCATCTGATATTTAGCTTACTGTCCACGCATTACATAGTTGATCTACGTTACTACATCAGTATATGATATTATTTTTATTACATTTTTGCATCGCATAGCCTGGATAAGGCTGATGGTATTTATTGGCTTATCAGCATGTCTTTGCATTACTCTGATATCGTATAATTTATAATCTTGTTAGTATTTCTGCTTACTCTGATATTGTATGGTTCATGGACTTATCTGTATCTCCGTTTACTCTGATATTACATTCTGAGCACGCATATACTGTTCATACACTTACACCACCCTCTAAGCTTTCTATAAGCTTATGCACGATAGATGCGTGCAGGTGACATTAGGTTGCAGCAACGTCGAGCTTGGAGCGTGCAGCTGACTTTTGGAGCTTTGATTTATGTATTTTTCCTTTCGGCATTGTACTCAAATGATTATATTAGTGGATATGTGATGATGATGTTGCCTTCGTGATTTGGGTAAACTTGTGGTTATGTTTATTATGAGTTAAACGTAAGTTGGAAAATCCTCCTTGTAGGATCTCAGGATCGGAATCTGACGTATGGACTCTGTAAGTCGAGAATGGGGTACTACGGAGGCCGTCGGAACCAGATTCGGCGATCGAAAATTTTGTGAGCCCAGTTTTCGAGTTTGGGACGTGACATCAAGCCTCCCGAAACAAATTAGAATTACGGAATAATAATGCAATGGAATAAATCAAAGCATAAACCACACACCACACAAGAGATTTTTACGTGGAAAACCCTCAAAGAGGTAAAAACCACGGGACCTCGTCCAGATTAACAATCCACTATGAAGTAGAACGTTACAACTATCTTCACTCACGCAGGAGTGGATAAACAATGAGAAAATAAAAGAAAAACAGAGAGATCTCACCGATTACGATGACGTAAAAGCACTAAGATATAAATTGCATAGTAGATAACCTCCACGAGCATAATCTCCCTTCTAATTACGAGGACGTAGAAGCACAGATATATAAATTGCACAGTAGATAACATCCACGAGCATAACCTCTCTTCTACAAGTTTCCTCTCTCTCTTTCTCTCTTTCTCTCACACCTTTGATAGCCCTCTTGTGTTTTTCATATACTTCATACCCTAGAAAAATCCTAGAGACCCCTATTTATAGTTTTAGGAACTCCTTTCCGCATCCCGGTTGCGAAAAGACTCAGATTTCCGCAATTCGCAAAATCGCGGAACGAATCTGTGTAACTACGACCGGTCGAGACGAGGCCATGACTGGTCAAGCGTCACCTATGATCGGTCGAGCACCACCTTCGACCGGTTGAGCACCTCGGAGAAAAATAACCCAAAGTTGCTGGACTTTGAGTCGAGTCAAGGCTCGACTCCACGACTGGTCGTGCACCAGCCCTCGACCGGTCGAGCGAGGCTCACGACCGGAGTATGGGACAAAAATCCCATCACTGACGAAACTGATGGGCAATGTCGATATACAACATATACGTTGAAGTGGGCCCACAGGGCCGCACCCAGCTGGCTGGATTTGAAGTCGCACCTAATTCGCATTCGTGTCACAGTCATACAACGTAAATAAAGGCCATAGGGTATAAACATGCTAGTTTCAGTCATGATGACGTAATACTTTGAAACCGACTTTCAATCCTTGCTGATGACAGTGACCTTTGCCTTGGCATCATGGACCAGGAGATTAATCTTGCCCTGTATCCATATCTACATTTGTCCTATTATAAGTAATTATATTGCTGTGTATTGGTAAACTTTGTGTGGCTCATTGAATTAATATTACCACATATGTATATTAATTTATTAGATTGTATTAAAAAATCAATTTAAAAAAGTGACAATCAAGATAAGATTATGGAGATCCATTAGAAAAAGATGGTACATGATCACATGGAAGTAGTGATGCACAAGAGACTTTTCTAAGGCGTTGGATTGAATGGATGACGGATTTCATTACCAACTGCTTTGAAAAATGTTTATGTATTATTATATTAATATTTTTAATGGGTTTTGATTAATTAAGTTTGCAAAAATAATATTTATCTGATTAGGTAAGTATATATAAGTGTGCATCACAATAAGAATAATGGAAAATGTAACTACACGTTATGAAATCAATCTTGCCCGATTGAGTGATCTAGGACAAGCAGTTAAAAATTAAAAGTAAAATTTTGTCCATATTTATGAATTTGGTGCAATATTATCTCTTAGAGAAGATTATTAGAGGTCTAACACTGAATTTACTTAATTGAATTGTGTTGAATAAGATTCCTTACTAGCAAGGAGTATGATAACTGACAATACCTTATTACTACTATAACATAAATGATATTGAAATTTATCTAAACTATAACATAAATGATATTGAAATTTATCTAATTAGAATTTCTCCAATATGAAGGCCAATAAATGTTAAGTGTAAGGTTTTTGTTTAAGACACTTGTTTCATTTCTCAAGTGTCAGTCCCAGAGAAATTCCTTCACTCTGAGAAACATTAATCCAACAGATCTAAGATTCTTATAATGTTAAAAGGATGAGAATCAAAATCTCTTACGGGCATTCCCTAATTTTCATGTTTGTTTATGTGCAACGGAGAAGAAGATCATGTTTATGCATTCTAAATAATTTCATTCTTAAAATCTTTAAATTGATGTATTTTACAGTGCTTTGCTTTCATGTACTACCCCAACGTGGCTTATAGACTAAAATCTCCTAAATTGTGTGATTGTGACCTTTTGATCTTTAACCTGCAAAGAGCCGACTAAGAAGGAAGTACAACCATGATCCACTTGAAAATAAGATAGATTGGAAGGCCATCTTTAAATTGGTTGGCGTTTAAGGCATGCCATATTCATATAGAGCCCATCAAACAAAGGTTTGGATCATTAAACCTTTTTTAAAGAAAAATATATTAATTAACAGAACCAAAAAAAAACATGCACAAAACATCTTTCAAAAGATATGATAAAATAGAATCATCAACACGAAAGTCGGATATTCATTGAACGACAAGCGATGCATTCAACTAGTCACTATTGCATTTTGTTCACCGCCACTCTTAATATTCAACGAGTGCCTTTAGGTGGTCGTAATGCCGAAGAATCCTCTTTCCATCAAGTGCCCTAATCTATATGGCATCCAAAATGCATTTTTCATGTCTTTCAAAATGCCCCACCTTTACAATGTTAACTAGAAGAATCCACTTTACATCGTTGCATTTCCACCGAGAACGCGGGCTTTAAACTCCTTTCTTGATAAACTCCTTTGTGGAAGTGGGTCCAAAGAGGCTCTATAACCTTCTTTGAGTAGGCTAGTAGGATAATTAAATTATTGAGATCTGATCCATTCATCCATTGGGCACTAATAAAGATGCCTTATATTTCAAAACATCCTACCTACAAAAGACCTACCCATCAATTTTCTTCTCACCATTAACAAGCTTCATTCAGCATATTCGCTTTAATAGCTACTAGTTGAATAGATAGGAATCTCTTCTTAGAGTTATCTTTTACAGATCGATTCCTAGACAAATATGCCACCTACACCAAAGAACAATGGCTCTAAAAAATTGTTGTTCCTCCCACGACTGCTATTCTTAAGAGAATATTTTCTTTTTTTAATAGTCATGATTCAATGAGTGACCCCACACATGAGTTGCTGGAATACATGTTATAGATTCATGCCTATGTAATACGCGTCAGATATCTAGTTCATTCATTAGCTAGGTAAGGCACACCATGAGTAATGCCGTACAGCAAAAATAAGGCTAGCACACACATCACCGAAGCCACACATGTTGAAATTTTGTTATTAATTAGACTGCTTTCATATTGCCTTTTCTTTCATACACGTTCCACCTGTTTGATTATATTAATATTATTTTCAGTTCATGACATGTTCACAATATATCCTACTTAAATGAATGGCTCAGATTTCTAACATGTGTTCCACACAAACGGATCACTTACAGTATTCTGCCGCCTCAAATGAGATAACAAAAGGGAATTGCCTATGAGTAACCTAGTAGTAGTAGGTGCTTACCGTGATTTATGTATTTTATCCCTGTCATGCATATGTTTGAATAAATCATCCCTGCATGAGACAAAAAAATATGAAGCATATCCAAATCTCAAGTGGACAAAGTGTGAGTTGAAGGCTTATTTTTGAAAACTTCTAAGAGTTATAGAAGTTATATGGATTAAAATGAGATTCATGTCTATATGACCTTATTAATAGGTTGGATGATAAATAAACATCATTGTAGGCCCTAAAAAGGTTTCAACGATGGATATAATCCTTTTCATTATTTCATGTGATGTGGTCGACCTGAGCTTTGGATATGATTCAGCTTTGGTACAGTTCCCTAAAATAACTTGGAAAAGCAGATGTAAGGCATGAACAAAATATGTACATCCATGGTGGCTCCACAGAGTTTAAAACTCAGTACATGCAATTCGCTTCCCTGAATCACGTTCTCTTACAGTAAGGCCCTGCCACGTAGGAAGGCATCAGTTAGAAGGGCTTCTCCTTTAATATAATTAACAAATAGATGCATATACTTATTACAACATGGGACCACCTACGGTGAATATACACGTGTGAGACCGAATCCACTGCAACATATATCCCAATGTTGTTGGCATAAGTTGTTAAATCAATCAATGATTTTTCAATTAAGAGAAAATCAAAAGATTATATTCATGATTGTATAGTAAAAAATAGGGTTACTAATCTTATTTGTACAATATCTTCGGAAAAATAAAACAGAAAAAAGAAATATATTAATATAAAATCTGACAAATGTACCTCCGTGAGGCCATGTTGTTTTTGTCTGACATCCGGTCCGTCCATCAAGTGTGCCCCTAGATGAAAGACTTCTCGACCAAAAGTCAGCACTATTGAAAGTCAGGTGAAGCCACAACACGTGGAACAATGGGAAGAGGACGCAGATTGGCGTATGGCCAAGCATGGTGTGTATGTTCCATCCGAGCCATTCATCAGGTGCGCCTCACGAGGATGAACATGCACTTAAAAACCCAGCCGGACCCAAAACTCAGCCTGCTTACACCATGTAAAGTTAGAGGATTTGGACCTGATTTTACAGTGGCATATTCCCAGAGATTAAATCTTTCTAATTTTTGCGCTGTACAACAAATACAAGAGGATGCACCTCATGGACGGTGTGGATGTTACACACAGAACACAGTCAGCCCATAGATGGAAAAAGTGGATGTTACAAGCACAGCTAGGTGGACCCCACGGAGCTCGGGTGTCGGACCACAAGGGCCGCGTGTATTATTGAAAATAGAAATCTCATCATTTCCTTAATACCGATCATCTGACCATAGGCGCTGTGACTAACATTAACAATACCCCTACACTTTCGTGCCTCCACACATGTGCCACACACGTGGCTTTTATGACGATCTGTAGCAGACTTCATGTGGACTTATCCGTCGATTTACCATTAGCAGATTTTTATTTTATTATAGTCTCTTAATCATGACCTTTCCTCACTAAAATAGGAGTCAAAACTGGTTTTTATCTTTCAGCGTTCATTTGTATGCCACCAAGTCAAGAACTATAAATGTCTAAACACCTTGATTTTCGGACCATGACTCAATCACTATTGGAAGCACGAAATGGACGGTTTAGATCTGATCCATATATGACACGTAATCAGAAATGACGTAAACACTGAAAATGCAACACGAATCTGCTACCGCAAAACACATACACGTGTGTGTGTATATAAAATATAATATCACCGATTCAAAATCAGTCTTGTAAGTATGTTGATTTATCCAGATCATTTGGTTTGCCTGCAGCTGCACTAATAAGAAACTGAGCCACAGCCACGGGAATGAAATCGCACTAGATGCGTTTTCCAAGATTTAGTGGGTCCCACTGCTGATGGAGTATCACCTAGAAATGCAACACAGGATGATCTTGACGCAGGGGAGGACGTGAGGTCGAGCACCGTCTTCCTCAAGAGGATAACTATTCCGAATCCACGAAACTTCTCTAGACTCCTCACAGGGATTTCTCGAATCCACGAGAAAAGAGAGTAGAAAATAGAAATAAATTCTAAATAAATTCGAAATAGCTTAATTAATGAATAATTGATAATTCTCTAATGCGTCTCTTTACACCATTAATAAAAAAAAAAAATAAACTAAAATTCGTAATTACCAAAAATAGCAAAATTCTAACTCTAATAAAAATCCTAATTCTAATAAAACTCTTCTAAGGCCTAGTTTCTAAAAATAAAAATTGCAAATAAACTTTCTCTAGAAGAGTCCTAGTATAACTAAAAGTTATTTCTAAAAGGAAAGAAAATTTAAAACTCTAAAAATATTAAAAAATCGAAATTACTAAAAATAGTAAAATTTTCCTAAAAATTCGTTTTTGAGTTGAAAGCGCGTGTTTTCTGACGAAACAGACAGATGCGACCCACTTTGTGGGTCGGTTCACCTCAGATGGCCCGTTTCAGTAAAAATTGATAGCTTGTGCGCCCCGTAACAATACCCGGATCAAAAGTTATGGTCAATTTACGGTCCATCTTCTTTTGGCCCAACCATGCTAGGAACGTATCTGTGACACGTTCTACATCAGACTCCTCCACTTGAAAAAAACTCGTCCTCGAGTTACGCAAGAGACTTGACACATGAGTCTGAGATAACTTCCGACGTCGATGTTCATTAGCTCTTTTTTTGTACTTGACATTAAGCTCTTGAGTTGACATAATACATGTACTCATGCTTTCCTTGACTTGACTAATATCGATTAGTTCCTTCACATATGCCTTCAAGATCTCATATTTTTTTCTGATAATGTGGGCAATTAGGCGGACTTGCCCCTGAGACGGGATCAACGTGATTTTGTATATCTCGTATGGGAGGTAATTTATTAGGGAGTTCATCGAGCACAACCCTCTTGAACTCCTGCGATACTGGTTCCAAATCCTCTAAGCTATTCACAGGCTCCACATATTTTTTCTTTTCAACTAATGGATATATATTTCCTGTTTCCTCATATTGTTTAACAAAGGCCTGTTCAGTGATGAGATATTGTTCCTCCACTTTAGAAGTCTTAGGTTGGTTCTCCATTCCTATAGAGGTTACATGTTCGCCACTGATGAATCCTGTGGTCTGTTGCAACTCTGTTTTGATGAAGTCGTTTCTCGCGGACCAATAATAGGATTTTTCTGCATAACCTTTTACTAATCGACTATCTTGATAATAATTTTGGTTTTGTTGGAATAATACCTGATCGTAATCTCGAGGGAGGAATTGCATGCACAATAACTTCCTCATCCGCGACCACGTGCGGATTGGCGCCTTCATCTGTCTCGTCCGCTCGAGTTGAAGTTGTTCCCACCAATCAACTCTGTTTTGATGAAGTCGTTTCTCGCGGACCAATAATAGGATTTTTCTGCATAACCTTTTACTAATCGACTATCTTGATAATAATTTTGGTTTTGTTGGAATAATACCTGATCGTAATCTCGAGGGAGGAATTGCATGCACAATACTTCCTCATCCGCGACCACGTGCGGATTGGCGCCTTCATCTGTCTCGTCCGCTCGAGTTGAAGTTGTTCCCACCAATCTGAAGCTCTGCCCGACAACTTGTACGCCACGAGTTTAACCTTTTTTTCTTCTACGATGTTCATGTAGTCGAAGAAACGTTCGATTTCAAACAACCAATCGAGGAAGTCTTTGAAGTAGAGTTGACCATTAAAACTAGGAAGATCGAATTTCATCTTAAATTCTTGAATCATCATGTGGTTCATTGATAGCATCGCCTTACGATCAGTATAATTACGAATTCCAGCAATTGCCGGTGGTGGATCACCACCATGAACACGAAGTTGCCTTAGGTTTTCAGCCAAGAGATCCGCTATGCGGTCGATGGAAGCCTGCAGCCCTTGCATGGCTTGCCGATTCTCTCGTTGCGCTACTTCGAAAGTTGCCGCCGTTAAAGGTAAATTCCCTGGAGCACCGCCCATGGGATTGTTGCCCGACCCGTCGTTAGAAGCCATCAATCCAAGGAGAAACCTCGCTCTGATACCAAACTGACGCAGGGGAGGACGTGAGGTCGAGCACCGTCTTCCTCAAGAGGATAACTATTCCGAATCCACGGAACTTCTCTGGACTCCTCACAGAGACTTCTCGAATCCACGAGAAAAGAGAGTAGAAAATAGAAATAAATTCTAAATAAATTCGAAATAGCTTAATTAATGAATAATTGATAATTCTCTAATGCGTCTCTTTACACCATTAATTAAAAAAATAAACTAAAATTCGTAATTACCAAAAATAGCAAAATTCTAACTCTAATAAAAATCCTAATTCTAATAAAACTCTTCTAAGGCCTAGTTTCTAAAAATAAAAATTGCAAATAAACTTTCTCTAGAAGAGTCCTAGTATAACTAAAAGTTATTTCTAAAAAGAAAGAAAATTTAAAACTCTAAAAATATTAAAAAATTGAAATTACTAAAAATAGTAAAATTTTCCTAAAATTCGTTTTTGAGTTGAAAGCGCGTGTTTTCTGACGAAACGGACAGATGCGACCCACTTTGTGGGTCGGTTCACCTCAGATGGCCCGTTTCAGTAAAGATTGATAGCTTGTGCGCCCCGTAACGATACCCGGATCAAAAGTTATGGTCAATTTACTGTTCATCTTCTTTTGGCCCAACCATGCTAGGAACGTATCTGTGACACGTTGTACTTCAGATCTCAACCATCTATCTTCACCCATTTCCAATATATAGCCACCCCACTGGTGTTTAGGATTTCCTGCCCACGCTCCATCCAAAATAGGCCACTATTTTGGACAATCTAGATTGTCGGACGTGTGCCACACGCACGTTGGATCAGTTACAACATTTTCCACTGCTGTCCAGCTCGACTGACACAACACACAATACAGTGCGTCCACTCTCATGGACCACACGCCCATCATTAATATACACAAAATTCACGTGAAAAAGGCATGAGATGCCATTGCAATTTGCAGGGCTCTTGTGGGTCGCACTCGCTAGCGGGGAATATATTTATGGTACTTAAAATATTTGTAGCCATGTTTAATTAGTTATGCAAGTTGCTAAATATAAAAGCATGATAAACATATGGTGATGATTGAAACAGAACCACAAAAACAGAGATTATGGTTTCGTTTTTCCTTGTTTTTCAAAGAGAGAACCAATCCTCTGCGTAAGGTGGGCCACCTACGATGGTGCGTGTATGGCATACAATCAGTCCAGCAAGCCTCACCAAGAAAGTGGGAAGCCCCAAAATGTAGCCCTTCTCACCATCAATCACGTCGGCTCCACGTGAATTTGAGAGATTTGTTGTGGTGTCTATTATTTTCTAATGTGTGGCCCACCTCATGATTGGCGGGGCTCACTTAACATAGAGAGAGCCTGAATAATAAGTATGGGAATAAGTACAAGGAGATGTGCGTGTGTGGGGTGTGTGCGTGTGGCGTGAGTGTGTGGGGGTGTGTGTGCGTGTGTAAAAAAAAAAAAAAAAAAAGTACAAGGAGATGAATATATAGCTTTGTAAAATAATCTTATCCGACAAATGCTTGTGGGAAATGACAGAGGCTTACGACCCTTTTTTTTTTTTTTTTTGGTTTTAAAATACGTCCTACACACCCCCACACACTCACGCTAGTGGAATTTCACCACCTATGGGTACTCGAACCCTTGACCGGGAGTTGAAATGATAGAGGCTTACGACCTGCATGCACACGTAAGCTAGCTCGATCATTAAGATCCAGTCATCTACAAATGAACTGTTTAGAAAAACTTGTCCATGGAAGCGGATTCCGCAGTGAGTTACTCGGTAGCGTATTGAGTAAACTCTGTGGGGGCACGCAGCTATTTATGTATTTTATCCACTCCGTCCATCTATTTTATCAGATAATTTTAGAGCTTTGATAAAAAAAAAAAAAAAAAACCAAGCTTATATAAAGCTCAAGTGGACCACGCGACAGAAAAGGATTAAGATGATATTTTTGTTTTCCTTTATTCATATCTTATTAACTGGTTGGATGACAAATAAACATCAATGTGAGCCCTGGGAAGGTTTCAACAGTGGGAATCATTATTCCCACTATTTCCTATAGTGTGGTCCACTTGAACTTTCAATATGCTTCAATTTTTAGATCCACTCTTAAAATGATTTATAAAACGGATGGACGTCTTGTATAGATCACATACATTTAAGGTAGGCCCAAAATAATTTACTGAGTACGATAAAACGTACGGAGTAACTCAGTACGCAATCCGATTTTCCATTGTCTGACGTTCTCTGGTATCATTGTCTTCACAGAGGGTCCCGCACACTATCGCCATGTTGGTCCCTATGCTGCGTCACGTGCGAAGGTGCGTGTAGTGCTAGCGAACATCAATTTGACAGGCCCCTTTCGTCCGGTGGGTCCCACCCTTGAGACTTGCAATTTGAGTTGCTCGAGGTTTTCAAGCCCCACACGTCATGGAAAATCTCGTGGACGGCTATACGCAGCACAAATTCCAACTTGCCGAATACGCGGGACAACGAGAAGTGTAGATGGTGACTTTTTTTCTTTCTTTAAAAAAAAAATAAAAATGAATTGTATAGATGCTAACGACCTCACCGTGAATATGATGAGGCGTAGAAATCAGGGTGTCACACTCAGTGGGCTCCAGCGATTAAAAAAGGAACGAATGGTTGAAAAGGTGTTCCCAACCACATTCAACGGCCGTTTCTATCACGCTTCAAATGTCCCAAACGCGTCAGTATTTACATTTGGGGCCTAACAAAAATACTCTAGCCGAATGTGCATGATTCTGCAGTATGTACATGTGGGGTGATGTTTCAACGGTCGAGAAAGGGCATCAACATCGATGGGTATGCCAAAGGCCCCGATTATAGCTGTCTCTCAACCCTGTTTTTTAAGAAATATTTGATTGAAAGGTTAGAATCTTCCTTTAAAAGTTTTTTGTTTTTTAGGAACGACAGTCTGCTATATTTCTGTTTAGATCAACAGGAGAGGATTAGGTGTGGGCCAACCTCACCCAAGACAGTGCGGCAATTACTGTAGGACCCACATTGATGTATGCATTCTATATCCATGCATTCCATCCATTTTACTATTTCATTTTAAAGCATGAGCCCAAAAATGGAGTAGACGCAATTGTAAGGTGGGCCATACTATAAGAATCAGTAGTGATTGATGATTAATGGGCCACACGTAAGTTTTGAATCAAGCTGATATTTACTTTTTCCCTTTATCAAGATATATGCGAGCTTACCAACATGTTCGATGGCATATAAACATTTAGGTGGGCCTTAGGAAGCTTTTAAAGGTAGGGCAATCAATCAACATCGTTTCTCGTAGTATGGTCCACCTGAAAGTTAGATCTTTTTGAATTTTGGATTCCCGCAAAACTGATGGACAGCAATGGATATACAATACATACGACAAGTTTTTCATGGCTGCATGTCGTGGTGGAGGCCGGACCGCACCTGATCCGCAAAACTGATGGACAGCAATGGATTACCGACTGATGCAAGGTTGACGATGATAGGGAGGAAGGGCCGCATTTGGAGAGGCTCTGGTGTAGCTCTTACATTAACAGCCGATTGACAGCCGTAGATATATCGGAGTATCATCAATATGGCAAAGAAATCAAGCATTTGTGACCACACATAGAAAACAGGCAATCCACGTGTCCTTGTCAAACCCCATGAATAATAGAATATGAGGAGACATGAAATATGAAAAGTGGCACATGTCGTGGTAAAGCACGTACCCATGAAAAATACATAAAGTCGCACATGTCGTGGTAAAGCACGTGCCCAATTCATCCTCAGAACAAATCTCCTGCTGGATGTCCTCCGTATCTTTATTTGGCTTTGTCGGCCACCTTTTTTTTTTTTTTTTTCTTAACACTTCTTATCAAGGCTTAAATTTGGCGCACCGACGGGTACCGTCTTTGATACTGAGTACCGACTACCGATGTCGATATCTCAATACGGGTGTATGTGTCCAACTAGAACGATGATGTTGGTGTTTTATCTATGTTGTCCATTCATTTTGCCAATCTCATTTTAGGGTAATATTTCAAAAATAAGTACATTCAAATCTCAAGTGAACAACAGCATAGAAAACAATTGTGATTGAACGCCTACCATTCAAAACTTCCTAAGAGGCTGAAATTTTTTAGATCAAGCTTGTACTTGTGTTTTCCCTTCATCTAGATTTGTGTAAATTAATTAATGGGTTAAATAGAAAATAAACAACATAATAGACCCTAGGAACTTTTTGAGAATAAGTGTTCAACTATTGTTTCTTATGGCATGCTCCACCGGAGAAACCTGATTTGGGCTCATGCCTTACCATAATAATCTAAACTAAATGGACAGCCTGGATAAAACACATACATCATGTCCGAGTCGGTGGAGTATTGAAATAAAATCCCAAAAACCTGCAAAAATGCAATAAATATAATATAATACTTGTCTACTTCAAATTTATGATATTAGCGTGTGACTCTCATGCAACTCATTCATACCATTAAACACTTGAACCAACACATTATTCAGGCAAAACGTGCATTGCATTAAAAAAATAATAAAATAATAATAATAATAATAATAATAATAATAAATCCCACAAACATGATCAGAGCAAGAAAATCAAAACCACAAAATAAATAAATAAAATAGCAATGATAGACAAGAGTCACACAGATTTATGTTTCAACAATTTTTTGATATTCGCATGATAATAATAAAAAAACTTTTATCTTCACTAAAATAAGAGAAATGCAATGATACAATGCTCACTTATTTCCTACTTCATCACCATAAGCAAAAGTATCCTCTAAAAGTAATTGCTCAGCCTCACTATAAATTTTTCTAAACAACAAACTCAATAGAAGGCACTCAACTCAAATTTACAACACGAGGCTTTATTAGAAATGTTTCAAGAAAATTACAAAAGAAATAGAAAAAAGAAAAGGAAATGCTGTTTTTTGTCTTGTTTTTTAGTAGGAATATTTAGTCCCACATTAGATGATTTATATATAAACCTTTTCTCACAATAACTTCAATGAAACATAGTACATTGCGCTCAAACTGGTTCATAAATTAGTTAACTAGACTTATTTGGTTTTGCCAAAATTTAGAATTCAATTTTCATTTAATCACAAGCATACCTTGTTATTCGGGCGCATTTGACTCATATCGGGTAACACGTGGTGGTTTCTCAAACAAGTTATTTTGTTGGAGTTGTTTATAAAAGAGATTTCAATCCCTTAAAAAAAAAATTTTACACCAAATTAGATTCTCCCTAGTGCATTCATGCTTCCTCTCCTAAAATTCTTTTTTCTTGCATTTCTTTTATTCGATTTTATATAGGCATAACATTAGAGAGTAAAATTGATGTTATTGGTGTTGGGATGCTTGCACAAACCTTAGGATCTAGCCTCCCGAAACAAACCAGAATTATGGATAATAAAAGCAATGAAATAAATCAAAGCATCAATCACACACCACACAAGAGATTTTTACGTGGAAAACCCTCAAAGAGGTAAAAACCACGGGACCTCGTCCAGATCAACAATCCACTATGAAGTAGAACGTTTACAACCTTCTTCACTCACGCAGGAGTGGATAAACAATAAGAGAAATAGAGAAAACGGAGAGATCTGACCAATTACGAGGACATAGAAGCGCTGAGATGTAGATTGCAAAGTAGAGAACCTCCACGAGCAGAACCTCCCTTCTATAAGCTTCCTCTCTCTCTTTCTCCCTCTCTCTCACCTTTGATAGCCCTAAACCCTTTAGCAAATCCCTTGCAAAGCTTTAGGAAACCCTCTTACATTATGTGATACCTAGAAAAATCCTAGGCAACCCCTTTTATAGTTTTGGGAAACTCCTTTCCGCATCCCAGTTGCGAAAGGACTCAAATCCGCAGTTTCACGCAAAATCGCGGAACAAACTGCGTAACCTACGACTAGTCCTGGAAATTTCAGGACTGGTCTTAGCCTCCTACGACTAGTCGTAGCTCACCTACGACCGATCGAAGCTCACCTACGACTGGTCGAAGACCTCCAAGAAAAATAGCACGAACTCGCTGGACTTTGAGTCGTGCCAGGGCTCGAACCTACGACCGGTCGAGCGCCTCCCACGACCGGTCGAGCGGGGCTCAGGACCGGTCGAAGACGGAGAAAAAACCCCATCAAATCTCCCCCTTTTTGACCCAGGAGGGATCCACCTTCTTCAAGCCAGCCAGGTTTCTACAAACCTCAAACTTGCCCTTGAGCAAAGCCTTGGTCATCATGTCTGACCCATTATCGTCCGTGTGGACTTTCTCAAGCTGTAACACCTTCTGTTCCAAAGTATCCCTGATCCAGTGATACCGAATCTCTATGTGCTTCGACTTGGAATGCTGACTTGGATTCTTGCTCAAGTGTATAGCACTTTGACTATCGCAATAGACCACGTGCTCCTCCTGCTTTAGGCTAAGTTCCTGTAGGAACCTTTTCATCCAAAGCATCTCTTTACATGTTTCTGTGACTGCAATGTATTCGGCCTCTGTCGTCGACAATGTTACGACCTTCTGTAGCTTGCTCTGCCAAGAGACTGCTCCCCCTGCAAACGTGAACATGAACCCCGATGTAGACTTTCTGGAGTCTATGTCACCTGCCATATCTGCATCTGTGTAGCCCTCTAACACAGGTTTACCGTCACCATAGCATAGGCTCAACCTGGATGAGCCTCTTAGATACCTCAGTATCCACTTTACCGCTGCCCAATGCTCTTTGCCAGGATTGGCAAGATACCGGCTGACAACACCAACCGCATATGCTATGTCTGGGCGTGTACACACCATAGCATACATCAAACTTCCTACTGCTGACGCGTAGGGTATTTTCTGCATCTCTTCCACCTCTTCCTTCGTCTTGGGACACTGCCTGTCGCTCAATCTGAAGTGACCATCCAGTGGAGTACTAACTGGCTTCGCTGCATTCATATTGAACCGCTCTAGGACTTTCTCAATATACCGCTCTTGTGACAGCCAAAGCTTCCTGCTGCTTCTGTCACGGATTATCTCCATTCCTAGGATCTGTCTAGCCGGACCCAAGTCTTTCATCGCAAAAGACTTGCCCAACTCCTGTTTCAGCCTGTCAATCTTCTTGATGTCTTTTCCCATGATGAGCATGTCATCAATATATAACAGCAGAACTAAGAAATCACCGTCTGAGAACTTACATGTGAACACACAGTGGTCCGACTCCGTTCTGTCATACCTATGCTGTAACATGAACGAATCGAACTTCTTGTACTATTGCCGTGGAGCTTGTTTCAGCCCATACAAGCTCTTCTTCAGCCTACACACCATATGCTCCTTGCCCTTGACTTCGAACCCCTCTGGTTGGTACATGTAGATCTCTTCTTCCAGGTCACCATGGAGAAAGGCAGTTTTAACATCTAACTGCTCTATCTCCAGATCCATGCTAGCCGCCAACCCAAGCAACACCCGTATGGATGTCATCTTCACCACTGGTGAGAATATCTCCTCGAAGTCTATGCCTTTCCTCTGACCAAACCCTTTCACCACAAGTCTGGCCTTGAACCTCGTCTGTGAATTCTTCTACTCAATCTTCTTCCTGAACACCCACTTGTTGCTCAGAGCTTTTTTGCCCTTAGGCAGTTTCACCATGTTATAGGTGTGGTTCTTATGCAAGGATTCCATCTCCTCTTGCATAGCTTTCAACCACTCCTCCTTATGCTCGTCGGCTAGGGCCTCAGAATAATCTTCTGGCTCTCCCCCATCGGTTAGCATAATGTACTCATGCGGCGAGTACCTCTTGGACGGCTGTCTGTCCCTAGATGATCTCCTCACCTGTGGCTCAACAGGTGGATCAAGTGGGGGCTGCTCCCCTGGTCCATCTTCTGAAGGAACTCCCTCGTCCTCTGCACCTTGCTGTACTCCCCCGTCATCAGGCATCACGGGAGGAGTAATCGGATCCATGTCCTCTAGCTCACCTGAACTAGGCTGGTTCTTCTCTGGCTTACCAATGTCTTCGATACACTGATCTTCAAAGAAAACCACATCTTTGCTCCTGACGAGCTTCTTCTCGGTCGGATCCCATAACTTGTAACCGAATTTTTCATCACCGTACCCCAAGAACACACACTGCCTGATCTTCATATCGAGCTTGGACCTCTCGTCCTTTGGTACGTGAACGGATGCCCTGCATCCAAACACCCTTAGATGACTGTACGATGGATCCTGTCCAGTCCACACCTTCTCAGGTACTTCTCCATTCAACGGGGCTGATGGAGACCTGTTTATCAAATACACCGCCGTGCGCATTGCTTCTCCCCAGAACGTCTTGGGCAACTTCGCATGGGATAACATGCATCTGATTCTCTCAACAATGGTGCGATTCATTCGCTCAGCTACACTATTATGCTGGGGGGTCTTGGGAACCGTCTGTTCATGCCGTATACCCTGGGACTTGCAGTACTCGTGAAAGTCGCCAATGTATTCACCACCATTGTCAGTGCGGATGCACTTCAATGGTCTACCTGTCTCTCTCTCGACCATAGCATGAAACAATTTAAACACACCAAAGACCTCGTCCTTGGATTTCAAAGCATAAACCCAAACCCTCCTAGATGCATCATCTATAAAAGTAACAAAATACAATGCCCCACCCAAGGTTTTTGTCCTCATAGGACCACAAACATCAGAATAAACCAAATCTAATGCATGCACTTTATTAACATGAGAAACAGTTTTAACGAATGAAACTCTATGCTGTTTCCCTGATAAACAATCAAGACAGGTTTTAAGAGGCATACCTGTCACGTCTGGAAGGAGCTGCTTCTTTGCTAGTACGTGAAACCCTTTTTCACTCATGTGGCCTAGACGCCTGTGCCACATGTCAATAGCTAAATCTTCCGCCGCGTTCAACCCACCCTTGCACATACTGACACTTGCCTTGTACAGGGTGCAACACTTCTTTCCTCTAGCCACGATCAATGAACCCTTGATGAGCTTCCATCGCCCACCAGCAAACTGGCTTTCATAGCCATCATCATCCAACCTTCCCGTCGACATCAAGTTGAGGCGAAGGTCTGGGATATGCCTCACATCTCTGAGAACCAATGTGCAGCCCACATCAGTTTTCATACAAATATCACCAACTCCCACGATCTTTGATACGCCAGAATTTCCCATCTTCACAGTCCCATAGTCACCTGACTTGTAGCTTGTGAAGGAGTCCCTGTGTGGAGTCGCATGAAAAGAAGCTCCCGAGTCTATCACCCAGTCGGTGCCCTGACTCGTAGCCGTGAGACATACATTGTGATCTGTAGAAAGAATAACTACCATGTCGCCATCTGAGGCGACCGCAGTGGAATCTGATTCATCTTCCTTCCCTTTTCCTTTCTTGTCGTTCTTACGACATTCATGCTTATAGTGGCCCTTCTTGCCACAATTCCAGCATTCAACATCTTTTCTATTGCTCGACTTGCCTCTTGATTTATCTCGGGCCTTCCCGCCCTTCCTGTTCTTTCCTCTCCCCCGTTCTTGCGTCACAAGAGCCTCTTACTGAGTAGACCCCTGAGACTTCCTCCTTGTCTCCTCATTGAAGAGACAACTGGTTACCTGTTCCATGGATATCTTTCCGTCTGGCGCGGAGTTACTTAGAGACACCACTAATATCTCCCAACTGTCAGGCAATGAACTAAGCAATAGTAAAGCCTGCAATTCATCATCCAGGATCATCTTCATAGAGGTGAGTTGGTTCACTATATTGCTGACCTCATTCATGTGCTCGGCCACAGAACCACCATCCTTGAACTTGAGATTCACAAGTCGCCTTATCAGAAATATCTTATTACCGGCTGTCTTTCTCTCATACAGCCCTTGTAATTTTAGCCATAGGCTAGCGGCTGAGGTTTCCGTAGACACATGGTGGAACACAGAATCATCCAGCCATTGTCTAATAAACCCCACCGTCTTTCGGTCCATCTTCTTCCAATCATCATCAGTCATATCCTTGGATTTTGCTGATATGCCTGAGATTGGAGAATATAGGTCCTTGCAATAAAGCAAGTCCTCCATCTTAGCCTTCCATATGGTCCAGTTAGAACCATTGAGGCTGATCATCCTTGAGCCACCTTCCATAATTCAAAACCGATCCTACCCGTTCAATGAACTTAGCTTTGATACCACTTTGTTGGGATGCCTTGCACAAACCTTAGGATCTAGCCTCCCGAAACAAACCAGAATTATGGATAATAAAAGCAATGAAATAAATCAAAGCATCAATCACACACCACACAAGAGATTTTTACGTGGAAAACCCTCAAAGAGGTAAAAACCACGGGACCTCGTCCAGATCAACAATCCACTATGAAGTAGAACGTTTACAACCTTCTTCACTCACGCAGGAGTGGATAAACAATAAGAGAAATAGAGAAAACGGAGAGATCTGACCAATTACGAGGACATAGAAGCGCTGAGATGTAGATTGCAAAGTAGAGAACCTCCACGAGCAGAACCTCCCTTCTATAAGCTTCCTCTCTCTCTTTCTCCCTCTCTCTCACCTTCGATAGCCCTAAACCCTTTAGCAAATCCCTTGCAAAGCTTTAGGAAACCCTCTTGCATTATGTGATACCTAGAAAAACCCTAGGCAACCCCTTTTATAGTTTTGGGAAACTCCTTTCCGCATCCCAGTTGCGAAAGGACTCAAATCCGCAGTTTCGCGCAAAATCGCGGAACAAACTGCGTAACCTACGACTAGTCCTGGAAATTCCAGGACTGGTCTTAGCCTCCTACGACTGGTCGTAGCTCACCTACGACTGGTCGTAGACCACCTACGACCGGTCGAAGCTCACCTACGACTGGTCGAAGACCTCCAAGAAAAACAGCACGAACTCGCTGGACTTTGAGTCGTGCCAGGGCTCGAACCTACGACCGGTCGAGCGCCTCCCACGACCGGTCGAGCGGGGCTCAGGACCGGTCGAAGACGGGGAAAAAACCCCATCAATTGGAAATTCTACATCTTGTGCATGCTGTTAAGTTCCTCTTCGTTGAGTGTTGTATCCCGAGAGTTAGTGCATGAAAAGCCTCTTACATTAGTTCCATAACGAGGGCTATGAACTATCTCAAAAGACTGGCATTGTCCGTACCTCAGCTCATAGAAAAATTTGCGAACGTGATCTCTGCCTTGCTGTCAATATGGTTCCTCTTATCAAGTGTAGAATTTCATTAGTATCTAATTTGATTTATTTGCATATTTCCCTCAGCATCTTTTTCTGCCTTTTCAGCTTTTACTCTTCAAAATAAGAGGAGATTAAAGAGAGAAGTTTTCAAATAAGAAAATTCATGTCTGCAGATATGCACGCACACAAGTGCAGCCAAAACGACGACTTGTTCGGTTCCTACAATTCATCAAAATCTTGCTCTCAATTGCAAGAACTTTCCAAAACCATTGCAATTTGGAGGTTCTTCCTCTTCTAGAAATCTAAGGATGAGTGATTTACTTCTGCCACAAGGGTTGTCAATGAGTTGGGCCTGGACCGGGCCCTTATAGTTCAAATCCAGGCCTAGGTGGGGCTATTCATCTCCCTAGTAGCAACCCAACTCACTTTTGCATCTAAACAAAGTCCTGTTGCATTTCAAGAGGCTTGTGATCCTGCAAGCTATGTGGTTGAAGGGATCAGAACCGTACATCAAGTGGGTGTTTGAGAGATCATAGGCTCACATCAGGTGAGGCCCATCGCAAATCATAACCACCTTAAAAATCATGCCAGTGTGCTGATCAGGTGGTCCACATGTGTAAGAAAAGAAGGTGATTGAAAGAGTATAACCAACACACTCATTCAACATTAATCTGATAAGTGGCCTTCTTTGATGTCTGATAGCACAACTTTTCATTTGCAACTAAAGATCATAGAGGAATCATAAAGTCTTTACAAGTGAGGACTATGGTTTTGTCATCTAGACTGTTGATAGGGTGTGACCATTAAATCATCAGCCTCTCTTACCTAAAATGGGCTTGGCTTTGCAGGCCCACGCCAGAACACTATGCCCTTCTTTGTGCATCCGGAGTTAGCAGGTAGAATAGTGGAACCATAAATCCAAACCGTTGATCTGATAGAGTACCCTCTGGATTGTCCCATGGGGCTTCTAGTAAGCCGTTTATATGCGGGTCACTTATGGAAGATTAGAACTTTTACTCTGGCCCCCACAGAATCCTGCCACCGCAGAGGTCCACAGGGACGCGGATTAGCTACTGACAGGTTGAGTTGCGAGACTGGCTAATGAAGTGACGTCACTAAGTTCTGTGGGCCCCATGATGATGTATGTTTTGTATCCACGCCATCCATCCATTTTGAGAGATCATTTTAGGAATTAATGCAAAGAATGAGTCTAATCCAAATCTGCAGTGGACCACACCATAGAAAACAGTGGGAAGAGTGACACCCACCATTAAAAACTTCTAAGGCCCATAAAAGTATTCGATCAAGCTGATACTTGTGTTTTCCCTTCTTTCATGTCTGTGTTAACTTGTGAACAGTTTTGATTTCAAATAAACATCATGGTAGGCCTCAGGAAGGTTTCAACTGTGGAAATCACTCTCCCCACTGTTTTCTGTGGTGGGGTCTACTTAAGCTTTGGATTTGCCTCATTCTTTTCATCATACCCTAAAATGATATCTCCAAATGGATGGACGGTGTGGATACAACACGTACATGGTATTGGGGGTCTTTCGCAGTGGCAGCGCGGTCACCCCGCAGTCCACGTTATTGAAAAAGTTCCTGCGCTGGGAACCTGGTGGGGCCAATGTGGTATTTATTTCTGTTCATCCGTTTTTTAAGTTCATTTGAGGATATGAGACCAAAAATGAACTATATCCAATGCTTAAGTTGGCCAAAAACGTGATAATTAGACTTCCACAGTTGAAATACTCGTGGGCTAAAAAAGTTTTGTATCATGTTATTATTCGTGTTTTCAGTTCATCCCAGTACAAATGACGTTACTAACGGTATGATGGCATGTAAACATCCTTAGGGAGACTTCAACAGTAAAAATTTCCCTAACCACCTTTTCCTTTAGTGCGGCCAACTTGACTCTTGTATCCTTATTAATTTTGGATTCATCCCCTAAAGGAGCTCACAAAGCGAATGAACGGAATGAGTTTCTGAAAAACATCACGGTGAACTTCACCTTTTGGTAAGTTTTAAGCGCAAGAACTTCCTGCAAAAGGCTTTAGAAGGAAATCCGCGTCCATTGACATTAGACCCTTGATGACGTGGATTTACTGTGAAACCCTTTTGCAGGAAGTTCCTGCGTTGAAAACTGATGTGGGGCGTACAGTAATGTTTTTGATAAATACGTACTGTTTATCCATTTTGTGAGATCATTTTAGGGCATGAGGATAAAAATGATCCGGATCCAATACTCAAAGAGTGCCGAAATCATGAGGATTGAACGTCTACAGTTGAAATATTTGTGGGCCCACAGAAGTTTTGAATCATGTAAATATTTGTTTTTTTAGTTCATCCCAATAGTAATGAAGTTACGAACGGTGTATGGATGGCATGTAAACATTACTGTCGACCCATGGATATTTCAACGGTAAGAATTTCCCTAAGCACCTTTTTCATTTAGTACGGCCCACTTGAGTATTTGATCCTCTCAATTATAAGATTGTACTCTACAATGATCTCACAAAAACAGATTGACGGTATGGTTTTCTCACAAACATCACGGTATGGCAGGAACGGACGCTGATGTCATGCGAAAGCCTTTCCCTGGAAGTTCCTGGGAACTTAGGAGGGGCCCACTGCTATGTTTGTGAGAAATCCTTCCCATCCATACGTTTTGTGAGTTCATTTTAGGACATGTTGTCAATAATAAATTTGTACCCAAAGCTTGAGTGAACAGTACTAAAGGAAAATGTGGTTAGGAAAATTCCTGCCGTTGAAACCTTTCTGAGTTCAACAGTGATGTTTAGATGTCATCCATACTGTTAATAACGTCAATCCTACTAGGATGCACTGAAAACAATAATATTAGCACGAATCAAAACTTCCATGGCCCCACAATTATCACTTTTTCGGCTCATTTATGCTTTAGATACGGTTAATTTTTTATAACCTGTCTTAAAATTAACTCATTTCTCACAAACATTACAGTGGGCCCCACCTAATTTCTGAAACGGATTGGCTACTCTCCCGGCCACCAGCCCTGTGGCAGGTGGTCGGTGCTCTGTGGGCCTCCCATGATGTAGTTGTTTCATCCATACCATTCATCCATTTTTACATATCATTTTAGTGCTTGATACTAAAAATTAGAGGGATATAATTCTCGGGTGGACCACACCATAGGAAAACAATAGTGATTGGATATTTAAAATCCTCCTAAGGCCCACTGTACTGTTTGTTTGACATCCAATCTGTTGATTAGGTCATACAGACCCAGATGAAGGGAAAATAATAAAGATCAGCCTCATCTAAAGCTTTTATGGTCCCCAAAAGATTTGTAATAGTCGACGTTCATTCAATACACGTTTTCTTTAATGTGCTCCACTTGAGATCGGGATGTAGCTCATTTTTTGCATCATAGCATACAATGGACTAGGAAAAACGGCGTGGATGAAACACACATATCATGGTGAGTCCCAAGGAGCACCGACTGGCTGGTGGTAGGAGGCGGAAACGGATTGGCTACTCCCTTGACACCAGCCCCCGGCTGGTGGTCGGTGCTATGTGGCCCCACCATGATGTATATGTTTCATCCATTCGGTTCATCCATTTTTACGGATCATTTTATAGCTTGCTTCCAAAAATGAGAGGTATATAAAACTCAGGTGGACCACACCACATGAAAACAATAGTGGTTGGATATCCATCATTAAAATCCTCCTAAGGCCCATTGTACAGTTTATTTAACATCTAATATGTTTATTAGGTCATACAGGCCAGATCAAGAGAAAAAACAAAAATTATCTTGATCCGAAACTTTTCTGGCCACAAAATGTTTTTTAATGGTTGACGCTAATTCAACACTGTTTCATGTAATGTGGTCCTCTTAAGACTGCAATATACCTCATTTGTAGTCTCGTACCATAAAATGTTCCGTAAAAATAGATGGACAGAATGGATGAAACACATACATTATGGTGGGTCCCACGGAGCACCGACCACCAGCCATTGGCTGGTGTCAGGGGAGTAGCAAATCCGCATCCACTTAGTAGCCAATCCGTTCCCCGCGGGCGGACGCGGATTTCCTTCAAAAGCCTTTCACAGTAAGTTCCCGTGCAAGAATGCTGTGTAGGCCCAACACCATGTTTTTGAGAAATGTACTTTGTTCATCCGTTTGGTGAGTTCATTTAGGAATATCGGCCAAAAATAAAGTGGATGCAAAACTAAAGTAGGCCACATGAGAGGAAAAATTAGGGAAAGAAATACCTACCGTTGTAACTTTCTTGGGCTCCACCTTGATGTTTATATGCCATCCTAACTGTTTATAAGGTTATTAACATAAAGATGAAGTGAAAATACAAAAAATTTAATGTAAAACAAAGCTTTTATGGTCATAAGAATGTTTCAACGGTTCTGATTGAATCCCTACTGTTTCCTGTCATGTGGCCCACTTGAGTCTTGGATCCACCTCGTTTTTTGTAGCTTGTCCTAAAATTATCTTGCAAAACGGATGAATGGAATACATTTCTCAAAAATATGGTGGTGACCCTACACAACATTCTTGGGCAGAAACTTCCTGCGAAAGGCTTTCGCGGGAAATCCGCGTCCCCCGCGGGAGGTATGTGCATGTGCATCGAGGAAACGGATTGGCCACTCCCCTGCCACCTGATGGTGGCTATGGTCGGTGCTCTGTGGGCCCTTCCATGATGTATGTGTTTCATCCATTCCATTCATCCATTTTTAAAGATCATTTTAGGTCTAGATCCTAAACCTTAGAGGTATATAAATCTCAGGTAGTCCACACCACATGAAAACAATTTTGATTGGATATCCACCATTAAAGTCCTCCTAAGGCCCACTTTACTGTTTATTTGATATCCAATCTGTTGATTAGGTCATACAGGCCCAGATGACCGGAAAATAAATAAAAAATCAGTTTGATGTAAAGCTTTTATGGCTCCTAAAATGTTTTTAATGGTGGACCTCATTCAACAATGTTTTCTTGAATGTGGTCCATTTGAGATTGGGATATAACTCATTTTTGGTCTTATTGCGTAAAATGATCTGTAAAAATAGATGGACAGAATGGATGAAACACATACATCATAGCATGCCCACAGAGCACCGACCATCAGCCATTGGCTGGTGTCGGGGGAGTAACCAATCCGTTCCCGTGCATAAAAGCTTGTGCATAGGCGTGCGTGCAGCGATTTCTAAAACGGAGAGTTATTTGATACTCCGGCAGCTTATGACGCTTGCTACTCAGGCACTTCCAAATGATACACTTGGCATACATTAATCCAAATTAAACACTATAAACTATGGAAGCCACTGTCTCCAAGTTACAGTCTAAAAATCAAACTGGTTGCACAATCTTAATCTCAGATTCACGGAAGATGTTTGTAGAGATAAAATCATTAGAAAATTTTCATTTAGAACCATCCAATAAATGTCCACCAATCTGATAGTTAGATAATTAAAATAAGCTTAGCTTTTGGTCCTTGATACATCTAAGCTGGTATACATAATTTGGACGGTTATATTTGAATTAATTATATGTCACGCATGCAATTACCAAGTATCAAAGTCTTTCTCGACTTCAACAGTCCAAATTGAGGAACAAAGGGTCATCCGGACACGCGTCTTTTATATTTACATTGTTGGTGTTTTTCCTCCCTTTTAATTTCAACCGTCCATTAAATGTCTACCAACCAGCCAGTTAGCTAATGAAATCAGTAATACTCGCTTTATTTTCCATCCAAAATCCATTTCTCATTTTGAATGGTTTGCTTGGAGCAATTTCTGCCATGTGTACCATTTCATAGTGCTGCGTATCAACCATCCCGTCCTCCCAGAATATCAAAGATTTCATTCCACAAGTGACAGATTTTTACTTTTTATTTTTATTTTTATTTTTTTTCTTCTTTGGTGCATGAGATTTTCTCCAGGAATGGTGATGCGTGCTGAGAGGCTCGTACCTCTGCATCCAAGCAATCTGACTAGAAGGTTATACTGCAAATGGGCCAGAGTAGAGAGATAGATATTGGACGGTTAAAATGAAAACCACTCATGGTCCTGTTTCAACCAACAAGTATCCAATAATTAAAGTTTAGGTGGATCACACTATAGAAAACAATGATGATTAAGGCCCTGCTTGGCTGCGTGAATTCCGGTGGATTACATGGAATAGAATTACGGCAATCCCATCATTTATGAGTTGCGGTGAATTGTCGGTTACATATAGTGTACACCTCAATCCCATGCGCAGCCGGTGAAATGTTTGGGTTTTGTGGGATTGCAACCATCCCATTTATCTGAGTAGAGTTGTTTGGATTTCCAATGGGATTCAACGGGATATTAGAAACGGCGTCACTCCCTGCAACTTCACCCACTGTATGGATGGTATGTGGGACCCACCGTGATTTTTGTGTTTTATCTGCTTCATCCATCCATTTTATTAGATGATTTTATGTGTTCAGCCCAAATGAAGCACACCCAAAGTTCAAGTGGACCACACCACAAGAAACAGTAAGAATTGAACTTCTCCATAAAAATCGTTTTTTGGGGTCCAGAAGTTTTTGATCTATTTGATATTTGTTTTTCTCCCATCATCTATGTCTTTGAGATCTTATGAAAATGTTGGATGACAAATAAATCTCACTGTGGGTCCTGCGAAGATTTCAACGGTGGGAATCATTATTCCCAATCTTTCCTATGGTATGGTCCGGTAAAGCTTTTGATATGCTTCAAGTTTTGACTCAATGCCTTAAATTAGTTGGAAAAATAGATGGATGGCGTGGATAAGCTGCATACATTCACTGTGGGCCCCAGTACAGGAAAGAACATTTTAAATCGATAAAGCCTATTAAAATCCACGTCTGGCCCACCGGTCCTTTTATTTGATATCCAACATGTTGATCAGGTCAAAAAGGCCAAGATTCACGGAAATCAACTACAGGATGTGAATGAGTGTTGGTGGTTAAAACTCTTTTATGGGCCATTTTGATGGCCCATAAAAGAGTTTTAACCACCAACACTCATTCAATGCGGTTTCCTGTAACGTGGTCCACTTGAGATTTTGGTATTTTCATATTTTAGTCTCATACCATGAAAAGATGTAGAAAAACAGATGGACGGCATGGATGGAAGTTATACATCATGGTGGGGTCCAAAGCCCCAACCAGCAGCCATTGGGTACATTGGGTGAATCACCGCCTTGGAAATGGAGGTTAACATTTGTCCAAATTACCAAGTACCCCATAAGTAAAAACTCAATCCCAACTGGTTAGTAACCAATATATTCACAAAAAAAGATATTTGATCTCATGTTAGCGACACGGCATGGAAATACACGGTCATCGAAGAGCATGCAACAATCCATACCTTGGATTCCGGGATGAAGTTGAAAAGTTATCACGCCCCAAATTTTGGGTACCCGAATAGGGTGTCAAGGACCCGAATTCTAGACCCGTGACTTAAAATAAAATAAAAAAAAATAAAGTATGACAATTTCATAAGCATTTCATTTTCTTCCACCATAGCCCAAAACTTTAAAATTCCAAACACAGACTAAGATAACTAATTGCATAGTCTGTTATTACATCGATACATGATTATTTAACTTAACTTAAAATAAGAAAAATTAAGTAAAACATTACTACATTCAGAGTTCTAAAATAAAATAAAATCTATCCTATGTAGAATAACATGCCACATGCATCAAATCACATTCCATGCTCCACTACTAATAGAAGTACCCTGCATCTTCAAAATATCCATAACCTAAAATGGTTAAAATATAATGAGTTGACAACTCAATAGGATCACATCAATCCCGAGTTGAAAATCTTACAAATATTACCAAATTTAATCTCGACATATTAATCAAAATAAGACGAACAATGGATGTAAAATCATAATTAATAATTTGACATTCATGAATATGAAATGAATAAATTGCTCAACATAGTTTTTCTAAAAATATAAAGATTTGGAGTGACAAAACACTCACGTGTGCTGATCCTTTTAGGGGATGACCCACGACAGAGCACTGGTGTTGATACTTTCAGGATATGACCCTCGACAGAGCACCAGTATAACCTTTTAGGGACAAAAGCCCAGGGCAGTGCACACGTGTGTACTAATCCTTTTAGGGAATCACCCAGGGCAGAGCACCCGTGCCGATCCTTTTGAGAATGACCCTGGGCAGAGCACCCATGTTGTGCTGATCATTTCGGGAATGACCCTGGGCAGAGCACCCGTAAGAATCATTGTACAAAAAAATAATTGTTCACATATGATGCATCTAACTGACAAGGAAACATTTTAATAAACAATATCAGAGCACCCATAACGAATAATATGGTGATCTTTTTAGGGCAGATTACCCGTAAGGATCATTGCATAAAAAAATAATTGTTCACATAATAAATATTCATCAGCACCCCTAAATAATATCAAATAATAATAATAATAATAATAATAATAATAATAATAATAATAATAATAATAATAATAATAATAATATTTGCATTGGTTCAAATAAAAAAAAATAATATTTCAATGTCTATATTATATAAGGCAACAGATACAAATTTTTCAATGAGAGAATGATCACCTACCTGATATGAAAAAATAGTGTGATGGAAGGAAAATAATCTGAAGAGATGCTGATTTCTACGTGTACTAACTTGGATTAATCAACTCTGAACTCGATGTTGAACCCTCACGTATACTCTCCCTTTTCCTGATCTCTCTTTTCTTCTCAAAATCTTTCTTTTGTGATTTTCTTTTCTATGGTTTTTATAGGTAGCATGAGAAATGGGGTATAAAAATAATGTGAGGTCATAAGTTAGTGGATTGGGAGTTCATTGGACGGTTTACATTGATAAGTGGGTCCCAGCATGATGATATCATGCATGGTGGATGGGTTCACATCCGCAACCACTGCGGAGAAGTGAGGAAAGAGAGGGAGTCGTGGGGGAGTTGTTGTGGAGAAGTGGAAAGGTGGAAAGCAAGTGACGCACGTCACTTGCTTTGTTATATTTTTTTATTTTTTTGAATGGGCCCCACAGGAGTGATGTGACAAATCCACACAATTCATTCATTTTGCCCATCAAAGTTAGGGCCTGAGCCCAAAAATGAGGGCCATCCACAGCTCAGGTGGGCCACACCAAAGGCAACGGTGGAACCCACCGTTTTTTTTTTTTTTTTTAAAAAAAAAAACGAAGTATTACAAAAGTCCTTGAAGGATACCTCTTTGAATCCAACCGAAGGAAGAACGATATGAGGACAGGGATACCCAAAACCAACCTTCCAACAGCAACGGAGCCTGTTTACCGAAATCAGTTCCTCCTCCATTTACGATGATGAATCCAGCTACGGGGGATAAATAACCCTAGATTTTCCGCCATTTCTTTCCATTTCCTGCAATTACAGCCGATAGGATGGAAGAATGCTATGCCGGTCTTTGGTTCATACGGGTCTGTTGAGAAGATAAGATGAAATCCCATCGCGTAATCTCTAGACGACGTTTTAGGGAAAAGAATGGGTGCGGCTCGAGGGATTGAATGACTGTGGACAGCGTATCTCAGTGGGATCCCACTAACTCCATAGCACGTGCCAATCCCTCTTAATACGTGGAGAGACAGATGCCCTCCAAACACCTCTCCATCTCTCACATCAGGGATTAGAGAATCCCATCCACCGTAATACTGATTAAGCCATCTACCCAAACTAGCCCTAAATGCCCATCATTAAAAACTTCTCATGACCCACGTTAACGTTTACTAAGCTCAATCACCTTTGTTTCATGTGTTGTCATCCACCTGATATTTAGATCTGCATCATTTTTGGGCTTAAAATGAGCTGGCACAGTGGATAGACGGGTGGATAAAACACATGGATAAAACACATACAGCTTCTTGGGGCAACAGAGCACCGTCCGATAGTGAGTCGTACTACTGACAGTGTCAGTATCCAACCGAACGCGGATTTCCTAGGAAAGCCTTTCGCAGGAAGTTCCTGCGCTGGGAACGCAGGCGGGGCCCACTGGGATGTTTGTGAGAAATCCTCACCGTCCATCCATTTTGTGAAAATGAACTGTATACAATACTCAAGTGAGCCAAAAACGTGATAATTGAACTTCCACAGTTGAAATATTCGAGGGGCCACAGAAGTTTTGAATCATGCTTATATCTGTGTTTTCAGTTCATCCCAGTTGGAATGACGTTATTAACTGTATGGATGGCATGTAAGCATCATTGTGGAACCCAAGGAAGTTTCAACGGTAGGAATTTCCCTAACTACTTTTTCTCTTAGTACGGCCCACTTGAGTCTTGGATCCTGTTCAATTTTGGTCTACTCTACTAAAATTAGCTCACAAAACGGATGGGCCCCACCTAAGTTCCAAGCGCAGGAACTTCCTGTGAAAGGCTTTCGCAGGAAATCCACGTCAACCTGCGTCTGTAACGAAACGGATTGGCTATTCCCCCTGCCACCAACCACCACCGGGCGGTGGCCAGTGCTCTGTAGGCCCTATCATGATGTACCTATTTTATCCATTCCGTTCATCCATTTTTACAAATCATTTTAAGGCTTCATCCCAAAAATTGATAGGAATATAAATCTCAGGTGGATCACACCATAGGAAAACAATAACGATGGGATATCCACCATTAAAATCTTCCTTAGGCCCATTGTACTGTTTATTTGACATCCAATCTGTTGATTAGGTCATACAGACCCAGATGAAGGGAAAAAACAAAGATCAGCTTGATCCAAAACTTTTATGGCTCCCAAAAAGTTTTTAACGGTCGACGTTCATTCAACACTGTTTCTGTAACGTGGTCCACTTGAGATTTGGATATACCTCATTTTTAGTCTCGTACAATAAAATGATCTAGAAAAATAGATGGATGACATGGATGAAACACATATATCATGGTGGGGCCCACATAGCACCGACCACCAGCCATTGGCTGGTGGCAGGGGAGTAGCCAATCCGTTTTCGTCTGTAACGATGCCATCATTCCTCTCTTCATGAAAGGATAAGATCTCGTGCAACGTCGTGCATTCATAATTTCCATCTAATGGGCCTTGTTGCAACGTCCCTGCCACGGCGGAGCACCTTTAAATCCCGTGATCCCGAGTAGTGTCCTGCCGCACTCAGCACGAGGTTTCCATAGTACCAATGACACATCACTATCGGACGGGAATAGGAAGGGGATTGGCTACCAGCCTACCACACATCACTAACTCGTGTGGGTGACACTACTCGAGCTCCGAGATGGTACAACAATTTAATGGAGATTAAAGTTACATGGCCCCACGATGATGTATTTATTATATCCACACTGTTCATCCATTTGGAGAGATTATTTGAGAGCATGATCTCAAAAATGAGTTATATTCAAAGCTTAAGTGAACTACATCACAAATAAAAGTGGGATAATGATTATCACCGTTGAAACATCGGCGCATGTAACTTTTATTTTCCATCCAATCCGCTTATAAGGTCACACAGATGAGTAGGAAAAAAAAAAATACCATATTCATCCAAAACTTTTGTGACATCAAAAGGGTTTTAATGGTAGACAATAAATCCCTCACTGCTTTCTTTAGTGTGGTCCACTTGATCATTGGATCTGTCATATTTTTAGGCTCAAGCCTTACAACCAGCTCGCTAAATGGACTAACGGTTTGGATATAATACATACACCCACATAACTTGGTGACGTCAACACACCAGCCTGGTCGTTGGTGTGTGGTACACCTGCCAATCCGCTTCCAATCGGACGGTGGTCCTATGTCGGTCTACCGTTGACCCGTATACAATTGTCGATTTATTAGCTTGGCCGACAATTGTGGACCCCACTATATGGATGGTGGTGGCAACACCACACAAACTCCCCGAGGAAAATAAAAAGCCACTTGTGAACTTTTTCTTCGCTGGGTAACTTCTCTTCTACGTTTTGGAACAATAATAAGATTGACTGATTGAGGCAGGAGAACCGGAATACAGCAAAACCATATCTCTGCCATAGATGTAGCAGATTAACTTATGATTTTGAACCGTCCATTTAGTTGTCCCTGATGTGGATCACAAACGTTAGAAAATTCACAGGGAAGGATGCTCCTATCCATCTGATCAGCGACTTCAAGCTACCTCATAAAACCATAATGGTTAACGGTTGGCTTTCAGTGCGGAAAAGTGCAAAAGCATATAGTATTTTTGTGTATGGATAGGCCATAATTTTGGAGTGTGGCCCATCCATGATATGAATCACCGGATGAACAGTCCTGATCGATAAATCTCTATGCCATATCTAATTTGTAGAGATGGCTCTACCATAATCCGATACCACGGGCCTTACCGTATCGTATCCCCTGCGGTTGATGCTTTTGGTCCGTCAAAACTTGTACGTGTGAAAGCTGACCGGATTTTTGGCCAACCTTTCTGTGGAAATCTGCAGAAAAGAGAATCGGGAATTATCAAAAACACCTTTTTTAGAAACGTGTAAAACACCAAACCTCTATTGGACTCACGATATTTTATACGGAATCCAATCGGTCCATCAAGTGATAAACGCCATTTCCACCGTAGATGCAAAATATAATCCCGGTAGAAAGACTCACTTGAACCACACCAATCAGAAGAATTTTAGATTGCTCCTCAAAACCACTAACTTCAATCGTAGGGCCTGCATGAGTTTTGGATCAGGGTGATTTTTTATTTATTTATTTTTTTTTTTTAAATCTTACGTTCATCATAATTATTAACATCTGGTGAACGGATTGGATGGAATATACACATCATGGTGGCCCCACGCACAAACCTACGGTCGGCGTTCCATCCCCATTGATCTACGTGGTGTACGCTATTCTGAGTTATATATGTGGCTAATTTTTAACCAGATGGGTTAGTATTGAGGAACGCACCAGATGGATGGAGTGGATTTCGCGTATACAAGATGGTGGACCCAAAGAGGCTGGATGTCTTACGTGGCTGTCTTAAAAACAGCTGTTGTTAACGATTCCCCGTCCGCAAAAAGATTTTGTTTCCCGGTTGAAAGGTCTCGCAGGTTAGTAGGGGCTGTACAAGAACCGTGTTAGCTTGGTTAGCTCCGCTACTCAACTCGGTTTGAAACCGAGTTTGAACCGAGTTGAGGTGATATTTTAAGCTTCAAAAAATTTTGAACCGAATTTAAGTTTGCTCAGCTTGACTCAGACTTGGATCGAACTAGTTCGGTGACTTGGTTATTTTGATATTGATGTTGCTCACCAGGTGTTTGATAAAATGACTCAACGAAATATCAGCTAGTGACAAAGAATGTATGTTTCATTAAACAAATACTTTTTTTTTCTTGATTTTGATGTTGCCTACAAAGTGTTTGATGAAATACTCATAGAATCATTGCTAGTGTTTTACATACAATAAGAATTTCAAAGTTCAGTACATGTGTTTCTGAAAATGCAGCATAGATGAACTTAGCTCGAACTCAATTTAAACTAGCTCGAGCTATTGACCGAACTAAGCTGAGTTGGCCAACCAAACTCAAGGACCAATTGTTAGGAAATTTGATTGGATACACTGAAAATATAAAAATAAATAATTGAAAATAATAATTTCACTAGGCTGAATCACGTATAAGATATGTTGTTCTTAAAGCGTGATTCGCCCCCTTATCTTTTGTTGATGGGTTACAGGCGAATTGCTTCCAGGATAAGACAAGCCTTATCTGGATCCAGCATGCAGCAATCATGATAGGTCTACTATGGAACAGTTCTAACGCAGTAGATTTCTTCTGACAGATTTCGACGGTAGAGATGATCACAGTATTCTAAAAATGAGTTATGAACTGTATCTGATTTGATGGGAGAGATGGTGTGTTGAGATGATGAAATCAGACTGGAATGGTCCAGTTTATATAGGTCTCAGGTTTAGACCCGTTGTTGTGTGGTATTCAATGGTCCAAAACGTTTGAAAAACGTTTCTAGCCGTTGTCCATTAATTTCAGACGTTTTTGATCATTAGATTTATAGATCTGACCGTTGGATCATCCTGGCCCGTCCGTTTTCGGACTGTTGTGACTTTTAAGGTAGCTATTCGTTTATAGAAACGACTGGACGTTTCGGATTTAAGATCCGACCGTTCTCAGTCACCTATAAAACCCAGGCTCATTTCCAACTTTTCAGATCCACACCGCCTTAAGGCTCTGACCAAATTCATCGTACTAGACCCATCGCACCGGTTCGTGTAAGGTCGCGAGGGAGTGACCATTCTGCGACACGATGCGCATGTGCGAAGTATAAAGTGCGCCATCTAGCGCCACTACAGCCACATTGCCTCACTGCCTCACTGCTCCCGCCCACGCCCACGCCGTCGCCGTCGCCCACGATCACGACCGTGCCTGTGCCAGAGCCCAAGCGCGCGCGTGTTTAATCTCTCATCTCCTCCAAAAAGTTTCAAGTAAGAATACTCTTCTCAACATCTCATATAAACCACAAAACTATCATTTGCATTTCCGATGTGGGATAAAGCACATACACCGCATTTTTTAATTCAAAAAATTCAAAAAGTATTTTGGCGGGAAAATTTCAAAATTTTGAAAAATTTGAATTTTCATTTTTATTATTTTAAAACCACTGATTTTGAACACCAATCCCAACTGAGTTCGAGCTGAGGTAAACTTGTGGCTGAGCTGAGTGGAGCTGCGCCAAACTCAACTTGTGTACACCTCTACAGGTTAGTTTATTACTATTTAAAGATACTGGCAATTTAATGTCCTCACAAGTGTTATAGATATACAGCTATCCAGACCGTCCAAATTTTAGCTCGTATTTTGTATGGAGCATTCGTCTAAAACTACACCTTTCGAGCAATCCTAGCCATTCACTTTAGTGACTATCTAATGGACGGTTAAAAGTAGAACTGTGGCTGTTCCAAAAAGGAAGTGAAAAATCAGATGGCTAACGTTAAGTTCTCACTGGTCGTCTTCTCCGTTCAATTTTCAGATCATGCTTACGCCTGGATTTCTGGACTACTACCGCGTACTCACGATCAAAGAGTCACCATCATTTCTTAAATAATTAATAATGCGAAAATCTCCCGCTGAAATAACCGTACATAGTACCTCGCGCTTGGTACCTATTGGGGTTACTTTCTCAACTAAAGAAAATTGTTGAAACTTTTATCAGATCCACCCCTTCCAACAGGTACAAGGTCTCATTTTATCCCTTAAAACAAAAATTAATAATAATACAAGACTCAGATAGACCCCACCACAAGAGACAGTTTTTATGTAATTTCTACGGTGGATATTTTAAGGCATCCAATCTATTCATCTTAAGTGACTCATTGGGATGAAAGAATTATAAAACAATCCAAGTATTCAAAAATTCAAGTAGACAATACTACGTGAATTTAAGGGTTTTAGGGTTTTTTTTTTTTTTTTGGGATGACTCAAGTGACATTTAAATCAGTCTTAGCCCCGTTTGTTAAATCTGAAATCTAAATTCTGAATTTGAAAAATCTAAAACCTGAATATGAAATCTGAAGGCTGAATCTAAAATCTAAAGTCAAAAAACTTGTTTGGCAATTATGGCAGAAGTTTAAAAATTAAGTACTGAATTTGAGACAATATATTTGTTAACAAACATATGAAATGTCTGAAATACGTTAATTTGACGCATTTGTCCCTATCTCCTGTTTGGAAATGTTTTATGTTATAAAAAATTTATTTTTTATTAAATAAAAATAAAAATATTCTATTTAATTCAAATAAACTATAGTACTTAATAGGAAATTGAAATATCATTATTCATTAAAAAAAAAAACAGATAAATTCCTTATGAGGAGTATCCAAAACTTATTTTAAGACGTTCCGCCAGAATGAGGAGTATCCAAAATTCAAGTAGGCCATACAAGATGAAATAATGAGAAAGGAATGCCTACCGTTAGAACCTTCCTAGACAAGATGAAGTGAAAACATCATGAATTTAAACTGATACAAAACTTTTGTGGCCATATAAATGTTTCAACGGTGGTCACAAAATCTCCATTATTTCTTATTGTGTGGCCCATTTAAGTTTTGGATACATCTTATTTTTTGTTGCATGCCCTAAAATAAGCTCCAAAAATGGATGGATGGACTGATTTTCTCACAAACATCGCAGTAGGCCCCACGTAGAATCTTTCGCAAGAAGTTCCTGCGGGAGTCTTTAACAGGGGGAGGCGGATTAGACTGACAGGTTGAGTAGGAGATTGGCTACTAAAGTGACATCACCAAGTTTTGTGTGACCCACCATGATATATGCGTTGTATCCACACCATCCATTCATTTGGAGATATCATTTTAAGGCATGAGACAAAGAACGAGTCAGATTCAAATCTGGAGTGGACCCACCACATAAAACAATGGGAAGAGTGACGCCCACCGTTGAAACCTTCCGAAGGTCTACTATGATGTTTAACTAAGATCTAACGTGTTCATAAGTTAAGACAGACATGAAAGAAGGTAAAAAATAAATTTCAGCTTGATCTAAAACTTTTGTGGCCGTTAGAAATTTTTAAGGGTAGACGGCACTCTCTCCACTGTTTTCTGTTGTGGGGTCCACTCGAGCTTTGGATCTGACTCGTTATCTGGCTCATACCCTATATGTATATTACCAAATGGATGGACGGTTTGGATACAACACATACATCATGTTGGTCCCACATAACATAACTTGGTGACGTCACTTCAGTAGCCATTCTGGTTAATCAACCTGTCAGTACCTAATCTGCGTCCTTCACCGGAAATCCGGGAAACGGATTGGCTACTCCCATGACACCTGCCAAAGGCTTGTGGTCGATGCTCTGTGGGGCCCACCATGATGCATGTGTTTCATTTATTCCGTCCATTTATTTTTACATATCATTTTACCATATGAGACCAAAAATGAGGTATATCCCAATCTCAATTGGACCATATTACAGGAAACAGTGTTGAACGAGCGTCGAGCATTAAAAACATTTTAGGGGCCATAAAAGTTTTGGATCAAGCTGATTTTTGTTTTTCCCTTCATCTGGGCGTATATGACCTAATCAACAGTTCAGATGTCAAATAAACAGTACAGTAGGCCTTAGAAGGATTTTAATGGAAGATATCCAATCGCTATTGTTTTCATGTGGTGTGGCCCACTTGAGTTTTACAAGTACCTTATTTTTGGGCGCATGCTCAAGATTAATCTGAAAATGTTGATGGATGGTGTGGATCAAACACATAAATTATGGTAGGGCATAAATAAATTTCACATGTTAAAAGATAATTTTCTAAGAGAAAAAAAAATATCCGCCGTAGTAAGGGCAATTTTGAAATAAAAAATTTCTTTTAATAGAAAATTTTATAGAGCACATTCAGTGTTCACCGTTAAGCCAGGCTCCCATCGCCAAAAGAATTCAGCGAAATATCGTGGAAAATCACTTGGCACTTTTCCATTTCAGTGTTAACAAACAACTCTTAATACGAGGCATTTTCTCGATTCCGTATTAAGTGTTAATTTTAAGAGTTAACAAACAGGCCCTTAGTTTTCGTACCAGGCACAAAAAATGGGTTATGTACATGATGGACGGCGTGGATTTTACGCACGTTGATTCTTTTACAACACATTATATAAAGGAACTCCGTAAGGATCTAGCGCGCGATACGCAAGCGTTTTGTAACCTTCTAGAAACAATGGTAAATAATATAAGATTTATTAAGTAGGTTATTTTTATTTTGCAGGCGTTTTCCTTGTGCATAAAAGGTCGGTCGGCAGCCGATTAGGTGCGGCCGCGTCCTTACCCAAGACGGTGGTGCGACCCTTAAAGTTGGGCCAACCTTGATACATGTATTATATATCCACTCCGTCCATCCGTTCATCCATATTATTTTATATCATGATTATAAAAATTAAGAATATCCAAATCTCAGGTGGACCATACTATAGGAAACAGTGGTTATTGAACACCCTACCATTAAAAACTGCCTAAAGCCCATATTAATGTTTCCGTTTTGTTTATTTGCCATCCAAACTGTTGATAAGGTCAAATAAAATTGGATTAAGGGAAAAAAAAAATATCATCTTGATTCAAAACTCGTGTGGCCATCATCAGTCAATCATCATTGTTTCTTATTGTATAGTCCACCTGAGAATTGTATCTGCTTCAATTTTTTCCTGTCATGCCCTAAAATCATCTGGAAAAACAGATGGACGGTGTAGATATATAATATAGGGCCCCACGGTAAGGACCGAAGGTGATGCCAGCACCACACCTAATCCGCTCCTAGGCAACGAAGGCAGAGGAGGTGACGTCCTTCTTTACAGATGATACCGCTTGCGTAAAGCAAAGTATTGCCAAAGATCTCTTGCTAACCTCACGCTTTGAGGAGAATATTTATCAACATGACGAAAATACCCTTAAAGCTATACATTATTTTTCGTTGGGTGGGCCTTACCTTTGCCAATCGATGTAGACCGTTGCTTGTAGTGTTTTATTTTCCAACCGTGGGAAGTTGATACTGTTTGATATGGACCTTTATAACAAGCCCTGCTGATGAACGGTGAAGATATCAAGCACATGTACCACTGTTTACTGTTCAGATCAGGAATAAATAACGGTATATCATGGGGTTTTCATTTTGTACATGTTGAGGACATATGATTTATTAATCTAGACCGTTGGTTTGATGTGACCCACTAGATGCATGTAACATCCCTCGAAAATCACCGAGATGGGATCATGGCATCCGCCAACTGCTAACTTTTTTTTATTTGAATGTGAACTGTTCGTGTATTTCTCCTCTTGATTGCCTCTCTGCATACGTGAGAAATTGAATACTGGGATTGTCCTGTCAAGAGATTTTTCCAGCATAGTACGTCTCATCATAATGTCACCCCTCTTCTAAGAAAAAAAGGATACCGATGGTGGTGACGCTCCAATCGTACGCATATTATTGTTGTAAGGCAATCTAGGCCATTCAAATTGCTAAACCAGTTGTGGAGGGAGTAAAATGAAAAATATTGGTGAAAATTATTTTACATAGTTTTTTGTCATTTTTGGATTAGCCAATAAGAGATTGATATGTGTTATGGTACAAAAGAATAAATAACATATGAAAAGATATTTGAAGCCCTTTGAAGCCCTTTTTAGGAACGTATGGCTGTAACGGCTAACAATGCATTTTATGTGATGATACGGCAGGGCTGAGGAGCCTAAATAAGTGAAAAGTGGTAGAGAAAAGAGGAACTATTGTGAAAAATACAAAGAGATAAGGTTATGTAAGATTATCTTTAATAGATAAAGTAAATAAAGAAATATACATAAGTATATTAGTAGCAAATAAGTCTATAAAGAGAAAAAAAAATCATTAGAGTACGTTGTTTTATATCAGCTAAACAAACCAATCAAATTATCTTTCAAAGTAGTTATAATCGATCATCCACGGGCTGAAATCAAAACTCTCTTTTAAGTGTATTTGTCAGAATTGCAACATCTCCATCAGCTATGTGGCATCTCAGATCCGAAACATCAAATTTGAGTTTTTTAATATACATGTAGGAGTCAAGTTTTGAATTGAGTTAAGTTAATATCCAGTTAGATTTCTATCGAGTCGAGTAAAGTTATTGGGTGACTTGAACTTGGCTTGGTTTGAGCTTGGATTGGATGAAGTCTACTTGGTTAAGATCAATTCACTTGTCTGTTTCTAAACAAGTCGTCCCGTGTTCAACTCTAACAACAACTAAATATCAGACAAGTTTTTTAATATGGAAGACAAAGTAGTACTTATTTTCGGAGAAAGAACCATACTTGAATATTGCCAGTTCACTTTATAAAATAATTTGTAAGTGGTTAAATAGGTGACTGATATACTTAAAAGCTCAATTATATATGCTCGCGGATCAAGTTGTTCGATTATAATCGGGCGGAACATTGGATTCTCACACACCTGCACATACCACACATGACAAAAGCATCCAAATCAAAAAAGCGTAAAACGTGAATATAATATAACATATTTTATTTTTCGTTTCTTAACTCAAACCAGTAACTATTTTACTTTCCACAAGATGAGATGCCGCTTTTTGACCGTGGACCATAAAAATCCAAGACTTAGGTAACAGTATAAAAGCATGCATAAAACTTCTAAATTCACGTGGTGTGGGCCGCATGAGTATTTAAACCTTCTGATTTTGAATCGATCCAACCATTCAAGTGGAGAGCATCAGATGAGTGGATTGGATGAAACATGCAAACGACGTTGGACCCACACACAATCTGGAGGATTTTAATGGTGGGGAACTATCCATATAAACATTCCCAGCAACCCACGTAAGTGTGCGAATCGTACCTGATTATTGGGACCCAGTCCAAACACAAGATGGTGCATCTAACGGACGGGTTTGATCTCATCTACATCAATTCGTTCCGTAAACCGTCAGCGAAAGTCACGCAAGCCAAGCGTTCCCGTCTTTTACCTTCACGGGACGCAGAAGGAATATTTTTTAATGAAGAGGTGCTTCTGGTCATTTTGTTCCTGTTACATTCCAGTTTCAGTGGTCGGGAGGAGTGCAAGCGAGCGGAGTGCACGGGCCGCGGCTAACCTCTACGGAAATGATTGAGCGGGGCGCTAGCTGTCCACGTGGCTATCGTGGCTGACGTGGCAAGAATATTCGAACCTTTATATTCGAACGGTAAACCAACTCTTGCCCTCCATGCACAAGAGCGAACAAAAAACGCCTCTGCTCGCCAGCGAATATCTGTAGCTTTTCTTCTTCGAGGAGGAGGAGAAGAAGATAAATCCCTAATTAGGGTTGGGGTTCGTGTCTTTTTCTTCCTCTTCCTCGTCTATCTTCTCCGATTACAGCTGAGCGGAAGCTCCTGAAAACCCTAAGGTTTTCGTCGGAGAAGATGGAGACGAGAGCTGAAAGCAGCAGTCGCAGCGGCAGTGGCGGATCGAAGTTCCCTTTGACCGCTTGGGAGGTGGCGTCCGCTTCTACGGTCGTTTTAGGTTTTGGATTGGGGCTTTTGTGCGTTTACCTGACGATGCCGGCGTCGGATTACAGCTTCCTCAAGCTTCCCCACAGCCTCGAAGATCTGCAGATCCTCCGGTAGTGTTTTTCTCGAATTCCTGTTTCTTTTTCTGATGGTTTTCAGGAGGAGATTTAGAGATTTGGAGTTTGATTTCGGTTCCTAAGTGTTGCCATATCAGAATTAGGGATTTGCGGTGTGGGTTTTCGGTTGCATGTTCCGTTTTCGTCGAATTCACCTCCGTAAATTGTTATTAAATTGAAATTATTTATTGAATTTATCTTATTTTGATGAAAATTTTGAAATTTGGGTTTTTTGTATTATTTATTTTTTATTTTTTATAATCATTTGGTCGTTGTAGATTGCTGTCAGGATAGGGTTGAGTGTTAGAAGAGAAAATGCAGAAGAAAAACAATAATAAAATGGGCAACGGAGATTAGCAGAGGTTTGCTAATTCCACACGCGTGGAGAGCAGCTGCATGCATCCACACACGGGCACACATGCGAATATGAAACACTTGCGAGAGATCTGACCTTTCTATAAGGTTGGGAATAACGCTTAGATTGTCTGATTGAAAATTCAGAAAATTTCTCTCTTCAGCTGGGCCACAAGTAGAATGTAAATTGATGGTTAAAATTCTTTTTTCCAGCCATTAATTTTTATGAATATGATGTGGCCCACCTGAGGTGTGGAATAGTGTGGTTGTTATGCCAGAAGATGTAAACAGTGCATTGCACCTGATTGAAAGCTCAGATCTCACACACATGTCACGCTGTGAAACATGCACCCATGTGGTGTATCGCACCTTATGGAAAGCTCAAATCTCACACACATGTGACATGTCACATTGTGAAACATGCACCGCGGGTGTATTGCACCTGATGGAAAGCTCAGATCTCACACACAGTCACATTGGGAAACATGCACCCGCATGTGGATGTGTATGGCTCTGCGTGCTCGTGGAATTATAACAAACCCGGGGGTTAGCATTATTGAAGCAAGGGATTAGGTTGGACCATTGTTTAAATAGCGGTAGCGTGTTGCATAGGGACACGGATTGCGTCCTACCCCCGCCCAGACGGTAATCCATCCGGGCAGGGCTCTGTGGGACCCACCGTGATGTAAGTATTTTATCCACACCGTTAATTGTTTTCATATGATAATATTAAGATATGAGCCAAAAAATGAAGCAGATAAACAGATCCAGTGGACCACATCAAAGGAAGCTGCAGTGATAATGACACCCACCGTTGAAACATTTCTAAGGGCCACCGTGATGTTTTTTTACCATTCAACCTATTATTAAGGTCATGCAGACTTGGATGAAGGGAAAACACAAATTTCATCTTGATCCGACACTTCTCCAGCTCCCAGGAAGATTTTAATGGTGGTAGTTTAATCCACAATTTGTGGTCCACTTAAGCCTTGAACCTGACTCAATTTTTGGCTACTTTTTTAAAATAATCATATAAAAACAATTAACGGTGTGGATAAAATACTTACATTACGGTGGGCCCCACAGAGCCCTGCCCGGACAGATTATCATCCGGGCGGGAGTAGGACGCAATCCGCGTCCGTTGCATAGCATTCAACCCTTTGTAGCATGTAGCGCAAGTAGCATAGCGTGTAGTGTAAGCTACACGATATTTCTATTTTTTAATTTTAAAATTAAAAAAATATGATAAATAGTAATAAAAAACAAAAAATATATATAAAAATGCATAAAAGATGGTTCATTTATTCAGTATAAGCATGTTCAAACAAGTTATTAATAATCATTTATTATTAATGTCTAATACATAATATTTAATTGAAACCACATACATAAACCAAATCAAATTATTATCACATCAACAACTTTTTATGAAAATTTAATAATGCCACAAGTCACAAGTATGAAAAGAAATTGAAATCCCACAGGTTGAGAGTATTAAGTACAAAATATAAAATATTACCTTTTAAAAAATACAAAATATAATTACCATTTATTAAATAAATAAGTAAAGGTTTAGCGTGCGCTACATTTGCAATGCGCATGCTGCATATGCTATGCATATGCTACGACCCCTGTAGCGATTTACGCTATTTGCTAACGCTACGTAGCATGGTAGCTATGCTACAGTGCTATTCAAAACACTGGGTTAGACCACATGATAAGCATGGTGACTGTTGGTGCAGTTGGCTCCAAACTGTTTTTTTCCCATTCTGTGTAGCTTTTGTTGTTGTGATGGATGCTTTATGTTGGTTACACATATAGGGTATTGCAGAAATGACAAATGTGCACAGTGGAAGATACGACTTTATGCATTCAAGCATATGACTTAGCTGATCCACAGTGCTTATGTGCCATTGTAGGCATGGGGTATGTGTAGGGGCTGTTTCGATGTCTCTCTGTGCATGCATGCATATGTCCTGCAGCATGTAAAGTCGGTTAGAAGATGCAAGAGGGACATGACTAGGTCTCTACACATTTCACAATGCGCATTTGGTTAATGGCCAGCCACTAGCACCTCAAGCGGCCTTCTCAACACGAGCACAATAGGAGTTTCTTAAGTTCCCAATTGGCATAAGGTATGGCTTGCTTCCCTTGCTGAGAAGGGGCAATTGTTGTCGAAGATGCCTTTCAAGAAAAGAAAAAAAGAAAAGAAAAACCTTGTCAAAGATTCTATTCTAACTACAAGAACAGAAAATTTCCCTACCGTTTCTGAAGCAGCAGTGTAATTTCACTGGAGCTGTTTCCTTGTTCTCTTTAATCATATTTTAAGATCCACATACTTCTCTTTCAATGTTCGAAGTCTCTTTCAGTTCTGTAATTAATATAAGGGATCGGCCCACAAATTTGATTTTTGTACACATTCTGGAACTTTACACATTTTTTTTTTTCATGATTTTACACTCTTATCATGAAATTTCCAGCCAAACATTGGTGAAGATACTCCTCCTGTTCTAGAGGTCAATGCATATATATATATATATAGTTATCTATGCATACTCTGTTGTGTTCTGTTGCTGGGTTCATTTTTTGCATTTTCAATAACATTAATCAACTAACTTTTTTTTTGAATATGAGAGCTGAATGCAACCATAATTTGCCATTTCACTTTGAATTTTTAGCTTGTTAAGAATGCATCGTATTTGCATGGCTGTCTGCAATTTGATTACCGAAGCCACAGGAAATCTAACTCAAATATAGGGCTGTCAATGGGCTGGGGTTAGAGTAGGCTTCATCAAGGATTTTGAACTGGTTGGTCTGGACCAGGTGGGTGAGCCTGATTAAAAATTTTGATTTGGCCTGGCTGGTTTATTGACATTCCTACTAGAAAAAAGATACTGAATATTTCATTCATGAATTGGTCAAGAGTCAAGAGGGAGAGAACTCCTTGCTGGACCTGTGATGATGAAAAGCTTTATGGGATTGCCGTGGGGCAGCAAGTTTGGTAGGCTTCTGGAATTTGAAGTTATCATTATGATGAAGGGACATGCAGATTGAGAAGTGGGAAAGAAAGCAAAGCTTCTCTTATGTTGAAGTTATTAGGTCCAAAGCAGAAAATGTGGTGTCAGCTGAGTGGGAGTTCTGAGAAGGTAAAAGTCTACCAATAGTTAGTAGTGTTTATGGGCTGTATCATTATGTGGCTCACCATGGCTGTAGACGGTCACCTCTTTGTTCATCCAATGGTTGTTAAGCAGTTATGGGAAAATAGTATTTGGCATTATGCATTGCATTCCTCTCTCAATGCAGTAAATCAAACTGAAGGCTTAACATTGATATAGGCACTCTGAGATCATTGTCATATCAGGTTGTCATGCCGATAACATCTATGGCACGGGGGAGCAGTTTTTATTATATATACTAACGCCGTGCGATGTCATGAAGCACCTAGCAGTGAGTTAGTGCAGGTTGAAGGCTCTAAAAGGACAAGGAGAAGGCCCAAAAGGATATGGATGAAGATAGTAAGAAAAGACTGACCTCTGGTCTAACTGAAGTTATCGCCTTCGAGTAGAATAATGGAACATGATTCGTGTAGCCAACCCCAATTAGTTGGGATAAAGTTTAGATGATGATGATGATGATGATACTAACTTTGGATGATGTCACAACCTTGACTGCTGTGGTTACATAAGCATGGCCAGCTTGTTGCATCTCATGCCATCCGTGTGGTACTCGCTTTTCTATTATGCTTGCAAAACTGACATGGCTGTGATTGACATCCTTTAACTGGTCATATATTGATTCTCCATCTTCAAGTCTCCAACCTGACTTCTAGAGGTGGACTTACCCACTAGCTTCTACTTTATATGCATCACCCACTCCAACCCCAAATTGTTCAGAACCATTTGATGGCCGGTTTAGGCCAGTGATGGAAGTAGCAATCATTCTTATAAGTATGAAGAATTTGTGATTTCAAGTGGTTTGATTATGCTAGATTATTATTATTATTATTATCTATTCCAAAGTTGAATTTCTTGGCTACTCTTTATTCTTATTAGACACTAGGCATCTATTGTTGATTTGCCTTGGGAGTTTCTCTGAATGGAATTGTTGCTAGATTTCAATAATATTATATATGTTGGCCCCAATCTCCTAAAGAACCTGAGAATGAGAAGTCGGGGATTTTTGTTTTTGTTTTGTTTTTTAAAATTAATCTGAGGATATGATGCACCCTCTCTAAAGCAAAAGGATCCCGTTAGATGACTGTTGATCTCAAGCACAGATGTCTCGTCCTTCAACAAAATATAAACAGAGCACTTTGCCCAGCCTCCTTGAGAACACTGATGTCCTTGTGGAAATGTTAAACTCCTGTACTGGAGTAACTCTGCCATTTGATATTACAAGGGGAAGTGGGTTTAGAACTTTAGTCACATCATTGAATTGTCCATAATCTTAAGCCATTACACAGTTCTTTATGTTTATGTATGTTACACAATTAGTCTTGATTTTCTTTTGTTGCCTGGTTCTATTTATTAATGGTTGACAAAGGAAAAGCATCATTTTGCCTTGTCGTCTTTATTATTTTTATTATAGAAAAATGAAAGATAGAGAGGAACATATGATGAAAGGAAGAGTGATTTCTCATGTCTTCTCTTCTCCCTGTTGCAAGTCTATTTAAAGAAGAAGCGGTTTTACATAGGATAAGTTAAAACAGCTTTTACAGAGGATAAGGAATACTGGCTGTTCTTTGTTGTCTCATGACCATGTCAAACCTCAGTAAGTCACTCTTCAGGTGTAACATAAGTTCATGAACATTATCTGGTATAGTGCTCCATAGGTGTACTCAAGTCTATATAGTCACTAACAATTATTATTATTATTTGGTAATTTTAAAACTTCAAATTTAATGAATGGTGTATAAATGAGAGCATAAGTGCATCTGTTAGAGTGTGACTTTCCTTACCTGGATCCATCTTTCCTCATGACTCAGCTGGTTGGGCCTATATCTTGGCAAAACATTATTTGGTTATTCTGTCTTCATTGTATTATATTTCCCCATTTATGGCTGCACAGTTTGTTGACATATACAACTAATCAAGTTTACATTCTAGCATTGTAATTCTTGGTAATATTGAACAAATTCAACTGCCATTATATCTTATCTGTGTTCTCTCTTTGTAGGGATCACCTTGAGAGCTATACAAGTGACTACACTATACAGGTTCTAGTGGGTTACTGCATGGTCTACATTTTCATGCAGACTTTCATGATTCCAGGAACAATATTCATGTCTCTGCTTGCCGGAGCTCTCTTTGGAGTCCTCAAAGGGGTAGCTTTAGTTGTCTTTGCTGCAACTGCTGGTGCATCTTCCTGCTATTTCCTATCGAAGCTCATAGGGAGGCCCCTTGTCTTTTCATTGTGGCCTGATAAGCTCAGTTTCTTCCAGGCGCAGGTGAATACAGACCGCCCATTTGTCATGCTTGCACTTTTCATAAGAAACGTCATGCATTTAAGTGGTAGCTCAGGGACCAGTTCCTCAAATGATTGGGCTTTGAATTAAATATTATTTCTATATCAAGATCTCATAATGCTTCAAACTCACCAGAACCCAACTTGAATATGACACTCTGAAAGTAGAAGAACATGGAACCTTTATTCCAGTGAGATTGCCTGGAATAGTCCTATCTTGGGGTACGTAGGTGGGAGCAGCCATTTTTTAAGTTCTCTGCCATGGTTTGAAAAATCATCTGATATGACTCAGTATCACCCAATCGAATCGGGGTCAGTCTGATGCACAAAACCAAAATGGACTGAGATGGTCTGTTGGGGGTGGGTCGTACTTGTTTCAGTACTAGGGTGAGTGTCCTGAAACTATTTAAATCCATGGTCTCTACTCACGAGGGATACAGAAATGGGCTATTCATTGATTATCTTTTCTTTTTTTCTTTCATTTTTTTGTTCCCTCAATACTACTGTCATTGATTGGATCAACTAATGGTGGGACTGTGGGATTAACTGTGGTTGACTGGTTTCCATCTTTCAGGTGGCTAAAAGAAGAGAGAGCCTGCTGAACTACATGCTCTTCCTAAGAGTCACCCCCACTCTGCCAAACACATTCATCAATGTAGCTTCACCCATAGTCGATGTGCCTTACCACATTTTCTTCCTGGCTACCATCATTGGACTCATTCCGGCAGCCTACGTCACTGTCCGGGTAATGAATACCTCAAAAGCTTTTCATTTCCTTGCAGGCTTACATGTTGGGTCCTCGTACAACTAATAACAAATGCTCTCATGTTCTTCATTCATTCAGGCTGGAATCGCTTTAGGGGAGTTGAGGTCGATGGGTGACCTCTATGATTTCCAGTCAATCGCAACGCTTTTCCTCATTGGGGTAGTCTCTATTACCCCAACGCTGATGAGCAAGAGCAAGTCATAGAGCCCCTCACAAATGGTCATTGATGCTCGTCTGCATTGCCCTTCAACTGCGACGAACTGGGTCTCCTGCTATGTGGGATGTACAGAAGCATAAAAATAAAAATGGAATGCAGGTTGAACACAGCTCGCAGGTTGTGCTGGCCGAAGCTGAAGGGTTTCTGGCTAGCTTGAAGTCATGGCCAGGCTGACCCTTATTTCTGCAAAAATGTTCTCCGGTGTCAATTATAGTTTTAGTCAGTGTTCATACTTAAACATGGACCTCTCTCTCTCTCTCTCTCTCTCTCTCTCTCTATGTATATTTCATTTCTCATTCGGTTTAAGAGAATTGACCAGGGAGATTTGTTCAAACTAGTAGGGAACCGTGCAGTCCGCAGACCCACATGCCTGGTTTTATCTTGGCTGGCCAGCTTATACCACTACTGTCTTGTGTGTGTGGTTTTATCTTGGCTAGCCTGCTTGTACCACTCCTGTCTTTTGTGGGTCCACCGTAATGTGGGTAGCCTGCTTGTACCACTCCAGGATGCGTGTTTAATAAACAATTTGGTCCATTCCAAAACTGAGGTGGACCACCCCACGCGATTTTAGAGCTTTAAAGGCGTGGTGGTCCACCTGAGTTTTTCATTGACCCGACTTTTTTGGATCTATGGAGAACACAAGGGATCATATGATGGACGGATTGGATGTCATTCGAAAATCATGGAGGACCTCACACCATTTTGTGGGAGAAAGCTTGTTTTACAAGCGTGGAGGAATCGGTCACCATCTTCAATTTCCAACAACCTGAACTTCCTCCTTTGGGCACCAAATTGATAATTCACCACTAATTCCAAAGTGAATCATCAAAGGGTACACGTAACAATAATGCACGGTGTTATTAACTACGCATCAAATGGGATTGGTCTAATCGTCAGGTGGACCCCACCATGTAGATGCACCGAATATAAAAACTTGGGCTGGTCCAATTATCAAATGGGAAACATGTACAAAAGGAAGGGACGGTTCAAGAAAAGCCCTATGGTCATGTGATTCAAAGTACGTGAGTGGATGCGTGGCTCAAATGATGATCGGACCAGCCCCTTTTGTTGGTATCTATGCAACGGTTTCTACAGGTCAATGGGTTGGATAGGATACACTGAAACGTCTCCTTAACAAAGGTCACCCCAATATAACAATCCATATTACATTTTCCCAGCATTGTAAATAGGCAAATTTCCATGGGGTGGTTTGGTTCAATGGACAAGTGGATTTTATTTTTATTTTTATTTTTCCGGATGATAGTCACCTTAGATCTTGTGCCAATAATAATGGCGGCAATGAATTGTGATCTGGGCTTGGGCCTTACGGAAAGGCCCCATCAATTTTTGGGTTGAGTTTGAATTCATTTTAGCCTGGCGCCCAAACCGACTTTAATGTATGTGTATATCTTAAAGATATGCTATTCTAATCCTCAGTTGGATAAGTATTTATCTTAAATGTAGACCGTTGGTTTCATTCATCTAAATATTTATTTTAATGCGTGTGTGATCCACTCGATCAGTGGGAAACAGGATTTTATCAAGTTTAGAAACAGGCCGGGCTGGGTTGGGTAGGCACAACCAAAATTTTGGGTCGGGCTTGGGCCTTCTATATAAGCCCATGATGAGCTTGGGTCGGGATCGGGCCTCGTCTCTTATGTTTTTAGCCGGGATAGGGCCAAGCCTGGTCTGGACCAAACCCGGCACATTACCATCCCTAGCCAACAGTGGAAAAGCTTAGGTGGATAACCATCCAAGCAGGTAAAACTGTCACATGAAAGGGAATGTGGAAAAGTGGTGGTTACCCCTAGAATATGGATCTGCACTCTCAACTGTTTTTAAGAAGGCCCATTCAGCTGACAACTGGTGGAGGGTGATCAGTTCTCAAATTAATGGGGCAGAGACTTGCATATTCACAAGTATGCTGTTGGATGCATGGCATGGATCTGAAAATTTTGCATCCATGTTTGCGATTTTGTCTACGAAAAGCAATCTTCACGCCATTCCTGAGACAACAGTGAATGTCCATGGAGGACATCTGCAGTACGAGGCCACTTATTAGTCCGAGACATCTCTTCAATTCCCTGACCAGAGGTCCACTCATACAGGTACATTGAACACAGGTGGTTCGTTTTAGGGGTGGCGATGGGTCAATTGGCCCAACTAGCTTAAGAAGCAGTGTTTGGGCAAAGCTATATACGGTTAGCAAGTTTAGCTCGCATTAGAAAATGGAACCCAGATAAATTAACTAGTCACACTCAGGTAGAACCCTACACAACCAGGCCCACCCATACAGCTTATCAATGGACTGGCCCAGATGACCGACCTGGCCCAAAATCTGAAACAAGCCATAATGTGATCGTGTCACGGCATGGCTGTCATGTCACTGCTTTCTTCTAGATAGCAGTATATCATTGTGGCCCATCACAAGGGATAATGCTAACATATCACACATGAAGGTCCACAAATCCCCTGCAATCTCTCCTCACCCAGATCTCTTCGTGGCAGCAATATGGTTTGGAGTGGCAACAGGTTGGGTTTCGGTCTGGGCCTGCCTAAGTCTGACCCACTTGACCAAACCCAACCACAACCTATTGCTCTCTAACCCAAACCCAACCCACTCAAAAATTCATGGCGCTCCACCGGACCCAACCCACTCAAAAATTCATGGAGCTCCGCTTGACCCAACCCGACCCATTTAATTGTAAATGGTCGGGCTTGACTGACCCCACCCGACCCACCATGACCCAACTTATGTTTAAGGCTATGCACAAGCTACTCCTGACTTATTGATAACATATATGGGCAGGTCTGGTCAGGTATGGTTCAACCCAAGCCCAACCCATTTACTTAAATGGATCATATTTCTAGCCCGAGTCCGTCTAGCTGCCACCATTTATTTTGGCCCGAACCCACCTCATTACCGGGTCGGGTAAGTTGACCAGTGGGCCAATCCAACCCATTTCCACTCCAAGATAAGGTTGCTTTTTATACTCGAAAAGTCAAGTCGTTAACTTTTTCTTCACGGGAGTTGTTGGGCTGGATAAGCGTAAGAGGAGTGCAAAGGAACAGATAATTCATTCAACCAAACGGAAAATAGTATATTTTTAGGTAATGGAAATCCCTTTTTATTTAAAAATGGAAGACGACAACGTCGTTCGAAAGGCATACACAAACACTCCCCTTCCCCCTATTTCAATCCCTTAACCTCCTATAGCTTAGCTGTACATCTTTGAGTTAATCTCATTTATATTCTTAATCACTATTTATTTATTATCTTATTATTGTGTTAGCCACCGCAGCAGAGAGATAGAGAGAGTCCATTAACAAGCCTCAACCAAAGTCGGGGATTTCCCATCCACATTTCTTTCTTCTCCAAGACCGCCTTCTTCCTCGTCGTCTTCAGCTACATCCCACATGAATTGGGCGTACGATCCAAGCACATAGCTGCCATAATCCCATTTCAAACCCATCCTCAGAAAACTTCGATAAAATGAAGCTAGAGACTAACATAAAGAAGCAGGACAATCCAAGCCGTTGATTGGATTGGATAGCCTTTCTTTGTGATTAGTGTACGTTAGGGGGATAATCCAACCTGGCCTGGCTCGGGTTAGAAAACGTGGCCGGCCCGTAAAGCTTATCATCATACTCAGCCAGATGATGCGACCCAACTCGCCTCAAAAGCCCGAACCAACTAATGGAAGATTGAGTATGGATACATATCACACAATGCATGATCTGTGCGTACTTTGAGCCCTATATTCATTCTTAAATGCGTCCATAGTCCGGCAGGCCTGTTCTGGTACAATTAGATGGGTTTTATCCACACCGTCCATCCATTTCACTGTCCATGTAACTTTATGAATAGGTTGGATGGCAAATAAACATCACAGTGGGCCCCAGGAAAGTTTCAACGGTGAGAATCATTACCACCACTTCTTCCTGTGGTGTGGTCCACTTGAGCCTTGGATTTACCTAAATTTTGGTTCTATTCCATAAAATGGTACGGAGAAATGGATGGACAGTGTGGATAAAACTCATACATCACGGTGGCCACTCAAAGCTTCTGCTGGAGACGGGCGGTGGTAGGACGCAATCCGCATTCAGGTTCGAATGGCTGATTTGAAGGATACAAGACATGCACATGTGAAGTCAGGTCAAGCTGGGATGGGATGGACCGTGTCTGCCTTAAATGATTTGAGCCCAAGCCCAGCCCAAGAAATATCCAGTTATACATGCCAGGCCGAAACCCTGCCCACTAGCGAACCTAATAGGCTCAATCCGGGTCCAGAGCCGGGTCGGGAGAGTCTGGATCCTTAGCTTGGATGCCAGTCTGGACGTGGAGAAAACTTAGCCAGGTCTCGTCTAGTTGGTTTTGATAACTTGCGCCGTTATGTTCGCGCCATTTATTATTATATCAAAGAGGAAATCTCTCGCAAATGATGGCAGGAAATTTCAAAAAGATTCAAAATAGAAAAAGAAAAATGGGGTGATAGATTCATACCAGTTATCAGGAGCGGCTTGGATTGCCTGATCGAAGTAGCTTTTGGCTCTTCCTTGGTCCTTGTGCGTCTCCCATATCAGCTTTCCATATAGAGACAAGACCTCTGCATCCCCAGGACTAGCCAGAATCGCTCTCCCGTAATACTCCTCCGCTCTTTCCAAATCCTTCTCCACCTTTTTATATTTTCCATAAAAATGCAAACACAGAAACTATTCAATTTCCCGCCAAATAATCAAAACATGACACACAATCATATTCCAAAAACCAAAACAGGAAAAAAAAAAGAAGAAAAAAAAAATGTTAAGACAGAAAATCGAGCAAAACTCTATGAATACGAGTAGAAAAATCGAAATTCAAGCAGCAGCTTCTACCTCGTGCAGGTATTTTCCGTAATTCCTCAGCAGAAGCGGATTCCCAGGGTCCAACTTCAACATCTCCTGGTAATATGCTCCGATCTTGTTCTGATCGCCGCTCCCGCTGGTAAAATCTCCGCTCCCATCGCCACTTCCCCCGACCTTCCTCCCCTTCCCCATCCCACCGCTGGGAAACTCCAATTCCTCGTCCGAAATTCCCGAAATCCGATCTGAAACTCCGAGATCGAAACTCTTCCACTTCGACATCAGAGATCCTTCATCCTCTCCCATTTCACTCTGCAGATCGACGCTCTCGTCGGAGAGATCTTGTTCCTCTGATATCCGTGCCGGAACCGAACGGGAAAAGACCCGATTCAGAGCTCGGAACCTGCCGGAGCTCGCTTTCTCCGTTCGGATCAGGTCGGTATCAGACAAAGCTCGTCGAAAACTCGTCGGAATATAGCTTCTATCTTTCATCTCGAAATGCAAGGCGGATCGAGGAGATGGCGTGGTATTCCTGCCGGAAAAAGAGATTCCGGTGCCGTGATCATGATCAGAGAAAGATCCTCTCGGCGAGCAGAAACCGATGGGTGCTTGGGTCGGACTCGAACCCGAAGTGGTTCTGAGGAGAACAGCATTCATGGCCGATTTGAAGAAAATCGCTGGAAAGGCTGATACGACTGAGAGGAAGCGCTTTCAACAGACCGTTATTTATAGCAGCAGCTTCTGCCGTTAGTGGATGTGACGGCGTTATGTAACGGCATATAAGTTTGAGACACGTGTCCTTTTGCGCGTGACTGGAGCCACGGCAAAGGCCGTTGAGTGTCGGCGTTAGCCACGTTGGCTGTCTAGAACGTGGAATGGCCTTTTCTTTCCACGCGTCACGATGGGACCGTGATGGATGACGTCATCATCTAGATGCCACATAGGCGATTCCTTCGGTGCCTTATTATACGCATGTAGTTAAAGCCCAAGTGGCCGTCCGTAGCCTGAGGGTCAGCCAATTTCCTCAACGCTTGCTGTACGAGCCGTGCAACAAAGAGCTCTGTGGGGCCCACCGAAATGCGTGTATGGCATCCACTCCGTCCATCACTTGAGCCATGTCATGTTAGTACGAGAGCCCAAAACTCTAAGTGGGCCACACGCAGGAAACAGTTGAGGTGCAGACGTTGAAACCTCCAGCTTTCCTTTTTTTTTTTTACTCCTCTTCATCTCGGAGATAAATCCAACCCAGTTCCACCCGAAAATAAAACCATCTATCTTCACCCGCAGTTATCATTGTCCAACCAGTTGATTTTATAGCAGGTCATACGTGGGTCCTGCTGCTGTCTTGGACATTATACATGTGTGCCTATTTCTCAATTTGATGCATGTAGCATTAGCTAATCAGGAAAGTTATTTGATACTCAAAACACTCGAAAAATGGACAGATGCTTGTACGTCCATTAAATACTTTTCATTTTAACCGTCTGATGAATATCCACCAATTTGATAATTAGATAATTACATAAGCTTTTTTTTTTTTTTTTCTGGTTCGTGACATATCTAAATCGTGACCTATCGGTTGGACAGTTCAATTTGAATTAATTACATGCAACTAATGCAATTTCTAAGTGCCAGTGTATCATCAATCACACACTGGAAGAGTTTCAAAGCCTCTATCCACCTTTATCGGTGTGTTTGATAACATCATTGTTCTGGAGAAACTGAAAAGTGAATTTTCAGCGGAGTATTTATTGAAGTCTCCTAAAGTAGTTGGTCAAAGCAGCGTGGGAAATGGGAATGGGTGGCCTGATGCCCAAAATCGCTGTGATTGAATGAATATAACCATTGACGATTAAGAAAAATGTATAAAGCAATAGTCCATATTCAATGGCCACAAATATCCATTTATGGTGGAGTTAGATCCTTGGGTTGAGGGAATTCGGTGATCCTTGCTCCGAGGATATGTATTGAATCCTGGGGCCACACTGTGGATGGATCATGGACAAAAATCCCCTGGACTCAAAATCATAGCCATCCAATTTTATGCCTTTGTTGCTGAATGCGGTCCTCTACTAGGCATATTATTCATGTCTGGTGGGATAGAAGGGTTAAGATCGTGTTCATCAGGAAGATCTTGACGGTGGGTCTCGTCAGAGAAACGGTCTTGATGATCAAATCATGGAGCCCCACTTGTTCGGACTCAAGGCCCTAGGATAGTCTACACAGCTCAGCCGACATCGTATAATTCCAACCATTGATTTGGGTTGTCGATAAATCTAGTGTGATGCTTAGTTGGGCCCACGGTTTAAGCGTAGCACTTTATAAGGTCATGGCCCAAAAATCAAATTGATTGGGCAATCCTAACCTTTGATTAGTGGGCAATTCGTTTCTGAATTGGTGTCCTTTGCTAAGTGACAACAGGCAATCAATTTAAAGATGGCAATGGGCTGGGTAACCACCCAACCTGGCGAGCCCAACCCAGCTTTGGGCCACGCATCATGGTCTGATTAACTTTTAAGTTAGCTGGGCTCAAGTCCCAACATGACCCCACTTTATATTTATATTTGTTGCATCCCACAAATATGCCATTCCAACCTTCAGTTAGGCAATTCATGTCTTGAATGTAGACAGTTAGTTTCATGTCTTTAAAAAATCTACTTTTTTCATGTGTGGCCCACTTGATCAATGCTTAGAATATGAATACTCGAGTGGGAGGTAGGGATTATCAATTCTCGGGCCAGTCAGGTCCCGGTCCAACCAAATACTTTGGGCTCGGGTTTGGGCCTGCTCTTCAAGGCCCATTTCAGGCCAAACTCGGTACATTTCCGCCCCAATAGTCATCGTTAGGCCTATTAACGGGCCATGCCAAGTCTGTCCAAGCCCGGCCCGGAAAGTAAAACCCAAGTCCCAGTCCGATCCAAACCCGTGATAGGCCAAACCGAACAGGCGTAAGTACCGTCTGTGAATATTATGCATGACCTAGGTCCTTGTCTGGCCCAATCCACGCCACCCTTGAAACCTTAAACAGACTTAGTTCGGTTGGGTTCAGGCCAGAGCGGCTCATAGATATGCCTGAGCCCAGTTTGATTAATAAACAAGCTTAAACAGCGTAGTGAAAGTCAGTGTGATTTTTTTACGGTGGACCACGAAGTATGTTCTGAATTTAATGGACCGTTCCGATCAATCGATTAAAGTGTTTATAAGTGTCCAAATGCAACTAGCAGCACTATAACTTATATAATTATATATATTTTAAATTTATATTTATTTAATAATTTTTAAAATATAATATTTTCAAATATTTTTATTTTCTGCTAGATTTTCTTGATAATATCCTGAATCGAAGTCACTGGTTTTCCCTGTAGAGACCATCAAGCACTTTCAACTTCTGTCCATTTGAAAGTATGGCTGGATGAAATTTCCATCGTACACTTGGCAGGGTGATGCGTCAATCAGGGCTGTCCATTCTATCGCGACCATCTATCTCTGAGAAATCCCGTCAAACACGTCAGTTAGGGCTCGGCCAACTGCATTAATGAACGACAAATACAGCTAACCTATGTCAATGCGATCCATAAAGTGGTAGACTTGAGTGAAAATACTTCGTTTCAACACTGAAGTGTGATTTGACAGTGGGTGTACTAACAAGCTAACCCAAAAAATAAGTGAGACAAAAAAGGCCATTCTCACCACACATGCCACTTTGAAAACCGCGTTTGTATCTATTAAATCTGCCCAATAAAACTAAGACACGTCTCGAGGAGAGGTCCAGCCGCACGTGATACCGAGAAAATAGGCAAGTCAGGAATCAGGATGCAAGTTAGGCATCAACACATGACCAACGCCGTTGATTGGTTCGATTAGGTCCACGTGGCAAGATGCACGCGCATCGTGCATGTAAAACACCTATGCTTGATGGAACACGTGGCCCGATGCTGGTATTGGATCCGGCACTCGCCATTACATCCGGCGATGGACAGCATTCCGCCGAATCTACCAAAAAAAACTAGGACACGTATCAAGGAGAGCTCAAGCCGCACGTGATATCGGAGAAATAGGCACGGAAATGAAGACGCAACATACGGCATCATCACATGGACAAGGCCATCAATTGGTTCAATTAGGTCCACGTGGCAAGATGCACGCACATCGGACCGTTGGTGCTGGATGGGACACGTGGCCCCATGCTGGTGTTGGACCCGGCACCCGCCGTTACATTCGGCGATCTAAACCCCCAGAGAGGAGTTTTGCCTGCACCACCCACCACACGCACCTTTGTATGCGGCACACGCACGTGCGGGATATATGAATTATGAACTATTCATTGGATGATGCCCACCGTGAAAATGTCCCTGGCCAATGGATAGTCCGGTCTCCTCATCACTTATTCCCCATGTAAACAAAACCAGTGGACGGTGACAGAGAGAATACAATCGTTCCATATTCATTGCACCTGCCCGATTGATATGGCCCGAAACTGATTTTTGGGGCCAGGGAATTTGAACGGTCAGGCCCGCATGATGAGTTTATAGGATCTTGCATAAGTGTGCTACCCCGCAGTTTTACTGCCGATTTCCCCTCAAATCTATTGTCACGAATCAGCTCATCATTTCTCATTTACGCATAAGACATGGGATGGGCAGTGTCACAGCATCCACATCATCGGTTTGATGGGCCTCACCTCATTAAACAGTTGATTACTATTTAGCTGTTGGGGGAATATGGAAGTACACATATATTATTCAAGTAAAATATTCCAATCACATAACCAGGCTAAATCATAAAAACTCGAAATTTAACATGGAAAACCCTTGTTGAAAAAAAAAATATAAAAAAATCATGGCACAAAACAACGAATATGCATTATTAAATCATAAAATTATAAGATAGAGATTACTCGATTCGAACAAGCCTCGAATCACTTAAGCTACACCCTTGCAACGCTATGAGCGAATTAGAAAGCCCGGAGATACCTCTTATCCCTAATTACACCCATATATATAGCTTCTAGTTGAATCACAATTGAAATAAGAAACAAATTCCACATTTATGCAAATTTGTGTAACTCTATGTGATCGTTTGATAATTCGTTCGATGGGACTTCGATAGCAGCGACAGATTGTGGATGGTATTGAACATCTTCGATAGCATTGAATAAAACACTAAAACATTCCAGCAACTAAACATAAATTTTCTGAATTTTCTCGATAGCATCGAGTAGGACACTAAAAGTGTCCAACAACCAATTGTGAAATTCTCGAATTTTTTTGATGACATCAATCAGCTATTGATGACATTGAATAGCTATCAATGGCATCGACAGACCTTGTTGCTGAAAATTTTGAGACATGCTACGATGGGAACAGATTGGTTGGTTATAACCGGCTAGATTAGATTTATGAGGGTAACTTCAATGAGATCAGGAAAGGATGAATAACAATGTATTCTATTTGAGTGTCTATCAGCAAAGGAGACTTAATACCTCGTTAAGTCCACCAGTGACCCGCATGCCCACTGAAGTCTCTCAAAATCCAACCGTTATTTTTCAAAACGGGCCCAATTGGGCAATTCAGATTCGACTTCCTAACTAAGACCGTTGATATTTGATACCAATTTAATTGGACTGTTAATCTTCATTTTGGTCTAATCAAACCATTCATTTATCATACCATTCTATTTAAACTATTCAACTTTTACATCAATATAATCAGATTGCTAATCTTCAATATCCACCGAATCAATCATTGATCTTAAGTGTCGGCCCAATTGAATCATTCATCTACAATATCGATCTAATTAGATTATTCATCTTTAATATTAACCTACTTGTATTACTAAATCGGTTCAATTTGATCATTAATCTCTGGTTTCAACCAAATAAGGTCTTGTTGAGGTCAAAATCTGGACCACCCTCCACTTAATGTTGAGGACTCGGAATGAACCTTGGACCTGCACAGAAAGGTGAGCAAAGGAGACCCTGACTTTAACAGGGGACCCCTGATGCCTAAGTCAGGCTAGAGAATCTGGGTCTAAGTTGTGTAATGTAGAGAAATGTTGTGAGATATTGCGTACCTGTTGTAATGGGTTCCTATAGTATTTATACCCGTGAGGCGATGGGATCATGGCTGTTAATCTCGGCACGATTTGCTCAATCAAGCGGATGTCGCGCGTGCGAAGATGCCGGCCGCTATCTTTAGATCGTGCGCTGGCTCACTCTCCCATATGCCTTAACGGGGCATATCTACGGGCATGATCTTCGGCCACGTCCATACTGGGGTTGGTTTCGAAACTCGGTCTCCCTAGCCGTTGGTCAGACCTTGTGGTCGGAATCCATGGTTGGAGTACGTTTCCAGCCTCCGAGATGTGAATAGGCTCGGCTCGGCCAATCCAGGGCCGTAGTTCTTCGGATGAGGACTCCAGACAAGAGCTCGACTCGGCCAATCCATCGCCGTAGTTCTTCGGATGAGGACTCCGGACAAGAGCTCGGCTCGGCCGATCCAGGGCCGTAGTTCTTCGGATGAGGACCCCAGACAAAAGCTTGGCTCGGCCGATCCAAGGCCGTAGTTCTTCGGATGAGAGCTCCAGACAAGAGCTCGGCTCGGCCGATCCAGGGTCGTAGTTCTTCGGACAAGAGCCTCAGATGAGGGCTCGGCTCGGATTGCCCAGTTTATCTCTCCCCAGTAACCTTAGTTTTGGAATCATAGTTCGGAAGCCAGGCTGGACCTGTTACGATGTTCTCCTTCCAAGGCCCCATTGATCGATTTGGTTTGCTTGAGTTAGTCCTTATCGGGTTTGCTCACATTTTCTCATAACAGGTCTCATCTTCTATGTTGATTGAACTAGCTTATTCATGTTTAGTAACTTTCAAAAAGAACCATTTGAATTAAACATTGGTCATAGCAAATCTTTCATCTTTAGTAACAGGCCAATCATATCATTCATCTCTAATTTCAACCTAACCAAACGTTTGACATTCAATATCATCCATTTAAATAAAGCCCTCTTAAAAGTAAACGATACATATTGATTATAATGGGGTCTAATGATTGATTTAGACCATACATAATGTGGGTCCACCTTTTGTTGCCACTATTGATACCAAGGGTTGGAAGAGATTAGGGGAGAGATGAAAGAGGGGTGTCGAAACTCACTAGAATCATTGGTAAAATGACTTAAGATTATAAAGATAACTTAGTTCTCCCAATTTAAGAAAATATTGCATTACACGAGTAAAAAGAGTCTGAGCCTAAGTATAGGACAAGGTAATCTAGGCTTAAGGCTGTCAATAGGCTGGGCCTGGACCAGCAAAATTCAAATTTTGGACGGTACTCTAGCCTGAAAGACCAATCCCTGGCTCAACAAGTTCAAGGTATATTCCCAAGCCCCTATATTCGCTCACTATGTTGTGGCTGAATGCATGTGCGTGGCTTGAATACCTTTCGAGGCAACCCTCTAAAAAACGAGAGTTTGTTTTGCACCTGTCGACTTGGAATCATAGTATGTAACCGTTCACTTGGCCCACTTGCTAAGATGGTCCCATGATTTAAGCCGTCCATATTCTAGATGCTACCATGTAAAGGTATTATCCCACGATCACATCTGATTAGTGATCCTAAACATGCTTGATTAGCGATCCTAAATTATGATGTTTTATATTTGAATGTGAGCAATGAAGATTCTCTTTCCGTTATTATAAATTCAACTATAGATAGGGATGATATATCAGCCGTTCAGCGTAAGTTGTTTACTGTGGCTTGTATAGAATGTGGGCAGCAATATTCATTAGATCCCGAGTGAGTCGAGACAGAGGCAAAATGAAATTATTAGACGTTGATATCAACTAAAACCTAGAGACTAAGGGTGCATGGCAATGGGCTGGGTATCCCACTTAACCTCGCTTTGGACATAGTAGGCTGGTCTGTGGATGGGTTGGGCCTCACATGCATGGCTAAGTCAATATTTGAGTCGGGCTTGGGCTCAAGTCATTTTCACCCAACCCATAAATATACCATTTCAATCCTTGGTGACACAGCAATCCATCTTGAATGCGGAATGTTGGTTTTATTGCATGTGTGGCTGGCCTGATATATGGATGAGTTAGGTTGGATTTGGGACTAACTAATTTTGTCAAGCCAGGCTTGCATCTTGGATCTTAATTGTCAGCTCAGGCTATTCCTATTTTCGACAGGCTCAAACCCAGGCCATTGCTATTCCTAATAAGGACTAGGGGTGCCTATTAGGGGTGGAAATAGGCCATTCTAAGGTTAAACCAGGCCCAATCTCAGCCCTGGCTCTGGTCAAACCAGATTGGAAAGGCTTTGGTTGGGCCGGGGCCATACGATAGTCTAATGTTTAGTTGTACTTCCTCTTTCTACCAAGAGCCCTGTCATATAAATGATTTGGATTATTGAAACATGACCCGGATCCTGGACGTGTCTTTAAACTATATGAACAGTGAAACGTGACCCTAGGTGTTACCTTTACTGTGGGGCCCACCTTTATGATGTGTTGTATATCCACGCTGTCCTTCCATTTTTACAGCACATTCTAACGGTTTTCTGAAAAATTAAGTATATCCAAATCTCAAGTGGACCACACGACAGGAAACAGTGGTTATTGAACGCTCACCATTACAAACAACCCAGGGCCCATCGTAAGATCTGTAGTTTTTTTTTTTTTTTGCCATCCAGCCCGTTGATAGGGTCAAACAAACCTGATGAAGGGAAATACGGACGCGGATTTCCTGCGAAAGCCTTTCGCATGAAGTTCCTGCGCAGGGATTCTGGGTGGGGCCTACCACGATTTTTGTGAGAAATCAAATCCGTCCATCCGTTTTTCGACCTCATTTTAAGGCATTCTACCAAAAATGAGAAGGATCCAAAACTCAAATGGGCCATAAGAGATGAAACAGTGGGGAAAGGAATGCCCACCGTTGAAACCTTCCTAAGCTCCACCTTGCTGTTTATATGCCATCTAAACCGTTTATAAGGTCATTTTCACTCAGATAAAGTGAAAACACCGGAACCGTGGACCGTTACAAAACTTTTATGGCCATATAAATGTTTCAACGGTGGTCATTAAATCTTCACTTTTTCCTCTTGTGTGGTCCGCTTGAGTTATGGATCCTTTTAATTTTTGGTCTCACGTTATAACATGAGCTTAAAAAACGGATAGAGGGGTTGGATTTCTCACAAACATCTAAGTGGGCCCACACAGAAACCTTGCGCAGTAACTTCGGAAATCCGCGTCTGGGAAATACAAATATCAAATTGATCCAAAACTTTTGTCGCCTGCAAAAAGTTTTAAATGGTCATAAAGCACTTTTTCCAATGGTGTGGTCCACCGGATATTTGGATCTGCTTAAATTTTTGGTTAACTTCTTAAAATGAGCAGAAAAAATGGATGGGCAGAATGGATATACAACATATTTATCAAGATGGGACCCACAGAGTAATGGTAACACCCACTAAGGTATTACCCGAGTAACACCTAATCCCCTCACGTCTTTAATTTAATTAAATTTTTTTTAAAAAAATCGTATTGTTGGCCCAATTGATGGTTGGACTGGCCATAACACCAGGCATTGATTTCAGGAGCAGATTAGTGCAGCCCTTGCCATGGGCCTACCTTGATGTATATATTTTATATCCACATTGTCCATTCATTTTGAAAAAAATTATTTTAAGGAACTCTCCCAAAAATGAAGTATATACAAAACTCCGTGGATCATAGCATAAGAAACACGGTTGATTGAAGGCCCTATCATTAAAAACTTCCTGAAGCCATTGTAACGTTTTTATAATGTTTATTTGTCATCTAACCATTGATAAGGTCACATGAATATAGATGAAAGAAAAAAACAAAAAAAAAAAAAAACTAATATCTATTGTCAGAAGCTTTCAATCTGACTTTGGGTCTCTCGACCAGTCGAGGGCCTGGCATGATCGGTCGAGTGAGCCGCTCGACTCAAAGTCCACTGTGCTGTTATTTTTAGTGTCCAGGTTGCTCGACCAGTCAAGGGGATGACTCGACCGGTTGAGGGGGTCCCTCGAACAGTCGAGGTTACGCAGATCCTGCGGGGACTGCGTAAATTTGAGGCGGTTTTCGGACTTTTTCGGATTAAGTGCGTAAGTGGAGTTTCCTAAACTATAAATAGGGGTCTGTAGGGTTATTCTAATGTATTTTAAAGCTTTCTAAAAGTTTTCCAAGGATTCCTAAATGGTATTAGGGTTATCAAAGGGTGTAGCAAGGGTGAGATTTGAGGTTGTTCGAATCGGGTAAGTCCTCTCTCTTGTAATTTATATTACATAGTGAATTTTTGTTACTTTGTGCCGTGGTTTTTTCCCGTAAGGGTTTTCCATGTTAAAACTTTGTGTTCTCTTTTGATTGCTTGTTGTTATTAGATTGTTATCCTAAATCTAGATCTGTGTAATTCCGCAGTATAAATCCCCAACAAGTGGTATCAGAGCAATCGTTGGGGCATAGATCTGAATCAGCAGGATTAGTAATAATGGGAAACAACAAGTTTGATATTGAGAAGTACTCAGACAAAAATAATTTTGAGTTATGGAATGTTAAGATGATTGGCCTGTTAACCAAGCAAGGCAAGATTAAGGCTCTTGAAGAGCGGAAATATACCATGAAAGATGATAAATGGGAAAACCTTGATAGTAATACTTTAGCCTTTATCCGTTTATGTCTCACGGATGAGGTTTTTTATAATGTTTTGAGGGAGAAAACTACGGCTAGTTTGTGGGGAAAGTTAGAGAACATCTATGCAAAGAAGTCCTCTGAAAATCGCCAACACTTGAAGCTACAGTGTTATACCTTCAAGATGGCAGAGGGTGAAGATCTAGAAGCCCATATTAGCAACTTTAATAAATTGATGTGCAAATTGTTAGATATGGAGGAAGTGGTCAAAGATGAGGAACAAGCATGTATATTGTTGAATTCTCTTCCTACATCATATGAGTCATTTAGGGACACAATGTGTACCGCAAATAAAACCCTAAGTATTGACACTGTTATCTCAGCCCTTCAAGGGAAGGCTATGAGAAAGCTAAACGGCGACATGGGGGCAGCTTCCGATGCTCTAATTATGAGGGGCAAAGATTCTAAGCGAGCTACAGGATCCTCAAGGCATAGATCCAAATCCAAGGCAAGGGCAAAGGAAAATTAAAGTGTTGGAATTATAGATTGTCTGAACACATGAAGAAGGATTGTAGAAATCCTAAAGTGAAAAAAGAAAATTCAGCAAATTCTTCCAAGGAGGCCAATGTTGTCACATCTGATGAAGAGACAAGTGGTGGTGAAGTTCTATCAGTGTCCATGATTGGACATATTCACGACAATCATGCAGATGAGTGGATCCTAGACACAAGAGCGTCATATCACATGACTCCTCATCGGAGTTGGTTCACCAGTTACAAGGAATGCGATTGGGGACAAGTTTTTATGGGCAATGACAATGCCTGTAATGTTGTGGCTATTGGCACGGTGAGCATCAAGATGTTTGATGGGATGGAGCGTACATTAACTGACGTCAGGCATGTTCTTAATATCAAGAAAAGTCTGATTTCTCTCGGTGCACTCGAGGCTATAGGGTGCAAGTTGACTAGTATTGATGGTGTCCTTAAAGTTTCAAAAGGGGCACTCGTAGTTATGAGAGTGCAGAGGCACGGAAACCTTTACAAGTTGATTGGGAGCACTTCGGCAGGTGGAGCGGCATTAGCTATTGCAGACTCCACGTCATTACGTATGTGGCATGCTCGTCTGGGCCACATGAGCGAGTGAGGCATGAAGGTACTTTCTGATCGATGTTTGATTCCAGCTTTTAAAAATTCTGATTTAGATATATGCGAGCATTGTATATATAGTAAACAATCTATATTGTCTTTTAAATCTGGAAAACATGTTTGTAAGGGAGTGCTTGATTATGTGCACTCTGATGTATGGGGGCCATCGCCTGAAGTTTCCATTGAGGGGTCGTCATGGTTTGTTTAATTTATTGACAACTATTCCAGAAAAGTTTGGGTTTACTTTATGAAACGTAAATTCGAAGTTTTCACCATATTCAAGCAATGAAAGGCAATGATGGAAAAACAATCAGAGCAAAAAATAAAGGTTTTAAGGACTAATAATGGTGGAGAATTTACTTCCACTGAATTTAATGATTATCGCAAGGATGAAAGGATCATCAGGCACAACACAGTGTACTACACGCCCGAGTAAAATGGTGTGGCTGAGCGAATTAATCGGACTCTCCTAGAGAGGGCTAGATGCATGTTAAGTAATGCTGCGTTGGGCAAAGACCTATGGACTGAGGCCATTAACACGGCTTGTTATTTGATGAACCGGTCTCCTTCAACGACAATTGAATGTAAAATCCCAGAAGAAGTATGGAGTGAAAAGAAAATCGACTACTCAGATTTACGCATATTTGGTTGTGAGACTTACTCTCTTGTATCGTCAGTTGAGAGAGATAAACTAGACCATAGGGCCAAAAAGTATATCTTTGTTAGCTATGGCATTGGTGTGAAAGGTTACAGGTTATTCGACAAGGTCACACGCAAGGTCATCACTAGCCGTAACTCAAATTCGATGAAAGCTCTCTATTTCATAAGAATGATCAAAAGGAGTAAGAGGAACCAGAAAGGGTGATCGTAGACGTCCAGATTGACACAAATAATACTCAGGCAAAGATAGATACGAAAACATAGGTACAGGATCAGGTGGAGCAGCCACCTGTGAGAAGGAATCCACCGCATGATCGTAGGTTACCGACAAGATACAGGGATGACTCTAATATTGCATATGCCCTCATTACAGATGAGGGGGACCCGTCCACTATTCAGGAGGCTCTTGATGAGCCTGATGCAGAAAAAGTGGAAGGCGGCTATGGACGATAAGATGGACTCGTTGCACAAAAATCACACATGGGAGCTAGCGGAGCTTCCCGTGGGCTGAAAAGCGATCGGATGTAAGTGATTATTTAAAAGAAAACATGATAGATACAAAGCAATGTTGGTAGCGAAGGATTATACTCAGAGAAAAGGAATCGACTTCATAGAGATATTCACGCCGGTGGTTAAGTAGGTATCTATCAGATTCGTGTTGGCACTGGTTGCTAAATACGATCTCGAACTGGAACAGATGGATGTGAAAACTGCATTCCTGCATGGGGAATTGGAAGAACAGATCTACATGAAGCAACCAGAGGGCTACGAAGTTAAAGGAGTAGAGAAAAAGGTTTGCAGGTTAATGAGGTCGTTGTACGGCCTGAAACAGTCGCCTAGGCAGTGATATAAAAAATTTGATTCTTTCATGGTGAGTTAGAAATTTACTCGGAGTGAATACGATCACTGTGTCTATTACAAGACACTTAGTGATGGAAAATTCATCATCCTAGTACTATATGTTGATGATATATTGATCTCCTGTCATGATATGTCTGAAATCAACGTACTGAAGACTCAGTTATCAGGGACATTCAAGATGAAAGATCTGGGGGATGCAAAGAGGGTTCTCGGCATAGATATTTATAGAGACAAAAAGAGGAGCAGACTTTGGTTATCACAGGCAAAATACCTTGAAAAGGTATTGATCAAGTATAGGATGGATCAGGCAAAGCCGGTGAGCATTCCCCACGCGGCTCACTTCAAATTTTCCTCAGAATAATGTCCTAAATCCAATGAGGAAATGCAGGTTATGTCTCATGTGCCCTATTCGAATGCGGTTGGCAGTTTAATGTATGCCATGGTTTGTACGAGATCGGATATTTCACAGGCTATTGGTGTTGTGAGCATATACATGTCAAACCTCGGTAAGTAACATTGGAAAGCGGTGAAATGGCTACTTCGATACATTCGAGGTACGAAAGACTACGTCTTAACTTTTGAAAAGATAGGACAAAGTTGATAGGGTATGTGGATTCTGACTAAGCAGGCAGTATAGATTTCAGGAAGTCTACTTCAGGATACTCATTTGTACTAGCGGGTGGATCAATTAGTTGGATGTCGGAGCTTCAGTCCGTGGTGGCTCTTTCCATGACCGAAGCAGAATATATGACAGTGACGGAAGTGTTTAGAGAAGGTGTTTGGCTTAGAGGCATGATAAATCAGTTAGGACTTCAGCAGGAGGCCGTGCCGGTTAACTGTGATAGCGAGAGCGCTATCAATTTGGCTAAAAACTTTGTTTATCACTTACGTACTAAACACGTTGATGTTCGTCACCACTATATCCGACAGGTGCTTAAGGAAGGAGGCGTCACACTAGTAAAGATTCACACCAGCAGACATGCTCACCAAGGTCATTCCTATAGAGAAGTTCAAGTTCTGTGCAACTTCTCTGGGTTTGGCGATGGCGTAAAAGAAGGACGGAGTATACACGAGAAGCGTTGATTAAAGCTATGATGTAATGTAGAGATAAGAGAAAAGGTCAAGCAGCTACACGGTTGAAGATTGAAGACTTGGTGGACTTTGAGTTGAGCACTGCTCGACTCAAAGTCCAGCGTGCTGTTATTTTTAATATCCGAGCTACTCGACCAGTTGAGGGGATGGCTCGACCTGTCGAGGGGGTCCCTCGACCAGTCGAGGCCTCGGCTCGACCAGTCGAGGTGTAACACCCCGGATTTTTGCCAACCTGGAGTTAGACGTCCTTGGGCAATGAGTCGATCGTAACACTTTAAATGACTTCTCAGAACTCAATCCTAAAGCCTCAAATCTCCTTTTGTATCGCCTCGAAAAAATTCGTACAAAGACCCGAGTACCACCACAGGCAGAAATCACTCAGGACTAAATCCTTTAGAAATTAGACGAAATTAACTAAGAGTTAAACTAGAATAGCTGTGAAATCTGCTTGAATCACTTTAAATACGATCTGCAAGACCCAAAACTTGTAGAATCAGTGACACTAGGTTACCCTGAAATCTAGGATCAATCTCATTACCCAGTTGCTCTCAGGAGCACATTGAAACTCCGTATCGGAGCTGAACCGCACGTCGAAAGTCCGATGATCACGAGACTAAACGCTTAGGACCACCTTGTTGGACTTGACAACCATCTCGGAAATCAAATCCAGATAGTGTCCCAGGGCTATTCACTTGAGCCCGGAGTGAAGAGTGTGAGAAAACGTAGTTTTCTTTAGAAATTAAATCTAATTTAAGTAATTTGAGACTTGTCGCTTGCACCAGATATAAGCAATCAGACCGTCAGAATCTGACCCAAATACACCCTCGGATCAGGAGAAATTTCTCATACATGGCAGTGTACTTGTAACCCTTATCAAGTTTCGGTGACCGTTGAACTGAAACTGGCCCGCCACATGCGATCTGGAAACCCGATTGAAATGAAAACTTAACTTGACCCAGATCCATGGTCAGGGAACTTAAGTCCGACCTTTGGCTCAAGGGAGGCTCTGGAAGTGCTCCGTTGAGCTGAAACAAATGCCCTTTGGCTATAACCTAAGTATACCTTGGCCCTAGAGTCATTCCCATCAGTTTTTGGCCTATATAAGGACCTTAAACCCTCTCCCATTCACTCCATATGAATTTGAGAAAACCTAGGAGAGGGAAGAGAGGAAAGAGAGAGAAAGTGAGAGAGAAGTTGGGGTTGCTCCTGGAATTCGATCCCTGCCGCTCTACGTGCTTAATCGCCTTATTTGTATCGCTAATCCGGCGATTCTGACTTCGTTCTTAGGTAAGGAAAACCTAACCCTAATCTATTATAGGATTTCAATTGTTGCAAGCAGCGAAGTAATTGACTAACTCGTGCTATAGGTTGTCATTCCATCGTTGACGAAGACTTAGAGTCTCTCTTGAATTCGTTACGCTTCTACGGCGTAAGGTGCGGATTATAGATGTATACGTTATGGTTTTCAAAGCTTTCAATGTCGGCTAATGGTTTATTCTTGACATAGGTGCTATTTCACATGCATAAAGTGATGTCCATTTCATTTTTCAATTATACGTTAGCTAGGTTGAATATACTGTATTCCTTGTATTTGTAGAAAATACCGTATACGTATGAAATTCGAATTTATATTTTGCCATGATTAATTGTCGTGTGTGTATACTAGTTATGCGTGTAACAACTCCTTGGCAAAAGGATTTGTCCAAATACATGTTACGGCCAACATACGTCATGTAGGCTATAGTGTGTAGTTTAAGTGTTTGTTGAAATAACTGAATGAATATGGGATTATGATTAGTGCATGCCGTGTCTATGGGATACAATTACACGACTGCTGTGTATGTGACAACTCCTTGTTGGAAGGATCTGTCCAAGTATAGGTTGTAAATAACATATGTTATGTATGTCGATATATACAGTCTAACTGTTTGTAAAAATGTGTGAATGAGTAAGGAGTTAGTAAATTGTAATTTCTTTGGGTGCTAAGATAGGATTCCCAACAACCTTAACTATGTGCATGATTTCCTCCATGTACCGTATATTATAGTGTTTGTTTATCTATGTAATGCATATGTATAAACCCATGTTTAAGTTGTATTCCATAAAATGCAAAAATGAAGCTGTGAAGGGTGATAGGACAGTGGTGTAACGATTCCGTGCAACAGTCCTGACAGCCCTAAAGCGGACAATATCGTACCTTTGATTGTATGATTTGAAATCTTGATCCATTACTGCTTTAACTATCTTCTAGGATATGTTGTTGTAATTGAATGTGATTGGGGCTATTGTATAGTCCAAGCAATCGGTAACATATTTTAGATTGGTGGATGATGTTGTTTCGCTACACAGGACGTGTTTGACGAACCCGAGTCGTGCATTGGTCATCGGCAGTGGTCAGGCCACACGAAGTGCTTATGCACTTCATGTTGATCGATACGATGTGCGCTCGTATTAGTCGATCTCGTCCAGTAACTCGATTTACCTATTGTATGTTCACCATGTATGGACGTCACTGCCTGAACCTAAGGTACCAAACTCATCAGTGAAATTCCGTTTAACCTTGGTACCTCGATCCGCTGAGACTCATGAGCTGGACATGGTGGTATGGGACACCGTGGTCGAGCTGTCGGCCTACGCTGGGGCGACGAGCCTCCCCGTAGTGACCAGTGAGCACCCCAGACTCGTGAGCCGAATACGGTGGTATGGGACACTGTATTCGAGCTGTCAGCCTACATTGATTTGGTGACGAGCCCTTTGTAGTGACCTCGAGCATACTCTGAACTTGCGTAGAGGCGACGAGCCTTTTTGTAGTAATTAAAGTATACACTAGGCCTGTACTAATTTGGCGATAAGCCCATTGCAGCGACCTAGAACCGCAACATCATATGAGATTTACTAGAACTGATGACCCTAGAATGAATCCTTGTTTGGGAATGATATAAGGGAGGTACCTTAGTTTCTCAATCTTGCTGTATGAAATGGACTAATAAGAACTCGATAATCACGTTCATAACATCGCACTACATGTGCCCCAGGTTGAAGAGTACAGAGGAAAGAAAATATGCTGCAACCGTAAGATGGTGTCGCACGAGGGAGTGTAGGCGAGGGCATGCATCATGAATACATTTCATCCTTGCATTAATAAGAGTATCTAGGAATGTTTGATTGTACTGCTTTATCATTACTGTTTGACTGAGTTGATAACATGTTAACCTCTGCTTTATAGTTTCACTGAGTTGATCACTCACTCCCACGTTACGGGACGGTGTTGTATACACCAACCAGACCTTGTCTTAGTTTCAGATGATGGTGATGCTTGCGAAGCGGAACCGAACTTTTATGATGATGAGGAGGGTTTCTCCTGTGTGCAACTATCAGACGGGTCTATGTAGACCATCTTCTGATCGACGAGATTACAGGGTTACTGATTAGACGTCATTACACTTTAGTTTACACTTTTGGAACACGCATGTATATTCATTTTGTTCATTTTTGATGTATACATGTCTATATTTAACCTGGTAACATGTTCATACTCTGGAGACTTACAACAATTTATAAATTTTATATATCTATCACAGTCTTTCGCTTGCGTAATTTAACTGTCTCTAGAGTATGATATATTGTTTTGGTCTAATCTCATTCATGTTTCAATGCACTCATCATAATCATCATTCTCTATGTTGCATAAGTGATGCGTTGGAACTCGGGAGCTGAGCTTTGCCTGACCCCCGATTTCCAGGGCGTTACACGAGGTTACGCAGATCCAGTGCAGACTGCGTAAATTTGAGGCGGTTTCCAAACTTTTTCAGACTAGGCGCGTAAGTGGAGTTTCCTAAACTATAAATAGGGGTCCCTAGGGCTATTCTAATATATTCTAAAGCTTTCTAAAAGTTTTTCAATGGTTTCTAAAGGGTTATAGGGTTATCAAAGGGTGTAGCAAAGGTGAGATTTGAGGTTGTTCGAATTGGGTAAGTCCTCTCTCTTGTAATTTCTATTTCATAGTTGATTTCTATGGCTTTGTGCCGTGGTTTTTTCCCGTAAGAGTTTTCCATTGTTAAAACTTTGTGTTCTCTTTTGATTACTTGTCGTTATTGGATTGTTATCCTAGATCTATGTGATTCCGCAGTACAAATCCCCAACAATATCATCTTAATCCAAAACTTTTGTGACCTATTAATGGACAATCACCATGTTATTCTTAAGTATTGGTCCACTTGAAAACCGGATCTACCCCATTTTTTAGGCCATGCCCTAAAAATAATATGAAAAAAAATATGGATGGCATACATCAAGGTGGGCCTCCGATAAGGGCCACACCCTCCTGGGTGAGTATGGGGTCTCACCTAATCCTCTCCCCTTGATTTTGGGCTAGGCCCGACCCTCCAACCAAGGTTAGGGGCCTAGGCCCTGACCCTAAAAGGGGAGCAAAGCCCTTGCCCTGGGGCCAACTTTCATGTGTGTATTCTATATGCACCCGGTCCATCCGTTTTTTTAGATCTTCTTAGAGCATTATTCCAAACATAAAGTAGATCTAATTTTCAGGCAGATCATACCAAAGGAAGCACTAGTGATTGACCATTAGTGGGCTACAAAAGTTTTGGATCAAGCTTTGTTTTTCATCCAGGCTTAACTGACCCTGTCAACAGATTAGATGGCAAATAAATAATACAAAAACATTATGGTACGTCCTAAGAGGTTTTTAATGGTAATAAGAGCTGCAGAGCCAGGAATCTCACCTAGCCCGCCCTCTTATAGGTCCTAGCCATCCAGGCTGGCCAAGCCCCATAGGGAGTGGGGGCATAAATAGCCGATCAACGATTGATTACTATATTGCAAAGTGTCATAAGTAGCATATTGCATTAGGGTTGGACACAAGTCCATTTAAGTCTGGCCTCGGCTCGGCCAATAGGCGACCCCAGCTTAAACTCAACTTGGATCAGTCTTCCAGCTTTGACTGGACCGTTCAACTCGACTCAGTCAACATCCGGCTAGCTCAAGCCAAATTCAAAATGAGCTTGAGCTTGATCTTTTGAGCGGTGTTTGAGTTCAAGCCTTTTTTTTTTTTTTTAGTTATTTTTTACACATGCACCCGACACACCCACACACAGCATAGTGGGATTTCACCACCTATAGGTATCGAAGCCAAGACCTCTTGTTGAAACTCCTCAGAGTCTACCACTGAGGTAAGAACCTGAACCCAAGAGAAAGTTCAAGCCTACAAGCGGAATTCATGTTTAGGTTTTATATTATAATATAAGAAATAATATATATATATAATATATATATATATATATAATATATAATATATATATATATATATATATATATATATATATATATATATATAAACTAAGTAAACTTCATCGAGTCGTGTCAAGTTCGGTTTAGTATGGACTCGGCTTGAACATTTTTCAAGCTCAAAAAATCAACTCCACTCAGCTCGAACCTAATTTCAAGCCGAGTCAAGCTTTTCCAAGCAAACGAGTTGAGTTAGCCGAGCTAACTCGGTTCATGTACAGCTCTATAATTAACCACCGAATCAACAAAGGTGCCGTGACTTCCCCTACTTCTATAGGGAATACCTCCAGAGCTTTTGTTAAATGGCTGGACACTCTATCTTCAACCTGGACCGTCAATTTGTTGAATCCCACTGTTGACAGTTAATGATGCAGAAATAACCCAATTGAATGATCTCAACTTTTCTGATGTAGGTCATTTTGTCATAACCGTCAGTTTTTTTAGGACCCAGATCACATGTTTAGAATCATCTAACCATAGTGCTTTACAATCGGAAGCGATACATAGCAGGGTATATTGAATTAGATGCTTCAAGATGATGTGCTTGGGCCTATTTTTAGCTGCCTACTTTCCATATCTAGTGCTATTGATACCGACGGTTAGGATCATCTGATCCGCGTAGCTTTTGTAACACTGCTTGCCAACAGTGGTACAGAACAAACGAACAATCCGAATCATACCGATCATCCAAGGCATAATCTCAACCATGATGGGCCCATGGTCAGCCTTTCAATGCAAGGAACAAAGCTCGAAAGGAATGATGAGTGTGAACGCGATATCTTCGAGTGGTTGATCCATTTATAGTGGAAGTTGGACGGTTGAGAAAATGATTTATAAAGCATGTGTGGTAACTTTCTGGAAAAGCCCTTCATTTAAGTGGCTCCATCTTCAATAAATTTCAATTGAATGGTTAGGATCTTTCCGTCGGTTTGATTTTCTTGGGCCATGGACCATCGGGGTAGTACCCAATCCCGTGCACTCACTTTTCCTCAAGTCAGGATTCGCCACTAGCACGTCTAACCTATTGGTACCCACATCTAGAGACGGCCCAATCCATGCCGTTGGCGTGTCACTCCGGATGAGCGGCAGTAAGTTTCCCATGCCTAGCTGAACGTGGATCGATGATAAGAAATTCTCAGCTGCACACACTCATCTCCACAAATTAATGGTCAGGATATTCTTCCATCATGATTATTGGACCATATCCTTTCATTGGGTTGGATGACTTATGTGAAGATGGAAAACGATCCAAGATATGAAGATCACTTTCACTGGGCCATCCTTGCATGCCCGTGGGGCGACATGTGACGTCCCGTGAGAGTCTCTGCATTAGGCAAAACGTTCCCTTCTTCTTATTAGTTGATAGTTACCATACGTGGAAGAAAATGAGAATCTGATGGTGGGCCCCCGAAATCAGGAAAGGGCGTTTTCAGCTTAGGAATGAAGTGGCGGTATTGTATCCAATTTCTGAATTCCCGAAATAACTATTCAAGAACACATGCATGTCATTGCGGGAAGAAGTAGCATGCTAAAGAGGATAGCGACAAAAGTAGTTGGAGAGACATTAAGATACGGAAGGTAATCTCAATAAGCTTGGTATCAATACAATCACTTCAAATTTTTAAAAGTTATTCTACAATTGTTTTATGTCATCTACTGTAAGTTTTTTTTTTTTTTTTTTTTTGCTCCTTACGTTTATAAAAGTTCTTTTGCACACAAGGTAACCCATCTTTGAAGGAAGAACTGATCAACTCTATAATCGCATAATATTTTTAATAACTATTTGTGAGTGGCTGAGTAGGCGATCGATCTTCTCAAGCCTCGATTATATACTGTTGCACTTGACATGTATGCCTATCTCGGCTTACAAGTCAAGTTGTTCTATTTGAATCGAGCTGCACGATCAATTCTAAAATGCCCGCACACACTATATACTAAAATTAAATCGAGGGCAACATGCCACAAGTAGATAAGTGGGCCAAAACTGCACATCTAGGTCATGTACATCAATGGTTCTCATTTAAAACTCAGTTAAACACACACAAAAAAAGGTCTCGAAGTGACCTAGTTGACCAGGGCTTGACTATAATTTCACCAAGGGCCAAGAAAAACCCAATTTTAGCCATGAGTCAGTCAAACCTCGAAGGATGGTCCACATGATGGATCGCCCATATTAACATGGGCTCTCTTAATGGATGGTCCACATCAAATGTCGATTTCTAATGATAAATAGCCCACATCCAAAATGGGCCGGTATGACGGACAACCCACTTTAAAAGTGAAGCCCACATGATAGACTATCCACATCAAAGGCAGGCTCCACATGATTGGTAGTGGACATTGAAGTTGAGACCCACACGATTGATGGCTCAGATCGAGGTGGCCACACATGATGGACAATCCACATTAAATGTCGTCCCTTAATGATGAATGTGTTGTTAAAACAAATGTCTTAAATCTGGTCCAAGGTGCGCAGTTTGTGCGGGGACTGCGTAAATTTGAGGCGGTTTCTAGGGAGGTACGTAAGTGGGATTTTCTACATTTATAAATAGGAGTATCTAGGGCATTTCTAAAGTATTTTAAGGTTTTCTAAATGTATTCTAAGGGTTTCTAGATGGGGTTTTAGGGTATTAAAGGGTGTAGCAAGGGTGGGATTCGAGGTTGTTCGAATCAGGTAAGTCCTCTCTCTTTGTAATTTATGCTTTCACAGTGGATTTCTGTCGCTTTGTACCATGGTTTTTTCCCGAAAGGGTTTTCCAAGTTAAATCTTTGTGTTCTCTTGTGACTGCTTGGTGCTCTTAGATTGCTATCCTAGATCCATATTTGTGTGATTCCGCGGACAAAATCCCAACAAGTGGTATCAGATCTATCGTTGGGGCACAAATCTGAATTCAAGGGATAAACAATAATGGTAAGCACTAGGTATGATATTGAGAAGTACATAGGAAAAAATAACTTTGAGTTATGAAATATCAAGATGATCAGTTCATTAATCAAGTAAGGCGAAGATGATGCTCTTGAAGAGCGAAAGTCTACTATGATTGATGATGATTGAAATACTCTTGATAAGAAGGCCTTATCCTCAATCCGTTTATGTCTCACGGATGAGGTTCTCTACAATGTCATGAGGGAGGAAACTACGGCTAAGTTATGGGCAAAGTTAGAGGATGTTTATGCGAAAAAAATCCTCTGAAAATCGCCTACACTTGAAGTGTCAGTGGTATAACTTCAACATGGCAGAGGGTGGAGATTTGGAGGCTCATATCAATAACTTTAATAGATTGGTTTGCAAATTGCTGGATATGGAGGAAGTGATTAAAGATGAGGAACAAGTATGTATGTTGTTGAATTCTCTTCCAGCATCGCATGAGTCATTCAAGGACACAATGTACACCACGAATAAAATCCTGAGTGTCGACACCGTTATCTCAGCCCTTCACGGGAAGGCCATGAGAAAGCTTAACGGCGACATGAGGACATCATCTGATGCGTTGTTTACGAGGGGCAGGAATTCTAAATAAGGTACGGGATCTTTAAGTTGTAGATCCAAATCCAAGGATAATGGCAAATGTAAGTTAAAGTGCTAGAACTGTGGGATGAAAGGACACTTGAAGAATGATTTTACAAATTCTAAATAAAAGAGAGAAGAATCTGAGGCTTCATATAGGGAGGCCAATGCTGCCACGTCAAATGGATCGAGTGGATGTGATGATGATGTTTTGTTTGTGTCTACGATCAGACGGTCATACGATGATCGTAGGGGCGAGTGGATTCTAGACATAGGGGCATCCTTTCACATGACTCCTCATCAGAGTTGGTTCGCTAGCTACAGGGAGTGTGATGGTGGACAGATGTTTATGGGCAATAACAGTGCCTGCAATGTTGTGGCTATTGGTACGGTGCACATCAAAATGTTTGATGGGGTGGAGCGTACCTTGACTGTCAGGCACGTTCTTGATTTGAAGAAGAATATGATTTCTCTTGGTGTACTTGAGGCAATGGGCTGCAAGTTCACAGGTATTGATGGTGCTATTAGAGTATCTAAGGGGGCACAGGTAATCATGAAAGTGTAACGACTCGGTAATCTTTACAGTTTGATCAGGAGCACTTCAAAAGGTGGAGCTGCAGTGGCTGTAGCGGATTCCACCTCTGCACTGTGTGATATGTTGGGCATGACCACATGAGCGGGCAGGGCATGAAGGCTGAAACGTGCAGACAGAGATACAGAGTAGGTGGAGCAGTCACCTGTGAGAAGAATCATAAAGCATAATCGTGGGATATCAGCAAGGTACATGGACGACTCCAATATTGCATACGTTCTCGTTACAGGCGAGTGAGATCCGTCTACTATTCAGACGGCTCTATGTGAGCCTGAAGCTAAGAAGTGGTAGGTGACTATGGACGATGTGATGGACTCGTTGTACCAAATCGACACACTGGAGCTGGTGGAGCTTTCGGTGGGCCGGGAAGCGGTTGAATGCCGGTGGATCTTCAGGAGAATATAGCATGGATACAGAGCGAGGCTGATAACGGAGGGTTATGCTCAGAGAGAAGTGATTGACTTTTCAGAGATATTCTTGTCGGCGATATAGCAGATGTCTATTAGATTCATGTTGGCGTTGGTTGTCTAATGCAATCTCGAGCTGTAAAGGATGGATGAGGAGACTGCACTTCTGCATGGGAAATTGGAAGAGCGGTTCTTCATGAAGCAATCAGAGCGGTTCGAAGTTAAAGGGGCTGAGAAAAAGAGTTTGCGGGAGGTCGTGGTACGACCTGTCACCTAGGTAGTGGTATAAAAATTGATTCATTCATGGTGGGTCAGGTATTGTATGTTGATGACATGTACATCCCAATCATGACTTGTCTGAAATCAATGTACTAAAGACTCGGTTAAGTGGGACGTTTAGGATGAAGGATCAGGGGGCTGCAAAGAAGGTTCTTGGCGGTGATATTCATAGAGACTGGAAGAGGAGCAGACTTTGGTAATCACAGGTAGAATACCTTGAGTAGGTATGTGATGGACCAGGCAAATTCGGTGAGCGTTCCCTACGCGGTTCACTTTAAGTTTTCCTTATTACATGTCCCAAAACAGATGAGGAAAAGTAGGATATGTCTCATGAGCCTTATTCGAATGCGGTTGACAGTGTATGACATGGTCTGTATTAAACCGGTTATTTCACAAGCAATCAGTGTTGTGAGCAAATACCCTGGCAAACAATATTAGATAGCGGTGAGATGGTTAATTCGATACATTCGAGGTAAGAAGACTACGTCTTTACTTTTGGGAAGACAATGACAAAGTTGGTTGGGTATGTGGATTCATATTATGCAGGCAGTATGGATTCCAGGAAGTCGATTTCAGGTTACTCATTTGTACTAGCGGGTGGAGCAATTAGTTGAATGACCATTTTATCTGACAGGTGCTTGAGGAATGAGGCATAACACTGGACAAGATTATACCAGCGTGAATCCAACAGACATGCTCACCAAGGTTATTCCTACGTAGAAGTTCAAGTTCTGTGCAACTTTTCTGGGCTTGGCGATGGCGTAAAAGAAGGACAGAGTGTGCATGAGAAGCGTTAATTGAAGCTATGGTTCGACGCAGAGATAAGAGAAGAGATCAAGAAGGTACACAGTTAAACAATAAAGACATGGTGGAGATTGTTGTTAAAACAAATGTCTTAAATCTGGTCCGAGGTGCTCGACCAATCGAGGGACTGCCTCAACTAGTCGAAGCCCCCATTTGACTAGTCGAGGGTTACGTAGACGGTGGGCAGTCTGTGCGTGGACTGCATAAATTTAAGGCGGTTTCTAGGGAGGTGTGTAAGTGGGGTTTCCCCATCTATAAATAGGAGTCCCTAGGGCCTTTCTAAAGTATTTTAAGGCTTTCTAAAGATATTCTAAGGGTTTCCAGAAGGGGTTCTAGGGTATTAAAGGGTGTAGCAAGGGTGAGATTCGAGGTTGTTCGAATCGGGTAAGTTCTCTCTCTCTGTAATTTATGCTTTCATAATGGATTTCTGTAACTTTGTGCCGTAGTTTTTTTTCAAAAGGATTTTCCACGTTAAATCTTTGTGTTCTCTTGTGATTGCTTGGTGCTCTTAGATTGCTATTCTAGATCCATATCTGTGTGATTTCGTAGACCAAATCCCAACAGAATGTTCCACATCCAAAGCGAGCCCTGCATGATGGGCGACTCACATTGAAAGTGGGACCCACATGATGGGTCGTAGGTGGACATAACTAGAAGTAATTACCCACTACCAAACATACCCTATTTTTTTTTTTTTTTTGGCTCCTACATATTTTAGTGAATTGGTTTGATCATTTCTTCAATTTTAACATCACAACCTTTCAAACAATACAATAGCTATCAACACAAGTGAAAGAAGTTAATTAATGAGAATTACAAGAGTAAATAATTAATATTCATTCACAAGATATTTACATTGTAAACATAAAAAAAGCAAAACCCAACCAATGGTTAGGTAGAATCAATGTCCTTCTTAATTACTTTATATAGATGGCATAGTTTCATTGTACCACTCCAAATCTCTCTATTTTCATCACAACTACTTAAGGGGCCAAAATCGGTATACACAAGTAACTTACAGTTAACAATCAGATCAAAATCGATAATTATTTGGGACCCACTTAATAGAAGTCATGCATATTCAAGTTATGTGATTCCTTATTTGTGGGCCATTCCAAAAGGCCGCCTATGGAAGGGACGTCCAGGTTCGATGTCCATTTACCCTAAAAATAATGATGACAAGGTGCCTTGTCTTCACAATCAGTGCATTTTAAAATTGACTTGGACCGTTAATTGGTATCTTGTCATTTGAATGGCTTACAGTCTGCTTGCAAATTATGGAAGCGGATTGGCTGGGTACCACACACTACCGACCTGGCTGGTGTGTTGATGTCATCAGGTTTTTTGGTCCCGCCGTGAGGTATGTTTTATATCCAAACCATCTGTCCATTTGGAGAGATCTTTGTAAGGGTTGAGCAGAAAAATAAGACAGATCCAAAAATCAAGTGGACCACACTGAAAAAAGAAGTGGGGGACTGAACATCTACCATTGAAAACCTTTTGGCTCACAGAAGTTTTGGATCAATATGATGTTTGTTTTTCCTATTCATCCGTATCTGTGTGACCTCATGAACAGATTAGATGGAAAATAAACGGTACGGTGAGCCCTATGGATGTCTAAACAATGAGAATTATTGTCCTTGAGCTTTTGATACGAGTATTTTTAGACTAACGTTCTAAAATTATCTCTCCAAATAGATGAACGGTGAGGATATAATAAAAACATGGTACCCATGTAACTTTGATCTCCTTTGAACCGTCCAAACAGCCTTCACACGGCACGTACACACACCAGGTTGGTGGTGTGTGCTACACCAGCCAATCCGCTTCCGCAAAATATATGTAACTAGTGACATAATCACATGCAACTTCGTACCTCAGCAACGTTCTTAATTTGGAAACGGATTGGCTACTTCCCCTGACACCATCCCCGGAGCTGATGGTCGGTGCTCTGTGGTCCCTACCATGATGTATGTATTTCATCCCTTCCGTTCATGCATTTTTAAATATTATTTTAGATTTTTATCCCAAAAATGAGAGGGATATAAATCTCAGGTGGACCACACCATAGGAAAACAATAGTGATTGGATATCCATCATTTAAATCCTCCTAAGGCCCACTGTACTGTTTATTTGACATCCAATCTGTTGATTAGGTCATACAGACCCAAATTAAGGGAAAAACCAAATATCAACTTGATCCAATACTTTTATAGCCCCCAAAAAGTTTTTAATGATGGAAGTTCATTCAACACTATTTCCTGTAATGTGGTCCACTTGAGGATATACCTCATTTTTTATGTATTACCATAAATTGATCTAGAAAAATAGATGTACAGAATGGATGAAAAACATACATCATGATGGGCCCACAGAGCACCGACCATCAGCCATTGGCTGGTGGCGGGGGGAGTAGCCAATCCGTTTCCTCTTAATTTCCACCTGTCTGTCGCTACAACAAACATCTGAGCTGTGAAAGTGATGGACCGTACAATGAACAACTGGAGGGGAAGTTGGAACATTCCACGTACATCAAATGGGCCACACATTTGCATCATGTCAGACCGTCCGATTGAAATTATTTTTATTCCAAGTAAACTTTATGATGTGACCCATCTTTTGCACGGATTGGATGTTGTTATACACTGTACATCCGTGTAAAATAAAATTGTTGGATGTAAAGTTAACGTACATCCTGGTATACAATCGTCTAGAGATGTCCCATTTAATGAATGGTCTAGAGAGGCACGCCCATGCACCTCAGTCACTTGGTAGACTTTAGAATGTGATATAAATGTCTCTAACAACTTGGTAGACTTACGGAACATAAAGTTTTGGTACACATCTAATCGAATTAAATGTTATGTAGTATGTTATTGCATTTCTTTCTCTGTTTTAGTCAATGGAATTTTAAATGAGTTTGCAGCGCAGCCAAACAGTCTTGTGTTATGTTGTCAATCAGCAGTAATCGGGTTACACGATCAACCAATCCGGACCATCTAAGTGGTGGGGCATATTGTAGATGGCGCTCCGATCGAATTAGATTTTTAATTCTGAATCTGGACGGTCCAAGTGGTGGGCCATGCTGTAGATGGACCATGGAACTAAGCGCTCTCATCGAATAAAAATTTCGCCTTTGAACCCCGACTATTCAGTGAGTTCAGATGATCTTAATGGTAGGTGACAATAACTACTTTATAATATAGAAAACGTACTTAATCAGTTCCCGACCTTAGCTCAGTTGGTAGAGCGGAGGACTGTAGTCGTTTAAATCGTGCAGATTATCCTTAGGTCGCTGGTTCGAATCCGGCAGGTCGGATTATTTTTTTTTCCCTTTGTGTAGTTGTTGAGGATTGGACGGTCAAAATTATTCGATCTATCATAGTTTTTGTTACTGGCCATCTATGACTGGGATTGGACGGTCACAACTATCCTATCTATCATATTCTTTGCTACTAGCCATCGATGATGGACCACCTGATGATGTTCTCAAACTGAAGTACTTTAGGCTACGGGAGGCGCGCAAACAGAGATGGAAAAGGCTACTCAGAGCGGGCCCACACAGGACACTAGTGTGCGATCCCAACCATTCATTGGGTGGGTGTAACATGAAGAGCCCTGGCAGCTGGAGAGGGTGTGTGAGAGCTGGCAATCCTTTTCAACTTAGATGTGCGGCTCAAGCGATGAGTGGACCACCTTGGTTTTTGTGGTGAGGGGAGCTCATGGCGGGCCTGCACATGCGTGCCACGTGGACATTTCCGTACCCCTTCATTATATGTTATGTACTCTATCAGGGACGCTATGCAAGGTGGGGTCTACCGTGATGTTTACGAGAAATCCAACCCGTACATCCATTTTTGGAGCTCATCGTAGGACATGCTACCAAAAATGAGGAGGTTGCAAAACTCAAGTGGGCCATGCGAGAAGTTGAAAGAGTGGAGAAGAGAATGCGACGGATTCGAACCGACCTACGAAAGGCTTGCGCAAGGAATCCGCGTCCGTCCAAATAGCGAAATTTCAGGATGGGGAGTTTTTGATACTCTGGCTGAGTATGACGCTTGATACGCAGGCACTGAGATATGGAACACATGGAATATTTTAACCCCAAATTAAACCGTCTAAATTTTGGAACACACTGTATTAAATTCAAAATATAAAATTAAGGTTTTTTATTTTTATTTAAAAAAAAAATTAAAAAAATCCTAACTTCTTATTCATGGACATTAATTTTTTTTATTTTTTTTTCCTTCTGTTTCTAACAGTTGGTAAATGTCCAGCAATCTAATATTTCAGTAAAGAAATAATCCTACATTTCATTTTTTTTACATACAACCAACAATTGCCCATAATCTGGACGGTTCATTTTGAATGATAAATGTATTACATCCACACCGTCTATCCATATTATGGGCCCAAAATGAAGCATATCAGAATCTTAAGTGGACCACATAAATTAGTAAGATTTAACGTTTACCATTGAAAACTACTAGTGGGCTGCATAAGTTTAGAATCAGTCTTATATTTGTTTTTTACCTTCACCCAGGTCAATGTGACCTTATGAACATCTTACGACAAATATACATCATGATAAGCCTTAGGAAGGTTTCAACTATGGGAATAATTATCATCGCTACTTTATGTGGTTTGGTCCATTTGATCTTTGTATCTATCTCATTCTTGGGTTTACGGCTTAATATGATTTCTCAGAATGGATGGACAGTATGAATATAATACATATATTATAGTGGACCTCATGAAACTTGGTGACGCCCATACACCACCATGTAACGGATCAATTTTTTTCCTTTTCTTAAATTCATGCAGGAATCACCCCGGTACTTATAAATCTAGCAGACCAGACGGTGAGAATTCAAATTTATATACATTCAATTTCCAAATTCTCGAACCAATACCACCAAAGCTAATAACTAAACATATATGAAGTTTGCATCATTGATTTTTCAAAATCCCACGTAATCCTCCCTGATTAGCTGGCCAAACAGCCCTAAGAAAAGTCCGAGAACAATGTCAGCTATTTTAGTTTTTCTCTTGCAGGTTTGCTCGAATATATCCCCACCTACATCGGACTTTAGCCGTTGAATTTCGGTCTTTATCGATAGCAAAACTCGTTCATTTTATAGAGATCCCCTTGCATGGTGGATGCTCAAGAAAACTCTCAGACTGAATATTTCAATCGATTGATCATACGAACTCTACGATGACCATTCATGTTCGAATCAAATGAACCAACTCATCAAAGGTTCAAATAGTCAGTTGATACCTTTTATTTGTTGATTTTCCACCTTAAAAAAGTGAGACTTGTCGTATAAACGGTTTGGATTATTGGAAGATGATCCAGATTCAAAGATCTAAGTCATGACGTATGGTGTTGTAATACGTCTCTGTTTTTTTTTTTTTCCTTCAATGCATTTGATTGTGGGTCCCATCATCTGTTAAGAGATTGGTTGCGGTTGATTAATCTACAGCTGTACCAATAAAATGCCTGTTTGCTCCTAAACGGATGCACCATTAATGTGTTTCGATGCAATCTCGTTTTGTGTAAGTCGCTTCTCATAGGCTACCTGGATTCATCTCCTCATGAGGCCCACATGCACAAATATTTGGACGATCAACACCGTTCATCTTCTGGAATATACCCATGATGGGCTGTGATCAGATGTTCAAGCTGAAAAGATGATTCTGACAAACGATTTGTTAATTTGATCTTCAACCATTGAAAATTTTCTTTTAACATTCATCATGCAAGAGTAAAATATCTACGGTTATAATCAACGATTCAGCAGAACATTTACGTAATCTCCTATCCACGGTGGCAGATAAACAATGAATGGTTCAGATCATAAGAATAAGTACGGACGCAGGCCTCAACAGGCAACGGATCTTGTTGAGCGGGAATGTGAACGGCCGGCTAAGTGTGTAAGGGGGGGAGCATTGCAAGAAAAGGATCCTTTAAGTGGTCCCCACTCAAAGAAAAGAAAATGGGTGGCCGCTGTTCACTCATAGGCGGAAGATGGGGCCCACTTGAGCCTTCTGTGGGGAGACGGATTGGCTACTTCCCCTGACACCAGCCTCATGGCTGATGGTCGGTGCTCTGTGGGCCCCACTATGATGTATTTGTTTAATCCATTCCGTTCATCCATTTTTACAGATCATTTTAGATTTAATACAAAAATAATAGGGATATAAATCTTAGGTGGACCACACCACAAGAAAACAATAATGATTGGATATCCACCATTAAATCCTCCTAAGGCCCACCGTACCGTTTATTTGACATCCAATCTGTTGATTAGGTCATAAAGATTCAGATGAAGGGAAAAAATAAATATCAGCTTGATCCAAAACTTTTATGGCCCACAAAACATTTTTAGTGGTCAACGTTAATTCAACACTGTTTCCTGTAATGTGGTCCACTTGAGATTGAGATATTCCTCATTTTTTCTTTCATACCATAAAATGATATATAAAAATAGATGGACGGCATGGATGAAACATATACATCATGGTGGGGCCTATAGAGCACCGACCATCAGCCAATGGCGTGGCAGGGGGAGTAGCCAATCCGTTTCCCTTCTGTGGGGGTACTATAACAGTGCGACTAGTCTAACCAACACATGCTCTTACCAAAACCTCGAATTCATGCTCTTACCTTCCCCTCGTCGAAATTTCAGACCCTCGACCCGAGGACATCCACAATAATCCTCCAGCCTTGAATAGGGACAGATGGGCCCCGTGACATGGTTATCAAGACCGTTGATTCCGAAAAACCTCCCAGATTAGAAGCTCATATCCATCCGATCTTTGAACTTTCTAAATTGAATGTGAACCTTTCTTGTTAACCGTTCTATTTACAAACCACCGATACAAGGATCAAGATGGTTCAATCAGCGGGATTTGTGGGGTCAATATTCCAATGTAAGGAAATTCATATCAACGGATTGGATCATTGACCCATGGGGCCCACTTGTCAAAAGTACAAAGATTAGGGTGGATGATGCTACCTAAATCCTCCACCCCTGGATCAAATAATTCCTACCTTCCTCTCGCTAACAACCACCTCCCACCCGTCTACTTACACGCTCTTTCAATGCTACCTCTCTCTCAGCCTCTTTTAAATACAAACACTCTTTCCTAACTCATCCAACCCCAACCCCAAATCTCTCTCTCTCTCTCTCTCTCTCTCTCTCTCTCTCTCTCTCATGGCACCAGAAGCTTCTCCCCATGAAAACCCAAAAACCATTTGTGTGATGGATGCATCGGGCCGCTTGGGCACGTGCCTTGTAGAGAGGCTGCTACAAAGAGGCTACACCGTCCATGCAGCGGTCCAAAACCATGGTTAGCAATACCACATCTCCTTCCTGCCCTTTTATTGGCTCTTTTTATTTTTTCAAATTATTTTGGTTCTTGCCCATACATGTTCGTGGTATTGATATTCTGGCCCACTCTTATGTGATTTTTATACATGGATGTGTAGGGGATTTGCAGCAGTTCAAGGGACTTTCGTCTGACAACAAGAGCCTTCGGGTCTTCCATTCGGATCCCTTTGATTATCAGAGTATCATGGATGCCATAAAGGGCTGCTCGGGTCTGTTCTACACGTTCGAGCCTCCCAAATACCAATCAAGCTACGATGTAAGCATTCGTTATCTCTATTAAGAAAATTGCTACTATTAAGTATTGTGTTCCTGGTCGGATTGCGACACAGGACAGTACATCCGTTGATCTAGAATGTTCATGAGGTCCACTGCATATTTCCTTGATTACCATTCAAGCTTCTGAATGATTAAACGTGTGATCAATAGCCCTTAATATGAAAGGTCGAGATTGTTGATCCAAAAATAAGTACAATATATAATTTAATTTATCTATTTGTTAGAGCCTTTTTATGGATTGTTTTAAAGAATTGCTTTGTTAGGCGATCCTACCCATCCAATCTATCCATGACTTGGAAAGAGTGGCTAGAAAAACAAAATTAAAGCCAATTCAATATCAATTGGATCATTGGATCAGTGCAATTTTCACATGGCTAACATGAGTAGTGTTTTTAGACTTTTTACATGGCTACAAGGAGAAGTGTTTTAGACTCAATGGACCGTTGAGATTAATTGATGGAACCATCCATGTATCCCCATCGAGAACAGAACACGTACCAGGCCATTTCAGAGGATCACGTGATGGTTGGTCCACCTTAGTGGTGGTGTAGCGAGATTTGATTGGTGGATTCGTATGATGTTAAAGATGAGGCCATTCAACACATCTCTGACAGCATACAGCCCACCAATCAAAGTTAGCGCGCGTCACCATACCACTGCTAGTGCGGTAAACCTCACTGCCTAATCTAGGCACTCGAGTTAGAAACAAGTTTGTTTTACCTGTGGGACGACTCAGATTTACCATCACCTATCAATCCAATGAGGCCCACATGTTGAGATGGTCCATTGATCGGAACCACCTATGTTTTGGACCTATGATACTCTGATCATCATAAATAAAAAAAAGAAAAAAAAGCTGATGATTCATGACCACCATTTAAGTTGCCCAGATTTAACCTCACAAGTCAGAGGACAGGATCACAACTGGAGCGTGATCATGGGAACATGGCTTCCTTATGATAGTGCCAAGAAGATGGACGGTCCAAGTCATCTGTCCATCTTAGCATGTGGCCCGCGATGCCGCGAGACACGTTGACGATCCCGAGTCGCGACTGAGGTTTTTTTTTAATCGACAATATTATTGGTGCCGTACAAAAAGGACCATCTCAGCAGGCTTAGCTGTTTCTGTGACACGAGTCTGACAGTAAACTGAGCGCAGTGCTCTTTGGAACGTGTCATGTGCAAACTTCGAGTTAGCACGAAAGCATGGGTGGTGCGTATTACGCTGCAGGCGCAACGTAACTAATACTAATACGGATGCAGGAATACATGGCGGAGGTGGAAGTTAGAGCAGCTCACAACGTCTTGGAAGCGTGCGCACAGACGGAGACGGTGGCAAAGGTCGTTTTCACGTCCTCCGTGACGGCCGTCATGTGGAGAGAAAATCGCAAACAGACTTTCGATTTCGACGAGAGAAATTGGAGCGAACCCACTTTCTGTACAAACTTCAAGGTATTTACCTTATTGATAAATTCAGGGTTAATTTCGACATTTAGCAGGGGCAATTCTGTCATTTTCTTCTCTATCTTTTGGTCCAGATCGATCTGAACCACTTAATTCGTTCAGCCCAAGCTTTACCCGTTTAATTACAGTTAGGTCGGGCTTTACAGACCCGACCCCGCATGAGCGATTATAAGTCTAAGAATAGAAGCCCAGCCCAATTAGTAAATACATACAGACAAACATACATGAATCATATGTATTAACTTGTTTTGGATTTTGGGTTGGGCAGATCATCTGGCCCAGCCCATTGATTAGCTCTATGGTTGGGCCGGGTTGAGTAGGGCTCAAACCAAGCCGACCCGTTTACTTAAAACGGATCCGGACGGCCCCAGCCCACTAACGGGTCTCCCGATTCATTCATTGCCCACATGGCAGAAAATTTACATTTTTTATTTTAAAATTTTTAACTACAGCTATGGCACGCGCTGTCAAAGACACTAGCGGAGAAAACAGCATGGGCTCTGGCCATGGACAGAGGCATCAACATGGTGTCGATTAACGCGGGGCTGATGACGGGTCCGGATCTCTCGATCGCGAATGCGTATCTGAAGGGAGCGGCGGAGATGTACGAGGACGGCGTGTTCGTAACGGTAGACGTCAAGTTCCTCGTCGACGCCCACATCTGCGTATTCGAGGATCCGTCAACTTACGGCCGTTATCTCTGCTTTAACAATGTCATCAACCGTCCCGAAGCAGCCATTAAACTCGCTCAGATGTTAACACCTGTGACGCCCTATCCCCCAAGGTACCATTACTTCCGCCCATTCACTCACCACATAAACTCCCTGTTTCCCTACGAAATTGTTAAAATAAACCTGTGATTGCTTAGCGCCTCGATCGCTGGCCTATAAACAGACGACTGAGAATAAAATAGACAAGAATCCGAAAAGTTTCCGTAGATCGGATGTTTCTGATCACTCAATGTGGAATACTTTTTAGGAAACACTCATCGAAGGTGGATCCCATTACGTCAACGGTCTGGATCTCTAAAACAAGGGCCAGGCGTTTTCAAAGGAAATGATTATTTTAATAAAATACTGATAAATATTTTATAATTATTATGTTTCAGCTGTGAGGATTCAAGGATTTTCGAGCAACGAATCAGCAACAAGAAACTGAATAAACTGATGGTGAATTTCGCAAGCGGAGCTAAGGTGGAGCAATAGCTGCCGTCCATCAAACATCTTCAGCACGAGGAGCGATGGAGCTGACACGTCATCCAGATTTTTTTCGCATACGATGTCTTTTCTTTGTCCGTGTAAAATTGGTGGTGGCCAAGATGCCTATACCAAGCTGTTGGCATCCGTCCACGTGGCGAGACAATCGCTTGCCACGTGGCTTCTGTAGTAACATGTAAGGTTGGTCCTTTTGATTAAAAATCAACACGTTCGATATTGTCGGCAGTCGTTAAGGACGTTGACTGGCAACAGCATTATCCAGCTGGCCATGAGCATTCAATACACCCACGAGCAGATAGGCGTTGATGGTTACAGCTTTCTTTTCTTTTCTTTTTTTTTTCTATATTTAAATTTTGTAAACAAGGATAACCCTTTTTTTCTAGTCTTGATATGAAGAAACACTACCAATATATTGTCAATTTTTTTTAAAAAAAAAATGATAAAAGAAAATAGATTTTTTCGAAATAACCGGCGGCTGCTTTTTTTTTTTGTTTTTTAATATATATTGACACGTCAGAACATACTTTTAAAATATCTGCTAACTCAAAAAATAATACTATTTAGTTATGTTTGGAGTGATTTTCTACTATTTTACCCCATAAGATGACTACTTAAATGTCCAAAAGCTGTGCGGGGCTCGCTTTGATCCCTTTTGCAGCTCTCAAAATGGGAGTTTAATCGCCATTGTGTGGTGCAGTTGAGCCTCAGATCCACCTCATTATTTGGATTTTTGGGCCATATCTAAAATGAGATGGAAAAATGGATGGACGGTGTGGATAAACCCATACATCACGGTGGGCCCTTCAGAGGCCCAGCCTGTTCTGAGGTGAGAACAGGCGGGGGGGGGGTTGGTTCTGAGGTGATCACCAAACATCCCAAGAAACATCCTTACGAAAAGTTTTCGCGGAAGGCATCAAGGAGGAATGCACAATCACGCCCAAACCTAATATATATTTTTTTGGCCCACCTAAATTTCAAAATGGCTTTTGAGTTTGAGCGGGTTCCTTTATAATAGTGGGGCTCACCTTCACTCATCAATAGGGGTACAGTTCATGGACGTTCGCTAACCTGCCGGATTTTGAAATGTGGGGTCAAACATCAACTAGGCTCCACAATGATGATCAGATTCCTAAAATAATAATATGACCATACCATCATTAGGTGAGAGTACATAGAAAACAATGCACAGTCATTCAAAAACCTATTAACTTGACTTGATGTTGGCATCGTGATAGTATTGGTCTGATTTTTGCGACCCTTTCGGACAGGTTTGATGCAACCGACACCGTATTGGGCCCACCTTTATTTTACAAACGTTGCAGAGGATCCGGCCTCAACACCCAGATCCATAGCTCAACTGGCAGACTGAGTGGAGATACCTCGTTTCAACACTTGAGGTCTTGGTATCGATCCCTAGTCGGGGTGGCTAACATTGAGTGTGTGTACTGACATGGGTGTGTTCTAACAGGCTAACCCAAAAAAAAAAAAAAACCTGATGGACCCAATTTAAAATATGGGAAATATTGTACAATTGGGACAATTACTCAGTCATCCAAACGTTTGATAAGATGCGAGTAATGGCTCTGCATTAAAAACTACCAAATGGGAGGTTTCAAGCCTTTTTTTTTTTTTTGGGCTTTAAGACAACGTTCACCCAACTTGAAGTTTTTATGGTCCAACTACTGCATGGTATCAATATAACCTAGAAAAAGCAAGTGCAACTCGCAGGGCATCAGGTCATGACCACCATTAATCTGGGTAAGCGCATGAGATCCACCACGTCCATCAGGTGCACCACCCTGTGTTTTTCTTCTTGATTCTAAAATTTGGTCGGATCCAAAACTCAAGTGGGCCACACCTTGTATTGTCAAAAGTAATTTGGAAAAAAAAAAAAAAAAGCTTATTGATGGTAATTACAATGAGCCTAAGGACTCAAATTTAGAGGGTAACTGATTACATACGGACACCTATACTATGCCACTATTTGTGCTACAGGGTTTTTCTAACCATTGTATGCGTTAATTGGGAGGACTGATCACCTATAAATCACCTACAGACACCTGTACCGTGTTTTCAGCCACAAGATGCAAAAAAGGAAATATAGAAAATTGGAATGTCTCACTTGCAAATAGTTGTAAGTGCAACAAGTTGTGGTGTAGCCCTCGTTCTTTATAACATTTAATCGGTCCAAGAGGGTTGCCCCATAATGAGAACAGAATGCTCAAAAATCACACCAATCCCACCATCAATCGGAATGAATTTTTGGGCATTCCATTTTCTAGGTGGGACAACCTTACTAGATGGATTGGATGGCATGCATACAACATGGTGGGGCCCAAGTAGCTAGTTGCACATTTTTCATCTACAACTGGTTATCCGGCTTCATGGCTCAATGGTAGACGGACTGTTTCAACACTGAGACCATGGGATCAAGTGCCTGTTCTTCATTTTCTTAATCAGAGGAATTAAGGTGTACTTGCAGCCATATGTAGTGGGCTCTTGTTTGAGAGATGTGGTGTCCCAGTGTCCCAAAAAAGCTAGTCTGAAAATAATTATCTGATGTTCCGCTTTTTCTCCCCTTCAATTCCACAAAATCCGACAAAAAGAAAACGAAAAGGAGAAGAACAGAACCTGGGTGGATAGCAAACTTGAAAGCATGACAAGATATTCATCGGCAGCTATGAGAGAGCAGTTGCCAGCAATGCTCAATCCAATCATTGACGGAGGGAGCAGATACTACGTTTGAAGGAGCAGGAAAAAAACAAAGGAGGAAAATCGTGTGTTTTGAATGTGAAATAAGCATGAAATATTTGACAACAGAAATGAAACTCGTCACCAGTCACAGACAGTGACACTATCTAATCAACAGTTGAGAACAAAAGGAACACAGTTCTGAGGGCAAAATCACAAATATATGTGGTTGAAGATCAAGGTATTCCGGATCGGTAATGGTGACTGTAACGGTCACCACCATTACTGATACGGGTATCGGCTGTAACGGCCGATACGGGAGCGTAACGACTGTTATGACCACTGTAGTGGTTGAAAATTTTCTTTTGCCCGAAAAATTCTGAAAAATTATTTAGAAAATAAAAAATAATGTAAATATTACAAATATGTATTCATTTTTTTTGTATGGAACATGTTTATGGTAGTGTAACGGTCGACTCTTTGGTGGGACTGTTGTATTAGGCTGTCTAGTGAATTTGTAAACATGATTATATGTACCTAATGTTTACACATCACAATCAAGCATTAAAACTAGAAATAATAAAAATTACATAAATACTATTTTTTCAATTTAAAAAAAAAACAAAAAAGGGCCATCGGAGCTTCTATTCGCCCAAATCACTTCAATCTACAATTTTAATATTTAAAACTATAGTAAGAGTGGTCAAAATCTATTGTAAAATGATTTAGGAGAGTTTTTGGAATGAGAAAAGTATAAAAAAGGGGAGAAAATGGATTTCAGTAGGAAAAAAAAAGTGGCTGGGTAATGGTCATTATGCCCCGTAACAGCCTTTACGTCCACCGTAACGGCCGATACGGTCCCAAAAAATCAACTACCCCGTTTCACCACCGTATCACGTAACGGTCATGACCGTTACCTATACGTATCAGCCTTTACGGGTGTATCGTAACGGATACGGAACACCTCGTTGAAGATAGACGAACAGAGAAACCAACAGCAATCAAGTTAAGAGACTTTGAAAGGCCATTATGGACACCTTAAAATCTGCAACAGATGGCCTTCAAATCTTGCTTGATTCGGGACCAACATTCCATTGTTGCAGCAGTATATACGTCATACTGATATATTTTCTTTCTGGGTAATATGTTTTGCAATACATATAGGTCTAAATTTCCGCACATATAATGACAAAAATAATCTCAAGGCAATATGAAAAAACAGAACATCTACATCTTCCATAGCAGTTGGAGTTCACATACCAACATGGTAGGGTGTAGGGGAGAGATTCTCAGGCACTAAAAGACATCGAAACTATCGAGGAGAGCTTGATCTTTTCGGTTTTCTTTGAACCTATAGGCTGAAACTGAACCTCAGTGCTTGACTTCACCGTTGCTTCATTCCACTCAGGAGCAGACATTCCCTCAATTCGAAAATCGCGGGGAGCATACAACACTTGTACCTTTGATCTACCTGCATATTTTAGATGAAAATCAGTAAGAAATGAGGCAGATTGCTATGCGAGGAGAATTGGATGGAGCTATCAGCCTACAGAATGGCTATATTGACACCACCTCATGTTAACAGGAGTCATCTTTTTCATCTGTGTTGTTATTTATTGTACTTGAGCAATTTTGTTTCTCCCCCCAACTTCTCACAGTAACAAAGACCACCATCTTGAAAGGCATTTTTTGAGATTTATGTAAATTCATATCAATCCCACAAGCATTAAAAAGCTGATTTTTAGGATGTGATATTAGAGTAGGTTCTGATGTCCTTACTAATGTGTGAAGATGCTATCTTTGTGCTTCAGTTGTTGACATTCACAACATCTCACCAATCATCTCATCGGCCTCATTATTTCAACGGAATGTTTTTTTTTTTATTTTTAAGCAACTGATTCATTAAACTAAAAGAAAAGGAACAAAGGGAAGAAAGAATAAAAAAAAAGAATAAAAAAAGCCAAAAAAAAAGAAGAAGCAGATCTGCTGAGGTAGCAGAAAGCTGCTAGCGCCCAAGAAAAGTAAGGTCACACATATGATGATTCCTAACATTAGAAGCCCATTCAATCAACATTCTCTTAGCCCTGGACCCCACAGCTGAGACTGAAAACGAAGAATCATTAAAGCATCTAGCGTTTCTCTCTTCCCAGACTGACCACCAGATTGCAAGGATGGCCATGCGACAGACAGTAGATCTCTTCTTTTCCACCTTGATGCCATGCCAGGAAGATAGAACACTAGAGGCCGTCTCCGGAACACACCAACTGATCGAAAATATCTGGCAAAATTCTGCCCAAATGTGGGAAATAAAGGAGCAGTGGATGAACAAGTGATTCACAGTTTCTGCTTCCCGCATGCAGCATAGGCAGATATTAACGATCTGCATACCCCTCTTAGAAAGAATATCAATGGTAAGGATTCTATTACAGTCCACCAGCCAGGCAAAGCATATGAACTTGGGGGGGGGGGGGGGGGGGGGGGGGGGTGCGCTGAGAAGACGTCAACCTAGGATAGATGTGGAAGTAGAGAGATTTGACCGAGAAGGTTCCAGCTTTGTGTAGCTTCCATATGATATTGTCTTGTTGGTTGGGGAGGGGTTTGATCTTGGATAAACAGTCCAGAAGCTCCATAAATTCCAAGGCTTCGCTATCAGAAAGATTCCTAGAGCATCCGATATCCCAGACAACCTGAGTAGGCGTGATTGTGAAACAACTATTAACAAATATATTCTTATCGGGAGCCAGCCTGTAAATATTAGGAAATCTGTGTTTGAGAATATCATTTCCAACCCAGGGATCTTCCCAGAAACGAATAGACGACCCGTTGCCCAACTCGAAACAACAATTCTGAAAAATCGGACGCTTAGCCCAAAGAATTCCTTTCCAAATGTGAGAAGCCTTGTAATAGGAAGAATCTTTAGTCATCCAATCTCCTGGAGATGAGCCATATTTGCCTTTAATAATAGAGGACCAGAGAGCTTCTTTTTCTGTGGCTAGCCTCCAAGACCACTTACCTAGTAAGGCCTTGTTCATGAGTTTCAGATTTTTGACATTGGCACCACCTTCCCTGTACAATTTGCAAACTTCCTTCCATTCCAAAAGATGGAATTTTCTCTGGTTTTCCTTTCCAAACCACAAGCAGTTTCTTCAGATTTTATCCATAGATTGAAGAACTGAGGCCGGGCATTCAAACAACGACATAAAGTACAGAGGAAGGTTCGTGAGGGCAGCTTTAATCAGAATAAGTCGACCTCCCAAGGAGAGATAGCGGCATTTCCACGTGGCCGGACATTTATGGAACTTGCTGATCACCTTGTCCCACATAGATTTAGGAGGGGTCCCCACTGAGAGAGGCAAACTGACGAACGAAGTAGGGAACGATTGAATCTGACATCCAAGGATGTTGGCAAAAGACTGAAGAGTTTCAGGACTAACATTGATCCCAAGCAGCTTAGATTTGGCCATATTAATCCTTGGACCAGAAACGGCCTCAAAGCAACGAAGAGCGATGTGTAGATTTTCGACGTACTGAGTTGAAGCTTCTGAAAAGATTAGAGTATCATCTGCGAATTGGATATGCGGAATGGGGTGCGACAACCCTGGCATCGCAATACCACGGAGGATGCCATGTTCTTGTCCTCTGTTCAGCATATTAGAAAGCGCTTCACCAACAATAAGAAAGAGAAGAGGGTACAGGGGATCCCCTTGTTGAAGGCCACTAGAGCTTTTAAAAAAGCCCTTAGGAGATCCGTTAAGAATGACAGAGAAGTGAGCCGAATTGATGCAGGATCTTATCCATTTTCTCCACTTGACACCGAAACCTATACGGTTTAACATATAGCTGAGAAAATCCCAATCAACGTGGTCATAAGCTTTGGCGACATCTAATTTGTAGAAAATACCACTGGATTGCTTTTTGTGACAAGAATGGAGGATTTCATTTGCAATCAAAGCCCCATCTGTGATTTGTCTACCTTTGATGAATGCATGTTGATTCTGCGAGATGAGTTTGCCTATGACCTTCGACAGACGGGAGGACAAGGTTTTGACAAGGATTTTATAGGGACTCCCTATCAGGCGGCTGATGGGCCTGAAGTCGGAAAAAGACACCGCCCCTGCTACCTTGGGGATGAGAGCAATGAAGGAGGCTCCCAACCCTTTTGATAACTTTCCTCTGTTGTGGAATTCATGGATGAAAAGGACATATTGTTGAATTGTTTCCCAGAACGACTAATAGAAACTGATAGGAAAACCATCAGGTCCCGGAGCCTTATCCCCCTCCATGGCATCAACGGCTGCCTTGACTTCTTCTTGGGAAAAAGGAGCTTCAAGAAAGGCTACATCAGACGCATCCAAAGTATTGAAAGAGGTGAGGTCGAGGTGCGGTCTGTTCCAATTATCGGAGGAAAGGAGAGCTCTGAAATGATTTATAGCGAGATCTTCTATAGCCTGTTTATCCTCCACCAGGACATCTTGATCTGAGATACTAAGAATAGCCTTCGACCAGAACTGCATATTGGCGATGTTATGGAAAATTTTGGTGTTTTTATCTCCCTCCGCAATCCATCTGACTCTTGATTTTATTCTCCAAGAGGCTTCTTCTTCTAATGCTCTGTTCGAAAGGTCCTGTATGATGCTGATACGCCTGGCGAGGTTGTCTGAAGAGGTCGGAGTATCATTAGCCTCAGAGTCGATAACTTGTAATTCCGATAGGAGAGAATCCACCTCGGCTTCTCTCTTCTGAACTTCCTGTTGTCGCCATTCCTTGATTTTAAGTTTGAGGAGCCTAAGTTTGCATAACAGCTTGTGACCAGCGAAACCTTCCACCCGAAAGCTAGACCACCACTCGATGATCTTTTCACGAAGCCCTTCGGATTGGAGCCAGGAGGAATTGAATCTAAAAGGTTTGGGGTCCCAGTTATCCTCCTCCATCGACAAGAGGATCGGGCAATGATCTGAAGTGGTTCTGGGTAAGGCTGCTTGGAGAGAAGTGGGAAAGGCCTCAATCCAGTCAGGCGAGACAAGAAATCCATCTAGCCTAGACTGAATTGGGGATCTTCGACCATTCGTCCAGGTGAATTTGGCCCCAAGCAATGGGAGGTCGATGAGTTCATGACTCTGGATCTAATCAGAGAATTTTAGCATGGTCGGAGAAACCCTTCTTCTTCTAGAGTGATCTTCAGCGAATCGAGTAACATTGAAATCATCCACCACACAGAAAGGACCTAAGAAGGATTGCCTAGCCCGGGATAATTCGTCCCAAAAATCAGCCCTATCGAAATCAGCATTTGGCCCATAAACAACACAAATTAAACACTGGAAAGAGGACTTATCTTGCAGTTTGACCGATACCGAGAAAGATGTGATAGAGGCCAACAGAAGATCCCATTTGGACGATCGCCACGCAACGAGGATACCACCCGAGCTTCCATTCGCATCCAGAGAAGTCCACTTCGCATCAGACGGCTTCCAAAGGGTGGACAACAGTTTATCTTTGCAACTAGGAACTTTGGTCTCCTGAAGACAGATCACATCAGGGCTTTTCCTATTGATAGTGGCTTTAATTAGACTCTGTTTATGCTTGGAACCTACTCCCCTGACATTCCAAGATATAATCTTTATTAATCAACTATACTTCCCCGGTTTCCCTGCCTCCGCGGTTTGGACTTGGAGGCTGACAAATGTCCAGAGTTAAATTCCAGACCCTGAAGCTCTCGGTTGTTGCTGCGTTTGGTTTTGCGTTTCGCTTTTGGACTGCTCTGGGGGCATGGTCTTCCTCTGTCCTCAATACATTGAAGCAGAGCTATGTAATCTTCCGTGCGGTCCCCAAAAGATAAGCCAAGAGCTCTTCCAACATGTTCAATTGCCTCCCTAATCCAGCGTTTGTTATGCATCTTGTCAGGGAGGTCGGAACTATACCCTGTCGCTTGTGTAGGCTCGGCCACGGGATTAGCGATCATCTGGATAGGTTCGACAACAAGCACCTGATCGGAGGGGTTATCTTGAAATAGTGTGATAGGACCAAGATCCAGGGATTCACCAGAAGGAACGATGGAAGTTAGAGGGGAGGGGGGTGACTGGTATTTAGAAAAACAAGAGTTGGACATATCCAGATCGTCATCGGAACAAAGAGAGGATGATAGCAAAAGATTGGGGCTATTCCAAATAGCTGTTGGGGATTCGGGTCGAAAAGGTGTCTCGGGGAGATTATCGCAGGGTGAGAGAGGAGGCTGCTTGGATGGTGGGTGTAGCAATTGAGAGTATGTTGAAGCACGGTTCTGAGTGTAAGGCGATTGACCACGTGAAGAAACCGGACCCGGACCCGGACCTGAATCACGGACCCCGATTGAGACGTCACGAAGGTGTCTTAATGAAAGTTGGGCCACGTGTCCAGGGGAGTGGCTCGAGGAGCTGGTGTCAGTAGGCACGCGTCGAATGTGGCGTGTCGGCTACGGCAACTTAATGGCTCCTGTCATAGTCTGCTGATGCGTGCATACTGACGTGTCGCAAGTGTTAATATCCGCTGGATTTTCATCTGTGAGACCGGTCTTCCCTCCCGAATCCACATCCAGAGGTCCACGCGGCAACACATCTCCGTCGTTCATCATGAAGCGCGGTCTTCGAGTTCTTGCAGCAACAGGAGAAGGTGGCCGAGTTTGCATGATCGCACCACGTGGCTCTCGGACGGCCAAGATCTGATCACTAACCCCGATGGCAGCAGGAAGGGCAACCGGGGTCTGAGGAGGTACACCGCTGGAGTATGGACTTTGTGCACCCGCGGCAGGCGACGAAGCAGGCATCTCCACCGGGGTCTGAGAAAGATCTTCCCTGGCGCGCCAGAGATCACCCCATCCAGGGTAGGCTTCATCCGAAACTTCTCTGATGACCGGAAAGTGGAGCAGACGGTTGCCAACAAAAACCCGAACAGAGGAAGGTGGTGGGGAGTCATTTCTCTTTGTAACCCTCACTCTAATAACTCCAATCTCTTCTCCCAGTCTCGTTTTGATGTCCACTTCAAGGAACGATCCCAGAAATGCTACCACCGATATGAAGAATTCGTCATACCAAAGTTCCAGAGGGATTCCCCATACTTGAAACCATACGTTCTCCATGCCGAATGTAGAAAAATCTTCCCACTTCAACACCGTGGCGACAAGGCCTCCGGAGTGAAGGTGACCCGCCATCAGCAGCATCTCCAGGTTTAGGCCTGGGCATACCTTGACCCACAACTCGTTGTAACCCAGAGGTTTCATCTTATAGTGTTACTGGGCCGGAAGGCTGTGGTTTCTGATATCCAATCGTTCACCTAAAATATATAGTAGCGCCCTCCTTACATACTATAACAACCGTGTCCTGTAGTTCAGCTCTGGCCCTGTTGAACCGATCCTGGCAAATAAGGATCGAGCTGACGGGAAGGGTTCAGGGATGGGTACTTGGGTAGGAGGATGGGAAATAGGAGGGGTAAGGTATGCCTTGAATTCTGGGTGAGGGCTTCTCTGTAGGATGGAGGTGGAGGAGGTGATGAGGTTTGAGAGTTGGGAGGGATGGTTTTGGGTTGGCATACCATGGACGGGCCAGGTTAGGATTGGGGTATAATAACGATAGGTTTGTGATGTTTAGGATCCTGCTTGGGAGGGCCTGATTTAGCTGGGATCGTATCAGGGCCATAATGTGCTCTTTGCACCAGCATTTTCTTACCTTCGAAACTAACACCATAGAGCATACTTACTGCTCTAGCCAATTCAGCTTCACTACTCATGCGAACGAAAGCGAAGCCACGATAAACCCCACTCGATTTGTCTCTTGGCATGACAACATCCATCACGGCTCCGGCCCGTCCAAAGATCTTCTCAAGATTAATGGGGAACCACCCATGAGGGTAACCTTTGACATATAAGGTAGGATAAGAGGAGGTATTTCCTATGTCCCGTAACCACATGATCCCTCTTGTTCCTTCCGGACTGAACTTGGACCCATTCCCCATCTTCTGCTTCTCTGGCTACCCCTCCAATTTCATATACTACGCTCTTTCCCTTCTGAATAGCAGTAAAGTTATCGTTACCAGGCCTCATAGCCATATCATCCTCAGTAATCAAGTTGGACGAGAGGTGCAAATCGGCGCCGTCACATGCGGCAGAGACACCTGGCATAGTTCAGTCCATTTTTCTTCTTTGTCAACACAGTCGTCTTCGTCACTGTCGTCGCAGCAGTTTCGTCCTCGTCGCAGTCGTCTTCGTCGTCGTCGAACCCAACATGATACAGATAGTCAGATGGTTCGACAAGGAAGATCATGGAACTTGATTATCCCATGTCCTCAAATGCTTAGTCAAAAGACAACACAGTCATTTTACAGAAAGGCAATGGCAACGGGCCGGTGCCAGGCCAAGCAAATGAAGAATTTTGACTACACCCGCAATTTGCCTGACACATGCAATTAAAAGTTCAGGCCAAAAATGATAGCCAAACTGCCATCCCTATGTACAACATCTAAACCCATGATCAGATGCTGAAAATAATAGGCAAACTCCCACTGTTTCAGGTCGGATTACCTGTGCATTCATCATGCTGGTTGATGAAATAGTATCACTGATATTTTTTGTATTGCAGGTTAGTAATACAGGTTGTAATACAGGAAAAAATACTGCTTCAGTTGATATTATCAATAATATTGCTGATATTTGTGACATCGATGGCAACCCTCTGAAATAAATACACTGTATTGTTGATACATGTGCTAATATTGCTGATGTAATCGATAATATTACCAATACCAGCGGTAGTACCTACAAAACTCCAGAATTTAAAAAAAAAAAAAAAAATCCCTATTTTTCAAAAGGGATCTCTTCCTACATCTGTTTTAAAATCAGTGCATTTGCTGAATTATTGCATTATTTCTTAAATTAATGGAATAAAATCATGTTAAATTAACTATTTTTATCCAACAGCACATAGTTTGGGACCCTACAAAAAAAAATCTATTATATATAGTTGATTTTTTGTAATATATTAAATTAAATATTTTTATCCAGCAGAACATAGTTCGGGACCCTACACAAAAGGAATCTATTATGTATTAGTTGATTTTTTGTAATATGATTGAGTCCTTAGTGTATAATCATGTGTCTTTTAACATCCCCTGAAGTTCCACTGAAAAATTCCACATTTTCCCTAATGTTCTTCTCTCAAATAGCAAGACATTTCTCAGTATCTGTGATGTTATCAACGAGATTGATACATGTTTCAGTATTCCAGGTCTCCAAACTTGTAAAAACAACAAGATCTTTAGCAATGGTTGAAGATGCATCCCTCGTATTCAAAGGCTAATGATACTACCCACTATTTACACCCACCGTGATTGATAGTGGGGCTTAGACGTTCTACTTTTGGTAGTCGAATACTACTGAACTGTACTATCATAATTCATAATACCAGAAGTACAAACAAAAGGTTGCTGCTATCAACAAACACAGGTATGGACATCACTTCCCACTATTATACTATTTGAACCACTTTAAAAGGAAATCCAACAGAATACTTCTGAACTTACCTAAACCACTAAACATGGTTGACCTTTGGATGATCAACCGGCTGACTTTTGATCTCTTCACATTTCTCAACGCCTGCATATCTTCATGCTTTCCCTTAAAATCCGAAAATTCTCCAAGAACATACTTATCACCTTTAAGCTCCAACCTACAGCAATTTGAAGCAATTTCAGTTAGTCTTTACTTGTCATAAAATCCACTTAGAATTAAAACAGAGATAAATACAGGGATAGAAATTTCCTGATGTTCAACTGCTGGAAAAGAGATGGATTCCGAGTCATGGATATGTCAACAAAATCCCAAAACCTAGATATGTAAATAATCAGTTGAAAGGACTGGCATGTGCTGGCAGGAAGTACAATCTGTGCAAGGGGCGCCTGTGTTTCAGGAAGCTATGAGTATACAAAGGGAACCTCGGCCTGAGAGATCTAAGGAAGAGAGCAAGGGGCTGTGGATATCTTGCTGGGAAGGAAGACACAACAAGGATTGAGATAAGGAATAGGCTTGCTATAGAAGGGGTACTTCCATGCATATGCAATCCCTTCCCAGTTGTTAGTTGTAATCATTTCTTTTATTATATTTGCAGTTAATGTCATTTATCAGAAACCATTAAAAATAGCAATGAATATCACTACCCAGTTTTCATAAAGGGAATTTCAATGAACAGAAAACACATGCATGATAGACAATTACAATCTTGTATCTGGAGAAATCTTATACTTCTGTTTTTATTCATATACTTTTATTTATTTATTTTCTTGTTTTTTAATAATGAAGATACCTTATATTGGAATAATCTTTCACAGATTACCCTTTTCTCATATACAATTTTCACTTCTCATATATTTCAAAGCAGCAATTGATAGTAACACCTGAGACCGTACATAGCCATTGCAAATTTCAAGTTCTCCATAGCCTTCATGTCTAATGCAACATGCCCGTGCCTTATACTGCTGCAAGCAGGAGATACTGCACTATAGCACGAGTTAAGATGATATATTTTTTTTCCAGTGAACTTACCTCAGAATAAAAAACTGGCGCCCATCTCTTTTGAGAGAAAAAAAAAAAAGAGTACAATTTTTTTTTTTTTTTTTTTTTAAAATGTTTCTTATCAGAGGCTGAGTCGAACATCAGAGAAGAATTAGGCCAAAATTTATGAAATGTTCTGAGAAAATGAAACTTCCATGGAAGAGAAGCAAATGAAACACTTCCATAAAAAGTTCTCATAGAATCGATGCATTCTATACATGCTGAAGAAGAAGAAGAACAATTACTAATACATATTATCTATAAATCACAAGAGGAACTAGTTTCATCGTAGTACCATAAATATTTCCAAGTAAAATTGGCTTGGTTCTTGACATGGTATTCTTTCAATTGAGGAATCTATATCCAGGAAGTCCCATTTCGTTTTCTTTTTTCTTTTTTCTTTTTGAAAATTAGCCCCATTTCCTTTTCCCACATGGGTGAGGCATGGAAGCTCGAGAGTGTTGATAGACCATAGCTTCTTTGGATTTGTCTCCCATTTGGTGTAATATTTCCCTCTTTCTAACAATTTTTTAAAAGGATCTTTCTAATAAAATTTAACTAATCAATATTTTTTAAAAATAAAAAAAATAAAAAAATAAAAAAAACAAAAAAAAAAAAAAAAAAAAAACCATCTTTATCAAGAGATGCTCAACCAGATGAACATAGAAAGGATGGTGATGCCACGCATTTGATTGGTATATAATATTACCATATGCCTGTCTTCTATGATGGAAGACAAGCCCTTGATACAAAAATTCATACCTACATTTAGATAATTGAAACATTAATATAATTTGTAGGAGTCATTGAGATCATAGTTAGAAGTTAATAGATATCAAATTAGTAAAGTTTAGACGGGAACGAACCTATCCCACATTGGTGCTGTATTGAGAATGAAAGGAAGCTTCTGAAACATCCCATCCAGTGTTTCACTCTTTCCTCCACGAAATGCATCCTTGATCCAACTAGAAAATCCGATTTTTGATTCAGGTTTAAGCTGCGTCCACTTGTCAAAGGAAATGACCTCTGGCAGGAAACTTATCGCATTTGTGGTCCTAGATGAATGTGACAAAATCCAGTGCATAAGTTGATGTAAGAGCATGAGAACATACAACATAAATTTTTGCCAAGAATTACTTACAAACCTACTAAATAGTGTTGTACTATTGGCTACCTTTCCCTATTTTTCAGCAAGCCCGACATCCATCCTATTTTGTCCTAAAAATACTTGAAACACATTTGGAAGCTGAAAGGAAACAAATCCTAAGACTTGAAGCACATTTACCTTGGAGAATGTGTTTTTCCAAAATGAATTGCACCAGGCAAACAATCCAGGGCCAGGGGCTAGGTATATTTATTTGAGCACAAAGAAAAACTTCATCTATTCTCTCACTGGTTATTAAAATCATGGAGGATTATTATCAACATTTTCAATTGCTTTTTGCTCACTGGACATACTATAGAGATTATCACAGAACTATACTGGAAAGGGGGAAATGCTTCACAGATAACATGGCATACAATGGAATAGAATGTAAATCGAGTCTAATCCTTTATCCGAGTGTATAAATACTGTAGACCGCATCCTTGCATGCATGTTACTTGGCATTTCAATATTTGCTGTCTTATGAATAAATTGGATTTTCAATTACAAGGTTTTAAAAAAAATAAAAAATAAATAAAAATAAAAGAGCCCTGAAACAATTCTTATGGACATTGAAGACGCAGATCATTGTGTGCAAGGCCACTTCAAAAAAAAATAAAAAATACAGCCACTTCACAAATTATGTGCCACATTGGAAGTGGCACTTCTCTTAGGAACAATTACAAAACTGCAAACTAATCATGTGATGTCTCCTAAAGTGGATTAACAAAACATCCAAGTTCATAAACATGACGCAGACATGAATGCCAGGTCCAAGCCTAAGCATTGGCACAGGCATAAACACTGCTCATGGAAGAAACAGGAGATGAAGTGGACCAAAGCGGTCCCAAACAGGGCCACCCATCAGCCCAAGAGTTACAGCAAAAGTGGTCCGGATTCGGCTACCCTAAGGAGAGGCATTATGAAGCAGCCTAAAGTCAGCAGCATGCAGACTCTGGAGCAATTTTGGATGTCCAAAATAGAGGCTGACATCGGTCCGTGCCGAAATCATCACTCCAGCTGCAAAAGATGTTCCCCACAGCTAAAACACTGCATACAGTTGTTTAAGATTCCAAGACACATTTGTTGCATAAGCTTTATTGCATTTTTCAAGTGGGTTGGATGACCAAAATCTTACTGAGTGGTTGCTATGCCACTTGACTCTTTAGTTTTTGGTTTTTCTTACAGTTTCTATAAATGGTTTTATTGCTTTGACAAGAGTCTTTGTTTAGAGGTATGATAATGACTGACATTGGTTTCAATCAGTGGCTGGGATTAACTAAGCCTTAGGGATAGCTTAGGGAGGTATGGAGGACTGCTGCTTTAAAGGGTGTTTGGTTGCTGGGTTTTGGTTTTCCTGGCATAAGCAATTCCCTGCTGCTTCAAGTTGGTTACCACATTTTTTTTAGCTTCTGTATTCCCCGGGAAATCTATTCCCCAACATCTTCTCAAATACCTTTAGCTGGGGAAAAGAAAGTCAGAAAAAGTCAGGAAAAGTTTTGGGATTGCTTGGCGAATATAAATCCCACAACACCCTATTTTTCTAACCCACCCCTCTCTCCAACATCTTTAACATCTCTCTATCAACATCTTCCTCAAAAAACATCCCTACGCAACAACAACAAAGGTAGATTCAATCCCTAGTCCCTTTTTTTGTTCATTTTCTATGATGATGGTGGTCATGTATTGCACCATGATGCTACATGTTTTCTCAATGGATTAATGGCCAACCAAAGAAACGGACCGGATCTATACCATCCATCTTGTGGCCCTACTTGAGAACCACTCATCTTGTACGCCCTGCTTCGGAATTTGAATGATCAAATCATCCAACATGGGCTCCGCATGGATTTTTTCTATCTCCCAAAGAAACATAGCCACAGCATCTATATGCATGTGTATGAATAGCGGTCATGTGTCTATTTGTGAGTGTCAATATGTAGAGATAAATACAAACACTAGCTAAGTCACAAACCATGTATGCATATGGAAAGACACATGCCACATACATGTAATGTGAGCATGTAGTAATGATAGAAGGAATTATAATGTTCCACTCAGAAGCAAATCTACAGCTTGCTACGGCACAGTATGTGAGGGGCCCATGGTTCAATAATCCATTCATTTGATCTTCTGAAGCTCACTGTGGATGGGGGAAGCGATGGAAATTTCTCGTGTTGAAAGATCCTGATGCAGGACAATTAATCACTTGCTCTAAAAGCTTGAACTGATAAAGCATGGTGAATTAATCATTTTATCTCCATAGCCCAGGCCCCACATCCCATGGGTTAGGACCTCGACCGAACCCCCCTCGTGGGCCCCACATCACATGGGTACCGCCTCACACGGGTGAGGCCCTTTTCACATGAGCCACCCGCCTCACACGGGTGGGGCCCTTTTCACACGAGCCACCCGCCTCACACGGACCGCCCACCCTGAGTGTGCCCATGCATCCCACAGGCAACCCCACTCGAGGCCGGTGTGAAAATGCCCTTGCATTAGATCATAAACCTTCACTGTTTTCCATTTCTTCCATTGAATGCAGATCATCAATCTATTGTGTTCACTGTCTATTTCTTGGCTACCAGTCAACGGATTGGATCTCCCAATATGAGGGAACGTATCTAACCTGAGGGTCCATCAAGTCAACAATTTGGATCACCAAATGATAAGCCCCATATCTATGGAACCTCCAAGTCAATTATAGTGGTAATGATTTGGTCATTAATCTAGACCATCCAAGTTCCAACCCATAGGCCACATTTCCATTGCCCGTGCTTCTGAATTATATTGCTGCTATGTTTAAATTAAAAACAATTTCCCAGGCAAACCCCAGTGTGTGAACCAGACAAACTTTAAACTTTCCCACAAAAATCTAAGTGTGAACCAAACAAGATTCAGACATCCCCCAGGCTCCCCCAGGAAAACCCATTGTGTCAATCAAACATCATTTAACATTTCTGAGGAAATTCTAAGCCAATTTTAACATTTCTTAGGAGACATAAAAACCAGGGAATAAATTCCCCAGCAACCAAACAGGCCCTTTGGGAGATCACTTGCTATATTCTCTTCTTGGAGGCCAAAAAAAAAAAGATGCGGATTTTGTGTTTATTAAGGCATGATCTTTTCTCTTGGGAACAGTAACTGCATCAGATTTTGGGAGGATCCTTGGACCGGCGACTCTCCTCACTGTGATTCTTTTCCATCTCTTGCAGCCATTTGTTCTTCCCCAGAGATTCCGTCGCTGATTGCTTCCATGGATATGGAAAAAGGGGAGTGTAGCTCCCCCCTTGCCAGCATAACTTGGTGGATGTTGAGGTTGAACAGTTGTGCTCCCTCCCATCCTCTTTGCATGGGCTCTGAACCAATCTGGACAAGGCGGACTCTATTAGTTGGAAATTCCATCCTTCAGGGATCTTTTCGGTTAAATCTCTGTACACCAGAATTTCTAGCTTCTCTTCCCAGTATCACAATACCACACTTCTCCAGTTTAGTTCCTCGGTGCTCCCCAAAAAGTGGCTGTCTTTGCTTGGTTAGCTGGTAGAAATTGCATTCTTACTCTGGACAATCTGCGCAAAAGAACCACTATCCTTTCCAACTGCTTGCTGTGCTATAAGGATGAAGAATCCATGAACCACATTTTCATTCACTGTGACTTCACTGGGGCAGTTTGGTACAATGTTCTGCAATCACTCAAAGTTCTCTGGGTTATGCCGACTGAGATCAAGGATTTGTTCATACCTTGATGGTCAAATGGTCAAAAGGGTAAGAACTCCAAATGGGACCTCTCGCTTCTAGCTGTCCTTCGGAGCATTTGGGCGGAAAGAAACAACCACTGTTTTCGGGACAAAAGTAACTCTATTTCTGGGGTTTCCAGTAGGGTGTGGTCTCTTGTAAGAGATTGGAAGTTTTGACAATCTTTCTTGGGTTCCGGATGCCTTCTGGCTGTTGTATTCTATTTTTCTGTTGTTTCTTCTTTTTTGGCCTTTGGCTTTTATAAAATCACTATCTTTCAGGAAGAAAAAAGTGGACATTGTGGGGTTTTGGGCTATTGGGACCTATTTATCTAGCTGAATAATTTCTTTCCTCTTCATCGCTTGCACATATGGCACTGGTATGATTTGAAGTTGATTTTTCATTAATCAAATTGATCTGTACTTACTGGAAATCATCATTAGTGCCTTGAATATCATTTGTAGCTGCTGGAATTTTGAAATATTGTTGCTAGCAATAATTTGCAGAAATTTATCTCAGCTAACAAAATTACCATGCCTATAGAAGAAAACAATTGATCAGGAATGTTAAATCCCTTTATTGACTGCGTGAGGTTGTGATTTCTGGTCGATGGAAGAAGAAAGGGAAATGCAAAAACTTTGGATATAATTTTCTAAAATTATGTATTCCACCGAGCCTCAAGCTTTCAAGCCTAATTTGTGCCATGGATAATTTTCCGACAACAGAAATCCATCTTGCTGCATCATGAGATTGGATATAAATCATAGTAATCTGTATATTATGCATAAGTTAGTATTTCTAGAATTGAAAAAAGAACGTCATAGAATAAAATGTAACTAATAATTGATCTCCATTTGACCTTTTTGTGGTTTTGAACTTCTGCAGGAAATTATCACCCAACATAAATAGAGGTTAATGATAGCTAACAATGCAGTTTAATGAGCAATGCTAGTTTGAATGTCCAGCATTAAAAGTTGTTAGGTACACACCTGCATTTTGGATTTGGGAGGACAACCTTTCCAATCAAATATCCTTCAGGCAAAGTTACCCCCCTTTGTTCCAAGTACGATTCAAGAATTGCAACTTGTCTTTTAGTTTCCAATACCTAAGTAATAAAAGTAAATAGTAAATAAAATAAAAAATAAAATGGTAGTGTGAATTTGCAATATTTGATGGTAGAAAGGGAAAAAGAAAAAAAAAAAAAAAAGTTCAGCTTTCCCTTCCCATTTTTGCTGGTGTTTGTGCGTGTGGTTGGTGAGTGGGTTGGGGTGAGCATCAAAAGGACAGGCTAATTCTTTCTTTCCAAATTGACTAAATGCCTACAAGGAGACATAACCTCCATAAAGTTTCTCCTCTTCTTCCCCAAACAACCTCCCTTCCAAACTTGGAAAAATGACAGGGTTATGCCACGCGTTACCCGAAAGAACCTCAAACTGATTGAATAATCCCCACCAAATTTCAAAAGAGAAGCCACAATGAATGAAAAGGTGCTCCACGGTCTGCGTGCCCGAAATACAAAGGACCCACACTAGGAACAATCAGATTTTTGCTTCACAAATGATTTGTAGTGAAAAATTTATCCCTTCCCACAAACCAGCCAAATATGAACACCCTGGGAACGCCCGAAATCCTCCAGATGAAGGTCATAGGGGCTACCACAAGGAAAATCCTTTTAGGTCCTTGGAGTGTTTGGGGAAGGATGAAATGATTTATCTCTTAAGAGAAGGGTTGTCTCCCAAGGGATTTCTTCTCATGTTTTAGCAAAGAGGACAAAAGAGGTGCTATAGTTTTCCCAAAGGTTCTATCGGTTGTATGATAAGAAGAGATGAGATGATTTTTACTTGTTTATTGTGAGTTTATCTCTCAATCTGTAATCTCCAAATTTTGCTAGTGGAACGATTTGCCGATAGTTCCCCATATATGTAGTCAAAATGTGACAAACAACCTAAATCTCATGTCCCATTTACTTTTTTAGACATAACAAAGATTTATGAAAACAAATGAGAGGCGATACTACCCCTTTTTTATTGGCAAATGTCCACGATATACAAGGTTTATATTTTTATACCTTTGGTCAAACAATTGGCTGAATTAGTGTCAAAGATTTTAGAGGAAACAAATGGTTGGATGATCTGTGTTTACTCTCTAAAAGTTACCAAGAGTAATAATTAATTTTTTTTAGCCACATCTGCTTATAATTTCAGGGACACTAAAGAATCCCACACTTGCACATCAAGGATAACAATCCCTCTGTTCTTTTTCCCATCATTCCCCATCCAGGATAGTTGTTACACCCAGTGTTCGAAATATCGGTATCGCACTATGTATCGCACCCTTGGGATACAGATACGTATTGGTTATCGCACGGGATATATCGTTTGTATCGCATAATTTATCGCACTTTTTGGGAAACATGGGGAAACATTGAGGAAATGGTTGAAATTTTTAATGAAACTCTGGGGATTGTTAAAAAGGCCCTTAATACACACTTTTAAATCATAACATCTCAAAAAAAAATATGCACATAATAAGTTTCCTTTGTATAGGGTCCTAAGCTATGCGATGTTTAACTGAACTAATGCAATTATATTTAAATTGGATACATGATATTTATAAATATATCATAGTCATGTATGAAAACACAACCAATTCATTGAAAAGCAAAAGAAGAACTGAAGAAGTAAAATTTGAGAAATATACATATCAATGATGGAACTAGTTGTGGTCTAAACCCACATAGAGTTGCGTGGTGCCTCATAATCATCATCTCCATCTCAATTTGGAAGCAGTTTTACATTCCTCCCATTGGTGTGGCCTACCATAGTTTTTTAATCAGGCAGCCTTTGTATGTACGGATCACCGGATGAACGGTGGATTTTACATTTACAGCATGTCAGATGGAAAATAAATGACATGGTGGACCCTGAAGTGACGTCACCAAGTTCTATAGGGCCCACCATGATGTGTGTTGTATCCACACCGTCCATCCATTTCGAGATATCATTTTAGGGAATGAGAAAAAGAATGAGTCAGATCCAAAGCTCGAGTGGACCCCACCACAGAAAACAGTGGAGAGAGGAACGACCACCATTAAAAATTTCTAAGGGCCACAAAAGTTTTCAATCAAGCTGAAATTTGTTTTTTCCCTTCTTTCATGTCTGTCTTAACTTATAAACAGGTTGGATCTCAGATAAACATCATAATGGACCTTAGGAAGGTTTCAACAGTGGGCGTCCCTCTCCCCACTGCTTTCTGTGGTGGGGTCCACTCCAAATTTGGATCTGACTAATTCTTTGCATCATGCCTTAAAATGATATAGCCAAATGTATGGACGGTGTAGATACAACACATACATCATGGTGGGCCCCACAAACTTCGTGAGTCACTTCAGTAGCCAGTCTGGCTACAAAACCTGTCAGTATCTTCCGCATCCGAATGCGGATTGCGTACTACCCCCACCCGTCCCTAGCTCCAAACGGGCAATTCTGTGGGCGGGCCCATTGTGATGTATCTGTAAATCCAAGCCGTCAATCCCTTTTCTCAGATTATTTGAAGGCATAAGCACAAAAATGAGGCAGATCCAACGCTCAAGTGGACCACACCAAATAATAAGCTTGGTTGCATTAAAATGTACAAAGCATTAAATGTCAGTTGCTTTAATGTTGGTGGTCGGTGCTCTGTGGGCCCCACCATAATGTATTTGTTTCATCCATTCCATTCATCCATTTTTACGGATCATTTTAGGGATTGATACAAAAAATTATAGGGATGTAAATCATAGGTGGACCACACCACAGGAAAACAATAATGATTGGATATCCACCATTAAAATCCTCCTAAGGCCCACTGTATTGTTTATTTGACATCATCTATTGATTGGGTCCTAAAGACCCAGATGAAGGGAGGAAATAAATATCAGGTTGATCCAAAGCTTTTATGGCTCCCAAAACGTTTTTAATGGTCAACGCTCATTCAACACTGTTTCCTGTAATGTGGTCCACTTGAGTTATGGATATGGTTTAATTTTGGGCTCAACACCTAAAATGATCAGTAAAAACGGATGGACGGCGTGGATAAACCGCATACATTAAGGGCATGTTTGGCCGGGCGCTGGATATGGTATTAGATGGAACTAGGAGGGTTATCCTACGCCTCCCCATCCCATCCGCTGTTTGGGATGGCAGGATGTGCCTTGCCCTCATAAACAGCGCCTAAATCTAAGATGGATTCTAGCAATCCCTGGATGCGAGGGTTCACCGTTATGTGGGGCCCACTAAGATATCAATGAGGCATCCACTCCCTCCATTTTCATCAGCCTACATTCAGCCAATAACATGTTTTGAGGCAGATATAAAACAATGAGTGGGGCACACCACAAGAAGATGTGGAGATGCAAGCCCATCCATTTGTAACGGTCCAAACAGGCTGTTGTATATCCCATGGGCTATCCCAAACCCACGGGATCAAGGGACAAACACTGACACCACCATCATTACCTTAAAATCCATTCCATCTCTCCAAATCCCATGGGATTGGTCTGGCAAAACACGCCCTAAAGGTGGGCCCAAGTGAGTTTAATGAGTACCATAAGAGCGTACTGAGTAACGCACGACGCACCGATCGGATTATCACGAAGCGAATTGCGTACGGAGTAACTCAGTGTACTGAGTAAACTCTGTGGGGCCCACCGTCATTCATGAACTGTATCAACTCCGTACATCAGCTTTATAATATAATTTTAAGGCTTTAAACCAAAATTTAATCATATCCAACTTTTAAGTGGACCACACCACCTGAAATAGTGTGAATTGAAGTCTACCGTTGAAAAGTTCTTGGGGCCCACAGAAGTTTTAGATCAAGATGATATTTGTGTTTTCCATTCATCCATGTCTGCGTGATCTTATAAACAGTTTGGATGACAAATAAACATCACCGGGGGCCTTAAAAATCTTTCAACGGTGGAAATCAATACTTCCACTGTTTCCTTTGGTATGGTCTACTTGAGCTTTTGCTATACTTCAGTTTTGGGCTCAACCCCTAAAATGATCTGGAAAAACGTATGGACGGTGTGGATAAACCACATGAATTTACAGTGGGCCCAACAGAGTTTACTCAGTACGATGAGAGTGTACTGAGTAACTCAGTACGCGTCCCGATTTCCATTAAACTCATCCGCGCCCCTCTTGTAACATCCCGGATTTTTGTCAGCCTGGAATTAGACGTCCTTAGGCAATGGGTCGCTCCTAACACCTTATTAACCTGTCAGAACTGAATCTCAAAGTCTAAAACCGCATTTGAACCCATTTCCTTCACAAATCCCAACCTTCACCCCCTTGTTCTTTCAATTTTTCTAAGCACTTTCATCCTAGACACTATCTTAAACTAGCTAAGTAGTATAACTTGGATCACTTTATGTACAAACTACAAAGGCCCAGGTACCACCTCAGATAGAAATTACTCAGGACTAAATCCTTTAGAAATTAGGCGAGAATTAGCCAGTGTGAAACTAGAGTACCTATGAAATTAGCACCAATCACTTTAAATACGATCTACAAGACCCAAAACTTGTAGAATCATTGGCGCTAGGGTACCCTAAAAACTAGGAACAATCTCATTACCCGGCTGCTCTTGGGAGCATCTTGAAACTCCGTATCAGATCTGGACCGCACGTCGGAAGTCCGATTAACACGAAGTTAAGGGATTAGGACCGCCTTGCTGGGCTTGACAACCATCTCGGAAATCAAATCCAGATAGTATCCCAGCGCTATTCGCTTGAGCTCGGAGCAGGGAGTGTGAGAAATGTGAAATTAATTCAAAATAAAATATGAATTTATGAAATCTGGCACCTCTCGCTTGCGGATCAGTATTAAGCAACCAGACCGGCAGAATCAGACCAAATTACACCCTCGGATCAGGGGAAATTTCATACACATGTCCATGTACTCGGAATCTTCGATCGAGATCCACTGACCGTTGAACTGAAACTGGTCCGCCATTTGCGATCTGGAATCCCGACTGAAACGAAAACTTAACTAAACGTAGATCTAGTGTTAGTGAGCTTAAGTCCGACCTTTGGCTCAAGGAGGCCCGCCAGAAGTGCTCCGTTGAGCTGGAAAAGGTTCGCTTTGGTTATAACATAAGTATACCTTGTCCATAAGTCTATTTTGGAGTGTTTTTAGGCTATATAAGGACCTTAGAACCCTCTCTCTCACAGCCATACGAATTTGAGAGAAACCCTAGAGAGAGAAGAGAGAAAAGAGAGAGAGAGAAAGTGGGAGAGAAGTGGGAGAATCTCACTGCCACTCTTCCCTGCTGCTATCCATGCTCAACCGCACCATTCTTATCGCTTTCCCGGCGATTCCGGCTCCGTTTCTAGGTAAGAAACCCTAACCCTAATCTGTTTTGGGGTCTTGATAGTTGTAGGTTATGAAATAGCTAACCTATTTCGTTCTATAGGCTACCAAACTACCGAATACGGAAGCTTAGCAAACCAATCGGATCCGTTACGATTCTACGACAAAAGGTGAGGCCTTTCGGTGTATAAGTTACGGTTTTCAACGCTTTCAATGTCAAATAATAATAGATTCATGATCTGCATGCAATTGCACATGTACAAAGTGCTGTCTGTTTTCTGTTTCGATTAAAGACGAAGAATATGGAATTTTACATATTCTAGGTATTTGTAGAAAGTACCGTATACGTATAAATTTTGGAAATGTGTTTGCCATGATTATTTGTTGTATGAATATATTATGTATGGATAAAATACTGATTTGGCGAAAGGACTCGCCCTAATACATGTTTTGCTAATAAACACTATGTATGTCGAAATAGTGTATTCTAGAAATTACGGTATACGAATAAATTTTGGAGATGTGTTTGCCATGATTATTTGCTGTATGAACATATTATATATGCGTAAATTACTTGTTTGGCGAAAGGACTCGCCCTAATACATGTTTTGCTAACATACACTATGTATGTTGAAATAGTGTATTCTAAGTGTTTGTGAAAATGCTTGTGAGAGTAAGTGCTTGAATGATAGTGCCTTAGGTAGGTGTTGAGATGGGATTCTCAATTACCTTAGAGACGTATATGATTTCCTCCATGTTGGCTGTTTAATGTAACCGCTTACTTATGAAATATATGTGTTTGTATTCCTGTTTATATAGTGCTTTATAACATGCTTTATGATATGCTTGTTAACATGCTTGAATTACTTTGTTTAATATGCTTTACTCTACATGCTCTAAATAAGGATTGATTGAGTTTGGGACTATGATTATAGTCCAGACATTCGGTACCAGACTTGAGATCGTGGTTGAGATTCATTTCGCCACGTGAGATGTGTTCGACAAACCCAAGTCGTACTTCGGTTGGCGATAGTGGTTGGCTACACGAAGTGCTTATGCGCTTCATATCGTTCAACTTGTTGTGCGCTCGAGCTAGCCGAGCTCGTCAAGTAACCCGTTATGTCTTATGTATGTTCACCATGTTTGGACGCTACTGCTTGAACCTAGGGTACCAAACTTACCAGTGAAATCCCTTTTAACCATGGTACCTCGATCCGCTAAGACTCATGAGTCGGGCATGGTGATATGGGACACCGTGGTCGAGCTGTCGGCCTTCACTGGGGCCACGTGCCTCCCCGTAGTGACCATTGAGCAACCAGATTCGTGAGCCGAATACGGTGGTATGGGACACTGTATTCGAGCTGTTGACACGTACGGCGAGAGTCGAATACGGTGAGACCTGTATTCGTGCTGACGGGCGACGAGCCCTTCGTAGTATCTTCGAGTATACTCTAAAATCTGTGATTGGCGATGAACCCTTCGCAGCAACTAGAGCATGAGTTGAGCCGAGTACGGTGAGACCTGTATTCGAGCTGACGACCAGCGATTGAGCCGAGTACGGTGAGACCTGTATTCGAGCTGACGGCTAGCAATTGAGCTGCATACGGTGAGATCTGTATCCGTGATGACGGGTGACGAGCCCTTTGTGATGTCTTCGCGATGTCTCTCAAACCATAATATCGTATGAGATTAACTAGGACTGACGACCCTAGAATGGATCATGTTTGGGAATGATACAAGGGAGGTACCTTAGTTTCCCAATACTGCTGTTTGAAATGGACTAATAACAACTCGGTAATCATGTTCATCATCGCATTGCATGTGCCTGAAAAATGTGGAGCACTAAGGGATGTAAGCATGCCGCGAATGTAAGATGGTGTCGCATGAGGGTGGTTTGGCAAGGGCATACATCATGACTGCATTCATACTTGCATTAATAAGAGTAGTTAGGAGTTTTAATTTTACTGTTTTATCATTACTGCTTGACTAAATTGATAACATGTTAACCTATGCTTTACTGTTCCACTGAGTTGATCACTCACTCCCACGTTACGGGACGGTGTTGTACACGCCAACTAGATTTATTAAGTTTCAGGTGATGGCGATGCTTATGAAGCAGAGCCGAACTACTACTATGATATTGAGGAGGAGTTTTCCTACATGTAACTCTCTGACAGGTCTATGAAGACCTGGTATTGTATTGACGGGGCTATAGTATTTGGGAAAGAAGAAGACATTACACTTCCTCAATTTGGTATAATTTGAAATTGTACTTGTAATTCTTTAACCTGGTAACATTATCACACTCCAGAGACTCACCATAGTTTATATATGTTATTTATCTATCACAGTCTTCCGCTTGCAATTTAACTGTCTCTGGAGTATGATATGTTGTTTTGGCTTAATCTCACTCATGTTCAATGCACTAATACGGACAACATTCAATCATCATTCATTTTGTTGCATAAGTGATGCGTTGGAACTCGGGAGTTGAGTTTATGCTCGACCCCCGATTTTCAAGGCGTTACACCTCTCCTTCACATTCCCTCTCCTTCACGAACGGAGCGACATTCGCGGCGAGGTTTCCTCAGTCCAGCCTGATTTCTCGCCGGAATCTCGGAAAAATTCCCACAGACGCTCTCCAATCAGCGAAGAAAGAGGAAAATTGCTGTCGAATGGCCCACCTCCGATCACCGATCTTCACTGCAGCATACAGGTACTCTCCGATTTCTCTTCTTCTTCTTTTTTTTTTTTTATTCTTCACATATACGCAGCTTTTTATGGTCAGTTGTGGCCATATCGACGATATATCGTGCGATATCGACGATATATCAGCCGATATTTGGATTTTGGGTTTTTTGGTATCTTCCGGGGGTTATCGCGAGGGTTTCGTCTCGCAGGGGTGCAATAACGATAATATCGGCCGATATATCGGCCAATAGTATCGATATTTCGAACACTGGTTACACCTACCGAAATAATCATGAGGCCTTCCATCAAATCAACCTTAACGCCTGTAACATTTACAAGTGGGTCCACATGGCATCATGGGTTCTCATATGGCAGTTCACCTTTCTCCACCTGTCCAACCCCTTTTGGGCCCCACTCCACATCATCAACCCTTTTTAAGTCTATCAACCTCCTCAGACAGAACATGGTTTCTGTCTCCATGGATCTGACCGTTTTCCTTTTATCTTTCAAGCTAGCAAAAATTCAGCCACAGAGGGCCTTATCAACCTTGGAGTGCCAATTGAAAAGTCCTTCTCACCAAAATAGACATCTTCCTGCCAGATCAAAGTCTCAAAAGGTCTCTCCAACACTTATTCTTAAATTCATGTATCTGGTCATGCGCTTTGACATCTCAACCAAAACTTTGATGTGGCCCAAACCAATATCAGTTCCATCTATAGAGAGTGGATTGATCTCAAACACCTGGCACATAATGGACCCCATTTAAAGAAAGGTCAACTTCTCCAGCCATGCAGGAGAATGCAAGCCGCCTTAATCCAGGCCCTCGATCTCCAGAGGTTTTTTTTTTTTTTTTTTTTTTTAACCATGAAACTTTGTCCCTGCATTGGCACAGGAGTGGCAGATGAAAATAACAATATCTGCAGCAATCCCTGTCACCAAAATTTCCTGGATAAACCCATAATACCATTAGCCCAATGCTCGATATCTCCTTCTCCTGGATCACATATCAATAATTTATACAAGCGGTTGAAGCGCTTGCATGAGCAGGAGCTCGGTTTGCTTTCCAACATGGACAATAGCATTTTAACATAATCTCTAATGGAAAGAAGTTATTAAAAAAAAAAAAAAGTGCGGTCTCTAATTTATCTCAGTCATTTTGTCAATAAAAATCGTCTTATTCATTTTGACATAAATAACTAATCTTATGCTAATGTGACCTTACAACTAACTATGAATCAATATTTGAAATACCACTGATGCTGAATCCCAAGAACACAAACCATCAGTAGTTATCATCTTCACAGTCTACCATCCACTCTGAAACATCATACATGATACATCTTTCTATGATGTTTGCTCCAGTCAATCTTGCAATGCAAGATGACGAAACAACTCTGATTCCTGCAGGCCAGTTTTCAAGTTACTAATGAAGCTGGTAACTGACTTTTTTGGTTTATCAGTTTGGTAAGTGAATTTAACACACTAATTCAATACTTTAGGTTGCGTTTGGCTCAGGCCATCAGAAACATAATCCACGATTTTTGAAATTCCTACTGTTAGTAGAGTTTCAAAAAACCATGAACAGAGCTCTCTCTTCCTAATAAAACACAAAGGAGCCCTAATTTGTGATTTCTGGGAAAGTGGAAACTCTATCAAGAATGGAAATTCCAAAATCACAAATTATTTTTCTCCACTCCAATCTCCAGGAGCCCAATGCAGCCTTAAGCGACACTACCCTCTTTGATACAAAGTTTCCGATCCAAAATGCAAAGCAATTTTGGCAGTTGCATTGCCTTCAGTAGGCATAAAGTCTATACATAACACGGCAAAATATACGAAAAGAAATTTCTGAGCTGACTCACAGGGTCCAAATGCCTCTCCGTCTTGTGCCTTTTCTCACTTGAACAAATCCAGCTTCCATCATTGTCAATGTCTATAAGTCCGGAGAAGTTCCTAACAGCAATCACCATTGCCGCTCTAAAACATAATCCCAAGAAACGGATTTTAGCCTTCCAATGAAATAAATACAATTTCTAGAAACGAGAATTCATGAAAAGAAGGAAATACCCTTTGGTAACAAGAACCATATCAATACTCTGTCGGGAACTGCTATCGGCGTCTGGAATTCGAAGCCCAACATACACTTTCCCACCATAGAGCTTCTCAATTCTGGAGAATCAAAATGGAAAAAAAAAAAAAAAAAAAAAAGGAAGAGAGAAACCTAAAATTAGAAAACTGATAAAAGAAATCCATCCGTTCGAATTAGGGTTTCTACTGATCAGGACAAAATGAGAGGGAGGGAGAGGGAATTAGGGCACCGACCTGTTTGCGACATGGAAGATGACGCTGGAATCGCCGGAGTTGATCCGCAGGACATCTTCGTCGTCTTCGCAGAAGAACCGCCGGAAAATTCGGAATAAGACCAGTCCACAAAGGATCTCTATCCACATATTGCTGCGATCGGCGCCCGCAAGCTGAAGACGAGGCCGGAAACTGACGGAATTGGCGCCGTAAGCAGGAAAGCGAGAGAGAGAGAGAGAGAGAGAGAGAGAGAGAGAGAGAGAGATTATCTTCTGCTGAAATGAGAATGGAACCCGAATCTTTGAAATGGGGGAACGATTGCTACGGTTGCTGCTAAGTAGCGTGTATCAATTCGGATGTGCCGGTTATAAATCGGTAACGGAGTACGAAATAGGGGGCGGCGATGGGCCAGGTCGGTTTGGGCCCTAATCCCCTGAGCCCTGTATCTAATGGGCGTGGCTTCATTGGATCCCCGACAAAGGGGCCTACCTTAATGTATATGAATTAAATCCATTCCGTCCATCTGTTTTAAAACTTCATTTTAGGGTAGAATGAAAAAAATGAAGAAGATCCAATTCTTAGGTGAACCACACGACAGGAAACAATAGGATTCAGTAACCACCATTAAAAACTTCTTGTGGACCACCAGAATATTTATTTTCCATCCATCCTGTCGATAAGGTTACAAAGACCTGGATGAAGGGACCACACGAATATCAGCTTGATCCAAACCTTTTATGGCCCACAAGAAGTTTTCAATGGTCAATCACCACTCTTCCAGTAGTGTGGTCCGATCTTCTTAATTTTATGGATCATACCTTCAAATGAACTGTCAAAACGGTTGGATGGCCTGGATGTAAGGGCACATACATCACGGTGGGCCCCAAAGTCAGGGATCCACCAAAGCCCTTCCCGGCCCTAATTGGACTAAAAAGGACTCAACCGTGGCCCTTGAAGGAAAAGAGCGGCTTGAATTAATAAAAGGTTTGAAATAAACTAAATCTAAGAAATTTTTGTGGTATTCCCTTCATCCGCAACAAATCCTATCACATAAATGGCTTTGATCACCATAGTTTCATGAGTACTTTCCAAATTGTTTGAATATATATCTGTATGGATATCCAAGTCAGATATGAGTCTCCAATATTGCAATATCTGGGCCCTGGCCAAACCGCTGGAGGCCCGAAAGCACTATTACTCTTATGCCATGCTGGATGAGAAAGGGAAGTTCAACCCTCTGTTATAGACATGTGCCAGATCCGGAGGTTAGTCTGACCTATCCACCGGATCGTTTGGTGAATATGATCCATACATATTGTTAGCCAGTGGTGAAACGAATTAAACTTCATCTGAATCCATCAGTTTCGACTTTTAACAGCGACCATTCCCTGAAAGGACCCACTAGAGACATTTGAATCCTCTCAGCATTCGACACGTGTCTGATGAATGTGCGTTTCTGATCGCCCAAAACAAAACCTCCTCCGAAAAGATAGACGGTCCGCACTTGCATATGATGAGAATAGGGTCGGGCTAAACGGGCCTTACCATACTACAAATGAAATGTGTTTGGGGTGAGTTTCAAGCCCAATAGCTAATTGAGCTGGATCTGGTCTTGCATCTACCTAAGAACCTGATAGCTAGCTAGTCCTGGCCCAGTACAACTAACGACTGGTAGTTGGATTGATCATGCCTCGGAAATCATTCAGGTTGGAAGATCCTACCCACTAATCTTGGACCTTATCTTAAAATGTGGACCATCATCGTATTTTATTTTATTTTTCTTGCTTACCTGTGTGAAGGTTGAGGGGTTAGGAATGTAACATAAATAAAATTTCTAATGATATGGTCCATCCAGAGTGGGCCCAACAGACTAGTGGTCTAGCTCAGTGATCCACGGTCCATTTGGACAAACTGAACAGAGGATGATATGGTTCCTCCACCCGGGTAAGGGGACCCCACCAATGAGATGGTGGGTCTCACTACACATAAACTAGTGTAGCACCCACCTGAGATCCGTGCACTTCATAAACCCAATGTTGTGTTGGGGAACCGCGAAAGTGCATTGAGATGAATCAAGCAAATTACTACCCATATCAATCACACAAACCATCCAAATTTTATGTGAAAAATCTGTGGTAAAATCTATGGCACGAGGCAACGGGTACGTACCATGAAAGCAAAAATTACAAGACATAGATAATTACCCATTTGAACAAGCTTTTAATCCACTACAAAAGCCCAAGTTATACCTTTATAGCCCTTAGGAACGATTTAGAAAGCTATAAAACTCATCTACACCTTCTCAAATTCCTATTGCACACCGGATATTTATAGTATAAGATAGTATGAAAATCAAAATATAAAACAAATCCTACACTTTTATAATTCTACGCACACACTCGATGGCACCTTTAATGAGAATTAGATGACATCGATAAGTTGTCAATGGTATCGAATACCTTCAATGACACCGAGTAGAAATACTAAAACATTCCAACAACAAAACATAAATTTTTTAAATTTTTTCGATGGCATCAATAGACCCTATACTTATGGATTTAAGACATCAACAACATATGGTGCACTACTTTAAAATGAGTCAGATATGATATGGCATAACTTGAGACATTATTTTTTAGATTTATCAAATTTTAATTTTTAATTTAAAATATTAAATACTAATAGTAATAGATTAGATGGATAGCATCAGCTAAACTAGAAAGCGTAAGGCCCGTACTACATTTATAATGAGGCCTATCGTATCAACGGTCCAGATTACCATACCAGTTCTTGGAATCTTGGGTCACACTTGGATAAAAATAGGTGCATTACAAAAATGGTGCATGAAGACCTTATTAGTCATACAAAGGATAACAAGTGAACAAAAATGGCAAACGTGCATGCCAATCCAAACCATCCAAGTTCTTGTATGCATATTTAGCCCACTTGATGAACCGATGGTATTTAGGCGATCAGTAGATCAATGGCTTGGATCTCACAAATGTGTTCCATGTGAGCGCCGCGGATGGACCGGTGAGCCCTGATGGAAGGATTTCTTCGAGTGAGGCCAGACCCACCAGCCAATCACTGAAGACCACAAGTCGTAAATAAGGCGTGTTTGTCCACACCTTGCTGGGAAAATACAACGCTGATGGGTTTGTGGCCCATCTATTCATTGGCAGCCTTCTCATCAATGCGAGAGGAAAAAACAAGCACTTCATTTTTCTTTTATGCTGGAAAGGATTGATTGCCTTTGTAAAAAGGTGGAATGCTACTGAAGATAGCTTGCCGGCGTACATGGAATGGAATAAAATGTTCCGTACAAAAGTATAAAAAACCCTGAATGTACCAAATGTGCCACACGTGTGACAATCTAAGTTAAGGGTCTTCACATATGCACATTTACCACTATCAACCTTAGAGATCTTAACACGTGCTCCATGTGTCAGTATGCACGTAAGCTTTTCTCATGCGTGTCATGGCCCATGATTATTCTTTATTTTTGAAGTGCTTGGCAAACAAGAAATAGAATAGTTACTACTGATTCATAAAATTAAATTCAAAACAGCTTATCTTATACCATCTTTGCTTCCAAACAGGACTTGGGGTCGTTTGGCGCCATGGATTTGGGGGATTTGAAGGGATTTCAAATCCCCTGGGTTGTTTGGCACCATAAAGCTACCAAGGGTTTCAAATCCCCTCCATCGAGGGTTTGAAATATAAGGCAAGACCTTGGATTGCATCTAAAATCATTATCATAATTGCATGTGTAACATGTGTATTGCTAGACTAATTAATTTATTGGACACATGACCCACTAATGATATCCTAAAATAATTATATTATCAATTGCATCACTATAATTACTTTAATACGATGATCAACACCGTCCAAACATTGTCCATGTAAATCAATGGTTAAAAATCATTGGTTAGTCACTTGGACGTGATCTTGTGCTTGTGGCCCATCCAAGACTTGGAATTTCATCATTTTTTTGGCAAAGTATATATTTCAGCGGGCTTATTACAACCATTGCGTCAAAAATTACGGAAGTTCACTAATTATAGATATTAAAGTTGATTTAGTAAATCCTTGCAAATATACCGCAAATGGCTACTTTTGTATTAAAGTTATTCACGAACTAGGGTGACAAACACAACAAGAGGATTTCAAATACGGGGTTTCAAAACCAGGGGGTTCTTAATCCAAGGGGGTTTCAAATCCACGCTCCCAAACAGGCCCTTGAGTTAGAAAATTGTAGTCATGAAAGAAACAACCTTTATTATTATTATTATTATTATTTTTGTCTAGTGGAGGACTTTTACTATATTTCTCTTCTCAATCATACTTAGGGGCACAAATTGTAAGGTTAATAATATATACCGGCTGAGGACATTTCTTAGGCATGGACCGTCGGCGTCCATGTCGGGATTCTGCCTCTCCGGCCATTAATTAGCATTTACTCAAGGTGCCACACCATCACTATCCCATGTTCAATGTGGTTGTTGCTGTGGTAAGCAATCTGCCACCTAACATACACAGACATTATCAACTTTTTAATAAATGGCCCCACCATGTGGATGTGAGGCCTCATTCTTTTTGTTCCGTTGGTCACACAGATTACATTTGCTGGAGAAAAATGAATTGTTAGAAATAGAAAAGTTCAACTATCCCACCTGCATGTGGTTCACTCAACAAGCGTGCATATCCTATTTTTGGTACACGGCATGTTCACTTCATGCACTACCCAATGAATTGTCTAGATCTATGACATGCAAGCCATCCAACGGTGGAATGAGGCCCTGTGTTCAATCAAAAATCAAAACCCAAATTTACTGAGTTTTTATAGAATGACCAGGAAACCCTTTTGAGGACCCAACTTCACATAAACGCCAGACAAAATGATAAAACAAAAGTGCATGGACACTTCAATATAAAGCTGTAAACGACTTACAAAATGATAAGAATAAAAGTGGATCGATTCTTAATACACTGCTCTAGTGGATAAGAGCATCTTGCAGTGGAATTACAGGACATATGATTGAGGATGGTACCTCTGGTTGGGCTTGTTGGCCATGTGTTTCATGTGTCATGCACACATGTACTATATAGGCTTGGGATGCTTTGGTGGCAAAGAAAAGGTTGGATTTCACATTTTTTCCTGATTAAGATTCTTTAGCTGAGAAATTCAGTAACTAATGTTTAAAGGACATGAGAATTCTACTAGTTGTCCAAACCGTACCTTAAAATTGAGATCCAATATTAAATAATGCTCAGTGAAAATAATCATTTGATAATGATTAAATATTTCATTTTCTTTCCTTAAAATGGTGCAATCCATACACACCAAATTGAAAGAAAAAAAAAAAAAAATGCTTGGATCTTCGCTTGAAAAATAAAAAAATAATAGCTTGATTTTTAGCGTAAAAGATCTAAACATTATATCACGCCTGATAGACAACTCAGAACTAGAGCATATTCTCAGCATGCGTAGATTGACAGGCTCTCTGACGTGTGGGAATATCAAACCTCTGCCATACGCAAGTTCAGTTCCACAAGTCATGAATTACAAAAGTTTTTAATTTTTCAATTGGGGCATCCAAACTCATGAAGCCTCACATGCATACACACCTCAACAAAATAAGGGGGCTAAGCATAAAAAATGTTACTTATTAAAGATAAACTAAGTCCATCATGCTTAGGATGGATATACCAAATGCATATTAAGATGAAATAGTTTTAGTTGTTATGTATATAATCAATAGTATGCCTCTTGGTCTTTGGACCATAAGTATCTTTTTCAGGTATTGTAACCTAATGCCTCACCATTCTATCCACTCTTTGGATTATTTGGTTATGTATGTTTCATCCATTTGATTGGACATAAAATCATGTCTTAATTAATTTGTTTTTTATTCTAACACTTGAAAGGGCTACAAGTGTCGTTCTCCAATTACCAAGTGACAATTTGTTTTCTTGAGAATGTTCCTTATTTTAGATTGCAGTTATCGTCATTGTCTTTAGGTCCTACTCTCCCTGTACTAGACATAACTGCAAGTGTTGGGTAAGAAGAATATGTGACTCAATATAAGGTTCTCTTTGAAAAAGGATTTGCTTAGCGATGAGACTGGAACCATGATAGGTTTTTCTCTTATTGTCAAGTTTAATTATGCTCGCACCATCCTCTCTCTTATTGTGCACAAACATTGGCTACTTAATCAATTAGATGTCAAAAATGTATTCCTTCTTGGCAATATGCAAAAAGAGATTTATATGAACCTTACTTCCGACTTTCGTCCTCTCGATTCTGAATGGAAAGTATATTAGTCTAAAAAAGGCTCTTTACAATTTCAAACAATCCATGAACGATTGATTTGAGAGATTTAGTACTGCTATACTTTGGATTTTCTGTACATTCATCTGATCATTTTGTCTTCATCAAGAAACAAGGTCCTAGCATCACACTTTTGGTTATGTATATAGAAGATATCATATTAACTATCAATAATACCATTGAAATATTACTGGTTAAGAAGTTTCTTATCGATCAATTTGAAATCGAATATATGAGACCATTATGGCACTTTCCTGGGATTGAAATTGCTTTCTCAGCCAACAACATTTTAATCTCTTAATAAAACTATGCCTTGATGTTTTGACCACTACAAGCATGTTAGGGTACTCTCATCAAACCAAGACACCAATCAAGGAAAATCATGGACTGTTCAGAAAATAGTCCTCTCCATTTACTAATATTAAGAAGTATAGACACCTAGTGGGTAAACCCATCTATCTCTCCATCACTTAACCAGACATTGCCTAGCATTATCTGTTTGTTTAGTCAATCTGCATATCAATACTACTTGACGTTGTTCCTTACATCTTTGCTACATTAAGGCTGCCCAATCTTGCTATGATGTTCCTTAGACAAGTTGTTCTATTATTGGATTCTATACATTTGTTGAGGCAATCTTGTCTTCTAAAAGAGTAAGAAACAGATTGTAATAACTGGCTCTTTTACAGAAGTGGAGTACTATAGGACCATCCAATGGTACTAGCGAACTTGTTTGGTTGCGCTCATTTCTTATTGATTTGAGGACTCCTATTACATCTATTGTACCACTCTTTTGTGATAACCAGATAGTCATTCACATCACCACTAATCTGATGGTCTACCAATGCACCAAATGCATTCAAGATTATTGTCACCTTGTCTATGAAAAGCTGACTGGGCATTATCTTTTCTCCTCATCCTGCATCTTGCATCTGAAGAGCAATTGGTCCGCGTCACAAAGGGTTTTATGGGTCTTGTCTCAACAATATGTGTGTATTGCTTGTAAAAAGTGGTGTTAAAGGACATGGATTAAGTGAGTCCGGGGTAACAGCTTAGTGGATGAGTCCCTAACTGTGAGGCCCACCTCGATGTATGTGTTTTAAATATCCATGCTGTCCATCTATTTTGCCACTTCATTTTAGGGCGTGGCTCCAAAAAATGAAGTAGATGCCAATTCTCAAAAGGGCCACCTCACAAGAAATAGTGGCGATTAACCATTAAAAACTTTTTGTATGCTACAAAAGTCTTGAATCAAGCTAATAACGTTGGTTCATCCAAGGCTGTGTGACCTCATTACAGGTTGGATGGCAAATAAACATTACCGTGAACCTTAGTAAGTTTCTAAGGTAGTGGACCTTCAATGACCATTGTTTCTACATTACCGCGAACCTTAGGAAGTTTCTAAGGTGGGACTTCAATGACCATTGTTTCTTGTGGTGTGATCCACCTGAGATGATTTGGCATATGGTTTATTTTTGGGCTCATGAACTAAACAGTTTTTATCTAGATTCACCTAATCCTCTAAATGTCTGGGTTTATAACAATTGGTAAGATAGCACACAATATCTCAAATTAAACCAAGTTAAAATAGCTAACTCATTATCAAAATCGCTTTGCTTAAACTATCCTAAATTCTCTGATTTGGATACTTGTTGGTTGAAATACAATTATTAGATATTTTTTCGGTTAAGCATTCTTAACTGTCAAATAAATATCCAAACATTGGCGGTTTAATAATCTGAAAGGAAATTATTTGGCTCATTTCACAACGAGACTTGTCTTCACGTATTCATTTAATTTGCAGGTGCTACATATAATCCATGACAACCTGTCAGAGTATCAAGGTTTTTCTCCTATCTGAGATACTTGTCTTCAGTTTGCATTTTGTAGGTGCTGCATATCATCCTTGATACCCTGCCAGAGTATCAAAGTTTTTCTCATGTTTAATATATATGGGGGTGGAAGGAACGTGCAGATTTTAAGTGGCCAGCTAATCTATCTTTGAGAAGATATAAGTGCCCTGCGCAGCACCGAATTTTAGAGCCTCCGGATCGTGTTCAGTACTATGACGATCCAAACCATCGATCGGTCACTGTCCATCGCACCATCCTAACCATGTCACTTTTTTTTTTTTTTTGATTTTGCCACTTTATATAGGGCTAGGATTGTCCAAAAAGGACAATCATTGGCCTATAGTCCGTTCATTAAAATGTCTAGCGAATGAACAGTCCCGATCCAGTTCATGTAGGTCTGTAAAACTGACATGGAGGCATGTGGTAGCTCCCATGACAATCTTTACAAAAAGAAGGGGAGAGATGGGACATTCCATGTGGGAATGCGTTCTACAGCAACGTGACTGGGCAGCTGTTCCAGCGAGACTTCAAATTTACGATACGTCTTCTTCCAATTAAAATAAAAGGAACGGACAAGTAGGGCCCATCTCACCCGTTTCCGCGACTGTCAACGTCGCACCTTTTGTTTGGTTTCGAACACCTTTTTACTCGGGTAGAGCTTGATGGATGATACTCAGGAACTTTGAAATTACTAAGAAAAAAAAAAAATCGTTTACATGCTATAAAAGTCACTTAAATTAAATTGTACGAAATTTTCGCTTATTAGATTATTGGCCATGTGTTGGACGATTATAAATGAATAATATCCAATGGTCCCATTCAGAAAACAAGTGTCCACAAATCAGAGGCTAGAGTTGTTCAACCAATCTGATTTTGGGACTGTTATTTAACGATAGGGATTTCGTAAAATCTAGTCGGTCTAAGTTGATTGAAAACATGCCGTGTGTTAAATTAGTAAGTGCATGCGTATCAAGATTCATACTCTGCTAGAATATAATATATCTCTCCCTTTTTTTTATGCTTTTTTTCTTTTTCTTTTTTTTTTTCCCAACTTAGTTTAGCGAAGTGAATTATTAAGGTACAAAAATAATATTTTTTTGATGAAAATACCTTATCTATCAAAGTAAGTATTTTTGTCTTTCTGATTTAGTCTGCGTCTATATGACACAAAATCCCTTTTTTTCTAAAGCGGATTTAATTGGACCGGCACAGGTATGTGTTGGGTTCACGGATATGTCCATGACAAATCCACTCCGTCCATCTGTTTGTAAAGTCCACAATAGTTTAGAAACTTGAAAACCATTCATATATAAAACTAAGGTGGGCCACACCAACTGAAACACCGGAGCAGAAACGTCCAACGATTGAAACCTTCCTGGAGCTGACCATGATGTTTATATGCCATCTAAACCGTTCATAGGTTACTACCATTCAGATAAACTGTAGACACGAATATCATCCTGATGCAAAACTTCTGTCACCCCCAGGCGTTTAATCCTCACTGTTTCTTATGGTATGGCCCACATGAGTTTTGGATCTGCCCGATTTTTAGACTCCCGTCTATTGTGATCTTGGAAAACAGATGGACAGAGTGGATTTGTCACGGACATCTCTGTTGGCCCCACACAGCCTTGGGCACAGGAATACCTCTGTGTCGGGATCACAGGCAATCCGGTTCGGTTTTTTTTTTTTTTTTTTTCTGTGCTTAGATTTACGCTGCACAGTCCGAGGATCAGTACGCATACACATAGATCCAGTGCATCGGAAGGCGTAAAAAACCCGTGCCTCCGTATAGCATACTGTACACGTGTTACATGTCTATGGTGATCCGAACCATTGATTCAACCGGTCACTGACGAAAACCATCTTCAATCGACTAATCCTATGAACCTTTGTCGTTTCACATCGAGCAGTTGCTGACTTAAATCTTTCAATGTTCATTGTATTCCACTGATTAGAAATCATCCAATCGGTGAAATTCTTTCCATTTTTTTCTCTGCACATATACACCGGGTGTATATGATCCCTACACAGCTGCGCATCGCTCGTGTGAAGCTTAATCACGATGTGTATGCACGTGCGTAACATTTTCGTATTGCTATATCCGCACAGTTTTTACCAAACCATGTGCATGCACACCATCAACCCATGTGCATGTTGTTTTCTTTCGCTATGCAAGCACATGCACATGATGCGAATCCATGTATGAGTGGGTGATGTACGTTCTGATGTTACCAGACCTGCCACGTACAGTCCACTTGTTACCTACTCACAGATGCTGGCATTTACATCACCTCAGTGCCTTAGTACATGTGTACCTATGTTGTATGCTTCTCTTTCCTGACCACTTGCATTCGGATTCCAAAAGTCATTTGGCTGCGTGGATTCAAGAGTTCATGAAATTATAGGTAATTGAAGTACACTGTTTTAGTTGCCTTTTCTGGGATTTTAGTGTAATGGGAATGAAATGTCTGCTTTGGATCTTCTTTTTTTTTTTAAGCAAGAGAGCTGCAGATAGCAAGGCTATTAATTTATCCGACACACGATATATTAATGATCTCAAAATAATCAAGTTACCGCACCACTAAAATCACATTAATGGAATAATTATAACAATTCAAATATTCGCCAGATAAATTGATAATAATAAATGTTATGGGAAAATATGATCCGATGACATTTAAGGACAGCTCCGCCCAGCCATGTTCAAGAACAGCTCAACTTGACCACCTTTGAGGTCGGCTCGGTTCGACGAATGAATGTTCCCGAGGTACTTTACCGAGGAGAATTGGCATGAGGATTGCATACATAGTCCTCAGTAGGCTGAGCTCTCAAGTTTGTGGCCGGTCAAACTCACCAGAAACTGGATGACCTGACGAGGCTGAGAGGACACCGAGTATGGCTACATCCAACGAAAGATCAGCTCCTGACCATAGTTCAAACCAATTTGCCTATGTTTGGGTCGACTTAGGTCGTCCCTGATCAAGCAAAGGGCTCAGTTATGGAAAGCCCACTCGGAGTTGTCCTCGGCCGTTCGATTGAGCTCGGCTCAGGTTGTCTTTCTTGGACTTGGAGGGCTCGGCCAGATCAACTAGGCGCGAGATCCCCTTTCAGTAATGCATGACAGGAGTAACGCTCGATGCACGATCTGAGCGTAACCGACGACATCATCGATCATGCACATCTCGCCCGATGGCTAAGATCATGCCTAAAATAACAGGCCGCAGCGTCCTATGAACATTATAAATAAGGATCCCAGCCACGTCCTATGAACATTATAAATAAGGAACCCAGCCACTGGGACGGGTACACAAAATTTCTCACCCTAAACCCCTCTACATTATTAAACCTAGATTCTAGGCCTGACTTTGGCATCAGAGGATTTAGTAATTAAATATTAGTGACTCCCTCATTTGTAATCTTTATGCTTGTAGTCCACCTAAGGCTTGAAATTTCAGCATTTTTTACTAAAGCATTTTTTATGATAATTATTATATCAAATATCACACCTATACACTAATTTAGAATATTAAAGTTGATTTAGTAATTAAATTTAAATTCTTATAAACATATTACAAAATTTCAATGCATTTTAACGGCCAAACACAATTGAAAATTGAGAATGTAATTGTGATTGGTTTAAATGCATTCTAAATGCAAGCTCCCAACCAACCCATGTGAATTTTTAAAATTTGGGAAATGGAATTTAATGTAATTTGAAATGAAGTTCTTGGACAGGATTGTCTATCAGCCGGTAACTCTTCAATTTTTATAGATGAGTATAGTGTAACTCGCTGCGTGTGGGTGTGGGGCCACAGGTAGTGCCTTCATCACACATCCAACCCGTCCAGAAGGACCGCTCTGCCATGAAAATGGGGCAGCCCAAAAATCATGCTGACCCAATTATCAAGTGGGCCAAATCATAGAAGAAAATGAACAACCAAACACCTCCAAATGCACATGCTGCCAACCAGCCATTGGATCGGCTAGATTTTGGGGTGTCCCATTTTCGTAGAGGGCCAACCATGCTGAACGGGTGGATGACATACGCAAAATGGTGGGCCCCACAAGCAGCAGCTGGTTGCACGAAGTTTGCCTCTATACCTATGGTAGTCAGTACCGCCCTCGAACGATTTTTAGGAAAAATGAACAAAGGGCAGATCTGTCAATTGGCTACGTCCAAAGAAGAAGCGTACAAAACAGTAGACTTCACAATGGAATTACACGGAAGGGTGGATTTTTGGGGCCTACAGTGGTAGAGATGTTTCAGATTCCAAAGCCACAATGACCAAAATACCCCTCCTAACCTGTGACACCAACCTAGTTCCGCCGCCTGCTAAACAGAACACAAAACCCAGTCTGTAATAGGGCTGCAACTTGGGTTCGGGTTGGATTACCCACAGAGGAATTCAGGTTGGGACTGGGTCCAGTACTGAGGAATTCAGGTTTAAATTCGGGCTCTGGGTTGACCCTCGACTCGCGCCAGAGTCGCACCCCTAGCTGGAACCTGTAAATGGCCATTACATAGAAAAATGGAAAAAATGATAATAATAATAAAATCAGGGTTATTTTGGTCATTTTATTAAGTATATGGCACAATAATTCATCATGACATGTCTCACACTATACCATGCCAAAAGGGTATTACATGATTGAATGAACATGTCAGAAGGCCTCACATGATCGAAGGTGATACAATTACAGCTTTTTTTTTAAATACATGCACATTGACACCACTCACGCCAAGATGGTCCTACCCATCCCGACTCTTCGCATGCACCCCCCAAAGGAGAGCCGCTTTGCATTCTGAGCAACTCAGAGAAAACTCTGTGGGGGCCCATACGTGATGTATGGGTCTTATCCATGCCATCCATCACTTTAACCAGCTTATTTTAGATCATGAGCCCAAAATTGAAGTATATCCAGAGCTCAAGTGGACCACACCGCAGGAAACAGTTGGGAATAATAACATCTACCACTGAAACCTTCCTCAGGTCCACAGTGATGTTTATTTCTCACCCAACCTGTTCATAAGGTCACGGAGACATGGATAAAGGAAAAAACACAAATATCAGCTTGATGCAAAACTTGTGCGCCCCCCATTAAGTTTTCTTTCATTGGTAGGCGTTCAATTCCCACTGTTTCCTCTGGTGTGGTCCATTTGAGCCTTGTATATGCTTCAATTTTAGGCTCATATTCTAAAATGATCTAAAAAATTGGATGGACGGTGTGGATAAGATGCATAAATGATGGTGGCCCCCACAGAGTTTACTCAATATGTTAAAGCTAAAGCCTACTAGCATACTGAGTTAGTCAGCAGGCAATCCGCTCTCCCCGAAAGGCAGAACAGGCGAAGGAGGTCATGGAGGGTCAGTTGCTGGACAAACCGTTAAGCACAAAGACGAATAAATGAAGGAAACAGCAGTGACCGGCACCTGAGAGGTTTCGAAATACATTTTAAACAGTTGGATACTTGGATTGCACCTAGTCACCATGATATTTGGTCTATGATCCATTCATGGCTGTTCGCAGTTAATGAACGGTTCAGATCAGCCCACACCTATAAATGGGGAGAGTGGGAAGAAAAAATTTTCAAAATTCCACCCACTGGGCTGACTGGATCTCCCCTCATTAAAACTAACCAACCTAATAAATACCATTCCACAACTGGAGAAAATATAGAAGCAAGAGAATTCCCATTGGAAGTTCCATAATAGCAACACCACTACAGATTTAGAAACGAATAAATGTAAAGCAACCATCATTGCCTAGCAAAAACATGCCACCCAATTACCCGATCAATCGATGAAACATTCACTTTTTCGTTTGTGGAAAAGGCTATTGAATATCCTGACACTTGTACACAAATGTGGCGTGAACACGCGCGTTTGGATGCTCAAGTGAATTGAACTGCAATAAATCAATTCAATAAGGGCCCGTTTGGCCGGTCGGATGTAAGGATTGGGAAGGGGTGGTATTGAAAGGGATTTGATTAGTTAAATCCAGGGATTGGCCGGGCGTGCCAAACAGAGACGGTGATCCGATCCCAATCCCATGGATCTGGAGACAATCCACTGACAACACCATTATTACTTTAAATCCCATCCAATCCATCCTAATACTTCCAAATTTGCCTAAGGTTGTGTTTGGTCTGATGGATTGGAAGGTACGGGAGGGTGCGATCCCGGGATTGGCCGGGCGTTGCAAACAGACTACCGATAGCAATCCACGGATATAGCAATCCCATGGATCTCAAGACAATCCACTGACAACGCCATTATTACCTAGAAATCCACGCCATCCACCTTAATACCATTCAATCCCTTCCACTCCACCCGGCCAAACGGGCCCTAAAGAGTACAACCAAATAGGGTGTTGCACAATTTAAATTTGCAACTCTGTGATTCTGTAATTTTCAAGTCAGAATTAGAATAACCGTAACAGTGTTTTAGAGTGCTAGTCCATTATGAATTCAATGCGGCTAGTCCCACATTGGCCATTCCTTACTGAATTGAGTCATCACAACTCATTTCAGTGGAGCATGTAAACACACCCTCATCCATCCAAATAAATTCATTGTGTTCCAAAATGCAGCATTGGGCCTATTGTGGTTCTTGGATTGATGATATCACATGTATTCTTATTCCAAACATAGTGCATGGTTCAAAGTTCATGAGAGGTAGCAGTGAATCTAGTGTGTGTGTGTGTGTGTGTGTGTGTGTGTCAGTGTTTTTTTTTTTTTTTTGTTCTTGAATATTTCTCCATAGATTTGATATAAGCAGAAGGAAATGGTTTCTCAATGTAAAGAACATGATAATCATACACAATTTTTTATAAGTTATCACTCCTCTCCATGGAAACAAAGGAAAGAAAATAAGCACCCAAGGGCTCATTAGACATATGCCTTCCCATATGGGATTCAAACAGATAATCTTCAATACACCTCTTATATTGCTACAATCTACAGACATATACGCACAGAAAGTGTAGCAAGCACCATAGACCACGAGCACAATCCAAAGGCTCAAAGCACAACAAAAACAACAATGATGACAACAACAAAACAACATGAAGCTCATAAGATTCTGAAAAGATGACAGTAAATACCTGTGGTCGCGAGCCATTGCTATTTGGGGTTGCTCTTCTTCTTTAACAGGCTCCCAAACTTGCGTAGCAATGCCTTCTTCTTCTTTTGCTGTTGCTTCGATGGAGAGCTTCCGCCATTGTCCATGGTCTCCGATGACAACCCATTTATCTGATCATAGCTATCGGCATCAATCTTCGAGTCTAATTCATCTTCAAAAGATTCGGGCTCAGGCTCCAGCTCAGGTGATGTGCCTTTCTCGACAATTTTGCAGTTGTCCCATGTCTTGACATCGACCTCAACGGAGTCTTCTTCTTCCTCTTCTTCTTTGGCATTTACATTCCCATTCTCCTCTTTTGGTTTTGCAGGGTCTACATTCCTTGAGAGATCTTCTCCTCCATGATGCTCATGCAGTTGTTCTGAGGGAAGTCCTGAGTTGGGTTTTCCTAATTCTCTTTCATCGGCATTTTCCTCCATGAATCCTACCATCTTCGGCAGTAAATCATAGTCCTTTTCACTGTTTGATAGCTCCCCATTTTCTTCCGTCTCCTTGGCTGAGGCCTCCTCAAGCAACTTAGAGAGCTCTTTGACCTTCTCTAGAGCAGCAGCTTCTCTAGCTCGAAGGTCATCGTTCTCTTGTGTGATACTTTGCAACTCATTCTCTTTGTCCAGCAACCTTTCCTTCAGTTGCAAACTGTCAGCCTTAGCTTTCTCCACAGCTTCTTTTGCAGAACTCCCCTCAGATTGAGCTTGTTTTATGGTGCCCTGCAACCTGGCATTATCTTCCTTTGAAATATGCACTTCTTCCTCTGCCTCTTTGAGTAAATTAACCAGCCGATCCACTTCCCTTTTGACAGCAGTGATTTCTTCTTCTGACTTCTTTATAGCATTCACAAAACCAAGCTCTTTTCCATCCCACTCAGCCTTTGAATCTTCTACTAACCTCTCCATCTCGCTTTTGACAGTAGAAATCTCTTCTTCTGATCTTTTGATAGCAATAACAAAACCATGCTCTTTCTCATCCAGCTCGGCCTTTGCATTTTTGGCTTCAAGCTGAGACTTTTCCCCCGACTTCTCAAGGTGGCTGATCTCCTGTCTTGCTTTGTTGAGCATGGCCTCATACTTCTCTTGAGTGACTTCTAAAACCAACTTTAAATCTTCTATCTGAGACTCGGATTTTATGAGCTCGGCTTCATTCATCAAAATCTTCTCCTTTGCATCCCTAGCCTCCACGGAGACTTCATGCAAAGCCGACGCTAAGCTTTCCATTGCCTTTTTACTCTTCTCTTCTTCATCTTTAGAGGCTTCCAGCTCATTTATCAGTTTGTTCTTCTCCTCTAACAGACTCTGAACTTTTGAAGCTGCAAGCATCTCATTGTTCAGCGCCTGTGTTTTCTCCTCCTCCACATTTTGAAGCTCAGACTTCAAATTTTCGATGGTTCTTGCCGTCTCCATAGCTTCTTTCCTTGTCATTTCGAGATGCCGATCAGATTTCTCAAGATCGCCTTTATGTCTCCCAAGTGATATCTCCAATGACTCAACGTTCTCTCTAAGAGAAGTTATCTCCAACTCTGCATCTTGCAATGATAACTTTTTCTCCTCCAGCTGCTTTGTCATTGAAATGAGGTGTTCCACAGCCACTCTTTTAGATTGAGCGGCTTCTTCGACCTGAGTCTCTAATAATTCTACCTTTCTCCTCCACTCGTCCGCTAAATTAGCTGCATCTGCTGCAGCTTTCTTCGCTTCAATTACCTCGAACCTGAGCCCATCAATCAAAGCTTCCTTCTCAGCCAATATCTCCTCAGCTGTCTTTGCTCTCTCAAGTTCTTGTTTTAGTAAGTCGACCTCAGAATTCAGCTTCTTGACTAGCTCAGCTGCTTCATTGGACTCCGTCTCCAGCTTGGAATCAAGCAGGGCTTTCAAGCGGCTTACTTCCCCTGATAGAACCTCCACCTTCTCAGTATTGATTTCCGCAATCTTCATTGCATCGTCAGCGTGACTCAGAGCTGAGTTTTTTGCATCAGTGATCATCACTAGCTCATGCTTCACCCTCTGGAGCTCCTGAGTCGCAGATAGCAATGCAGCAACGTCTACAGCATGCTGGTTCCGAACAGCTTCAAGTTCTTTCTGCCATTCCTCTTCTCTCTTCTGAGATGCCTCAATACCCACCTGCTCCAATTCATCAGCCCGGAACTTCTCAATCTCGGAACTCTCCTCAGCTCGCTTCTGAGCAACTAAGGCCTCGCTGAGCTTCTCGTTCGCCTCATCAGCTAACCTCTTCGCCTCCTTCAATTCCTCAAGAGCTCTGTCCTTCTCTTTCTCAACAGAAGCTAACCGCTCCTGTGCCTTCTTCAGATCATCCTGAACCAGACCCAATTGTGCCTGTAGCTCTGAAACCTTCAATGGACGTTGTTGTTTCTACAGTAAAGACCCAAATGCCAATTCCAGTGAAAATTTGGCAGATATTCCGTACTAAAATAAAATGAAAAAGAAAGAGTCCGGTGATTTAGCATTTATCTTAAACTTACATCAGGAGTAGTGACCTTAGGCAATCGCCGCTCGATAACAGGCTTTGAATCGACCGATCTAGGTGATCGGTCAATTGAGAGGCGTGAATTATGCAGGGGAGAAGATGCATTGGAGTCTGATTTAGTTGGCCCCTTCGATAATCGGCTAACTCTAGGAGTTGCTGGTGAGGTCTTATTTGGTATAGCTTCAGATAAACCAGTTCTGTTCAAAACCCAAATCTCAGAATTCCATAACCAGATCAAGCCATTAAATAAACCCATAATGTTAAAAGAACACAAACAAAAATCATGCCAAGAAAAACAAAACATTGAAAGAAGGGGAGGAAAAAAAAAACAACCATGAACAACCCAAAAAATCCTAATCTCAGGATTCAATAACCAGATCAAGTCCCCAATACAAATCCTACTCAAAAACCAGAAAATTCACAAAAAAAAAAAAAAAAAAAAAAAAGCAGCTATCTAGGATCCAAGATCAAGAAGAAAACCTAGAGCCCATATCAGAATCTGCAACCAGATCAACAAAGAAAAAGGAGAAGTCCACAGGAAGAAGAAACTAGACACAAATCACTGCCAATAGCAACGGAATCTCGAAAGATCCCACCTCGAATATGAAATCGAGCAAAACCCAAAAAACCAAACCAGAATTTGCAGCCAGGTCTACCCGACAAACAGAATAAAAACCCAAATAAAGAAGCAAACAGATGCAGATCATAGGAAAACAGCAAGAGAGTCCAAAAAAGATATCATCTTGAATAAAAAATCAAACAAAAAGCAGAAACCCAAATTAGAAGATTGCATCCAGGTCAACAATAAAAACAGAACAAAACCAAAATGAAGAAAGCAAACGCAAATCCTGGCAAAATGCAAGAGAAACTAAAAGGATCCCTCCTTGAATCCGAAATCAAACGAACCCCAAAAAATCCAAATCAGAACATTGCAACCAGATCAAAAATAATAATTAAAAAAAAAAAAAAACCAAATGAAACAAAACAAGAAACCAAATGAAAAACTAACAAGATCCTACGTAGAATCCAGAATCAAACAAAACCCAAGAACCCAAATCAGAATATTACAACCAGATCAACCACCAAAACAAAAACAAAAGCCCAAATGAAGAAGAACTCAGATGCAGATCATGACAATAAAGGAACATGGAATTTAATTTTTTTATTTTTAAAGCTCCACCTTGAAACAAAAATCAGTAAAAACCAAATCAGATCTGGGAAAGTTAAGCACACTTACTTGGTTTTAGAGGAGAGCATGGTGTCTTAGACCTGCCAAAGAGAGAGAGATGGAAATGACGAAATGGGGGATTGGAAAAAGAAGCTGCTGCTAAAATGCAGACATCTCGAGCAGAGATTTTGGGGAATTTTGGAGAGAGAGAGAGAGAGATTGCTGGTACTGCAGGAGGGAAGGAAAATACAGGGACTAATTAGTAAATATATCAGTTGGGTATGTCTGGTTTACCAGCCGCATGCCGCAGACAAGCAGTAGTAGTAGTACCAGTCTACCAGCATTCTTAGCCTTTTCAGAAAAGAACCATGTCGGATTTACCAAAATATCCCTGCTTTTCCTGAAAGTAGTGAGAAATACGTGTTTTGGGGATATAGTGAAGGTTAGTGCGCTCGAGCGAGTGAACTTTTTCGGCACTAGCCTTCGTACGTGTCAAATTTGAGCATGTGTGAATGATCCAATGCGTTCATCATTCTTATCACTGTCGTTTAGGTTGTTGAATTGGAAATATATTTGTCGATATCAACACATGTACAATCTAGGTGAATGCTAACCATTGATCTAGTTTTTTAACCGTCCATTTATTTTGTATACCCATCCGACAACCAAATGGGCCTGAATTTTTTTGTAAAGAATCTACGCAGTAAGGAAGGCTGGATGAGCAGCTTCGATCTTGAGAGCTTGTACCAGATCTCCACGTATGAGAGGCCAGTGTCGAAAAAGAAAATATTCACTCGAACTACTAGAATGCATATAGCAGTCAGAATTCTCGGAGTTCGTTTTTCGTCCGTCGCGAATCAGCTTTCAGCGTGTGTCGCCGCCCAGGTCTAAGACACCATGCTGCTGTTTGGACGGTGCTGATGAGTGGGACCTACATGATGATAAGTTCCTACGGTTTGAACCGTCCATGTTATCTTTACTAGTATAAATAACCTATTATCCCATAATCAAGCATGGATGATGATGATTCTATTATCCCATATACGGGCTGGATTCTGAATCGCGACAGAGATAGCTAGGGTACATATGATATGAGCCTCCGGAGTTCGACGTGGCATTTACCTAAAATCCAAACCGTCCAGATGGCGGACCGACTGCTAATGGGTTTTGGGTTGTAACCTGAAATTTAAACTGAAGCGTTATTGTGACTGGTCCGTTAGATGAAATTAGTAAACTGTCCAAAGCATACATTAATCAGAGGCCACTAGTCCGTTATATGAAAGTAGTAAACGGTCCAAAATATACATTAATCAGAGGTCAGAATTTTCTGATCAAACAGACTTTAAGTACATGACCAAATCCAGGGTTGGTCCCCACTATTTGTACGGTTCAGATTTTAGGGACATGCCGAGCGGATGGATGGAAGCCGTATGTGTATCCAAGCTACAAGGCACTCCCTGCACAACATCAGAACACGAAGGAATATCAGTACCTCGAGCTTCCTTAAAAAATGCGAGGTAGTAACGGAACGAGATTGTACGCACGGTTCGGTCTTTGAGCGTGCCGCTCACTTTTCACTGTCCACCGTTGATATTCTGGACCCCCCCTGGCAGTTAATGCACCAAAAATTCAGAAGGAAAATTCGTGGATTAGAGGGGATTTGAGGGGGTTTCAAATCCCATTGTTTTGCCGTATAAAGTAACCGTAGGTTTCAAATTCAGGGGTTTCAAATCCCATTGTTTAGCCGTATAAAGTAATCGTAGGTGTCAAATTCAGGGGTTTCAAATCTCCTCTTGGACAGTTTGAAATCCAGGCTTGGATTACACCAAAAATCATTTCAATAGTTGAAGGTGTAACATGTGTGTTACTATACTATTATTCTATTGGGCACATGGCCCACTAATGATGATCAACACCGTCCAAACATTGTCCATGTAAATCAGCATTGTCTAAACATTATCCGGCACTATCCAAACATTGTCCGAGTAAATCAACAATTAAAAATTGTTAGTTAGTCACTCAAACATAATCTTATGCTAGTGGCCCACATGAGACTTGGAGTATCATCATTTTCAGACAAAGTATATACTTCGACAGGCTTATCACAACCATTGTGTAAAAAATTAATGTCTCACTGATTAGGTATATTAAAATTAATTTAGTAATTAAATTCAAACTCCTATAAATATATCATGCATAACTACTTTTGGATTAAAGTTGATTCACACTCAAGGGTGTCAAACACACGTGAAGGATTTCAAATCCAGGGTTTCAAATCCCGAGGGTTCCAAATCCATGCTCCCAAATAGGCCTTTAAGATCTTCGATGCAAGGCCCACCCGCACTGAGTCACATCTTATCAACTATGCGGATCATAGAATCATAGGTTCCACTTGTGTAGAAATTGAAATCTTGAGACGGATTCAGGGAGACCCCACCCTCACCCAAGACATTGCAACCCGTAACATGTGATCACCATGGAGCCCACCTTGATGTATGTATTATGTATCGAAGTTGTCCATCAGTTTTTTAAATTATTTAGGACATTATACCAAAAATGAAGTAGATCAACTTAAGAAGTAGACCATACCATAAGAAACAATGGTGATTGATTGACCTTCCATTAAAAACTTCATAGGGTTCACCCTAATGTTTCCATAGTGTTTATTTACCATTCAAGCTATATAAGCTTGGATAAAAGTGAAAAAATATATCAACTTGATCAAAAACTTATGCAGCTTATTAATGGTCAATCACCACTTTTTGATGGTATAATAAGTGTATCTACTTCATTTTTGGATTAATGCCCTAAAATAATCTAGAAAAACAAGTGGACGGCATGGATACATAATACATACATCAAGCTGGCCCCTTGGTAACTCCACCTCAAGGGCAATACCGTCTTGCTTGGGACCGGAGGCTCACCTAATGAAAATTTTAACGTGCCGCACATTCTTCCCACCCAAATAACACTCGCTGGATGGGAGAGCAGATTAGGTGAGACTCCAGCCTCACCGGTGACGGTGGGGCCTATCTCGAATTATGTATTATGTATCTACTCTGTTTCAGTTCATCGTTTCACAGTATTATTCTAGAAATTAAGTCATCCAATTATCGGGGGACCAATCTATAATAAATAAGGGTAATTGACTATTAATGAGCTATAAAAGTTTTTGATTGAGGTGATATTTGTTTTTTCATTTCATCCTGGCTTATCTAACCTTATCAGTAGATTAGACAGTAAATAAATAGGACGCGGATTGCGTCCTAAGCTGCAGGACTGTAATCCGTCTAAGAAGGTCTCTGCGGGGCTCACTGTGACGTAAGTGTTTTATCCATGCCGTTAAACGCTTTTATCAGATAATTATAATGCATGAACCAAAAACGAGGCACGTCCGAGGATTAAGTAGACCACAAAGTGGGGATTGAACGTCCACCATTAAAAAATTCTTGGGAGATGGAGAAGTTTCGGATCAAGCTGATATTTGTGTTTTCACTTCATCTATATCTACATGACATTATTAATAGGTTGGATGGTAAAAAAAAAAAAACATCACGTTGGCCCTTAGGAAGGTTCCAACGGTGGGTGTCATTATCAATGCATCTTCCTTTGGTGTGGCCCACTGGAGCTGTGTACATGCCTAATATTTTGTATCATATATTGAAATGATATTCCAAAAGTGTTGAACGGCGTGGATAAAACACTTATATCACAGTGGGCCCCACAAAGCCCTGCCTGGACCGATTACCGTCCAGGCGGGGTAGGACCCAATCTGCGTCCAAATAAGTACTACTAAACATTAAGGTGCACCTAAAGAAGTTTTTAATGGTAAGATAATCAATCACCATTGTTTCTTATGGTATGGTCTACCTTATAATTGGATCTGCTTCATTTTTTGAATAATACTCTAAAATTATTTGGGAAAACAGATGAACGGCATGGATACTTAATACTTACATGAAAATAAGGCTAATGATAATCCCACAGTAACGGCGCATAGTCTTCGATGAGACAGGTTCTCACCAAATCCGTTCTCATTGCGGGGTGGATTCGGTGGACGCAGAGATTTGGTTGTTGCCATCAGCCTTGATGTGGTGACCTGGCAATATGTGAAATATGTGACTGTTGGCTTTGTCAGAGATAGACGAACGTACTGGGCCAGATACCTTTAAAAAATGCGGCCAGATTAGATATTACCCGGTGACTGGGGTCATCTTGATGTATTTTTTATATATTTATATTGTTCATCTCTTTTTTTTTCAAATAATTTTAGAATGCAGTTTTAAAATTAGGAAGATAGAAGTCTCAAGTGGACCACACCACTAGAATCAGTGATGAATGACTGTTAAAAACTTTATGTGAGCCACAGAAGTTTTGGATTAAGTTGATCTTCATATTTTCCCTTCATCTTGGTATTTCTAACATCATCGACATTATGCAAACCTTACGATGGGCCCTTTGGAATTTTTAAAGGTCAGACACTCAATCAACACTATTTCGTGTAGTCTGGTCCATCTGATATTTGGATATGCTTAAATTTTGGAACCATGTCTTAAAATGTGCTTGAGAAGCAGATGGATGGTAGATATTTAACAAATCATCAAGGTGGACCTAATGTAAAAGAAAGATGATGCATGGCCACCATGAGGCGTCTATTCCATCTATTCTGCATATCAGGTTTGTAAAGGGAAGTGGATTACCTTGTAACAAAAACACAATAAATATACTTGGTCATCTGATTGTGGTATGATTTGGTTAGGCTATGCATTCATTTTAAAGATAGACCATGCAAAACATGTTTGAAAATTATTTGGTTGAACTCATCTCTCATGATATCTTCAGGTCACCAAAGATATCCATGATTATTCCATCACCAGCAATCAACTTCCCTCAATGAGTTATAAGGAAATCTAGAGAAGAAATTCCAGAGAGAGATATACTCATTCAATCAATGAGTTTTTAAAACTCTTAAGTAGGATAGGAATCCAAAACTCAAGTGACTGCAAAATAAGAACAGTGGGATTCAATTCCCCGATTGGAAAACTTGATGGAAGCCACGTAAGTTTTGAATCAGGATGGTATTTGTGCCTATAACCTTATGAGTGGTTTGGATAGCATATAAACATGGTGGTTGATTGGCTCTAAGAAGTCTTCAATGGTGGACAATTCCATTCTCACCGTCTTATGTCATGTGTCCCACTGAGTTATGAATTTACCTGAACTTTGGACTTCTGTCCAATCGTGAGTTTAAGAAACTTATGGATGGAATGGATTTCACATAACATCTGCCTAAACTAATTTCTACAAGATTGGCAAGATTGGCGGGAATGGAATTGCATTTGGTCACGTGTAAAATCTAGTGTCTGGGGAAGACGAAAAGGGTTAATATTAGATGGGATGGAATTGCATTCAGTTTATTATAGGAAAAATGGATCGATCAATAAAATAAGCTCAGGTCAGAAGTCTATGCACTTTGTCAGGTCGGTCAATAACCGATACGACTAAAGGCTCAACTTTTGGCCCTAAACCGATCAGGAAATGAGGTCGGACTTGACCTCTCATCAGTGTTTGAGAGCATGTCAGAAAATTTATTGATCTGCCCGATGCCAAAAAGAACCCAATCATGACTCGGCGAAAGAAGTAACTTGGTATAACCACAAGTCGACATGACTCATCTTCTACTAGTTCCGACCGAGTCCCAACAATGTCTACTCAAGATCTCAACCAAAGATCTAAGAAGGCGGCCATGACATGGATCTGTCCGAAATCTTATCTGAATATCTTGAAAGATCCTCATGACACGTATGGAATCCAAATCCTTCTATAATACACACCTACCAAATAAGTAGATTGCCTCCTACTCTACCACTCTCTCCCTATAAATAAGAGCATCCCTAATAGTGAATGGTACGTACAATTCTGAACTTATAATCTTATTTTCGACTAGACTCGGATTCTTTAGCCTTACTTTAGTATCGAAGGGTCCCTGCTCTATCTAGGGTCTCCTTTGTCTGTTCTTTTTGCGGGCATTCGAAAGTCTAAAAAAGGTTAATCATTTTTATGCATCAACATGATCCATGTATGAATACCATAAATTTTAAAATCCACTACACATGTGGCCCCACATTGATGCATTTGCTTTATCCATGTCGTTCATCCATATACACTCTTTACACATGAGATTCTAATTATATACAAGTGTCAACATCCACGGTACATTTGGTTCCTTGATCACAATCCCATGGTCCACTAAATGATATTTTCTTAATCCAATTTTTTTTACTAGGGCAAGAATTTATCTCAAACATGGGATTGGGTAGCCCAAATACTATAGTATTTTCAAACATTCAATCATTGTATGATAAAAGTGTTAATCCCATCTAATACAGATCCATACCATTTACTCCCACCACCAAACAGGCCCTTTAGGCTTTAGATGACGTTAGACACCAGGCAAAACCAAGCCGTTGGGCTACTAACATTGACGGTACACCAACCAATGATTATTGATTAGTAAGTACGGTGACGAACACGGACCGTCCAATCAATATGCCAGCTAGCATACGCCATTAAAGAAGTCGAATCTAACCCGTCCATTTACCATTAATCATTGGTTGGGAATACCTAATTACTGCAATTTTCTGTCCACGGCCCACGCACGAGGCCGTCTATTAGTTGATCATTCTAGATCTGACTGCATGCTTGCACATTTTATGACTGGTCTAGATGACACACCTGATGTTATGATGTGACATTAACATTATTAGAACCTTCTGATGAACGCCTTACATGCCACGTTGACACGTGTTGGGGCGTTTGCCTAAGGCGCTTGAATTGGCGAATTTTGTGAGATTACACTGTTTTATCAGGAAGCGGGTTAGGTGAGACCAAGACACCACCCAAGAGGGTTGGGCCCACCTTGACGTATGTATTCTACATCGACGCCGTCCATCCGTTTTTCCAGATCATTTTAGGATATTATCCAAAACTGAGGCAGATCCCATTATCAAGTGGACCATGTCATAGGAATCTGTGGTGATTGAACGCCCTACCATTAAAATCGTCTTAAGGCGCATCCTAATGTTTCCGTAGTGTTTATTTTCCATCCATGAGGTCACATAAGTATGTGTGAAGGGAAAAAACAAATTTCAGCCTATCTGAAACTTTTGCGGTCCATTAAGGTCAATCGCCTTAGTTTCCTGTGGTATGGTCTAACTAATCACTGTGGATAATGCCCTTAAATGATCTTTAAAATAATAATAATAATATAATAATAATAATAATAATAATAGTAGTAGTAGATGGACAACAACTAGTATGCAAAATACATACATCAAAGTGGCCCTACGGTAAAGGTCGCACGGTCTTAAGTGAATCCAAGGTCTCACCCCCAATCATTTGGTTTTCTTGGGGAGTTATTAATTATAATAGTTATAAATTAGAAAAAGTTAGCACTGTAGACGAGTCCGTACAATACCTTCTTTTTTTTCACTGCACGAAAACTTATCTCACCGAAGGTGATTTTTAGGGTATGAACGTTGGTTTTTTGACGAAAATAACCCTACCTGTTAGGGTAAAGCAACTGAAAAAAGCAGGAGTATTTTTGTATTTCTGGGTTCGTTCGTACGAATAAAGATCTACTTTGGTGCTTAAGATTTTCTTCGGGTCCAATGAAAAAACGTAGGTAGTACATTAGGTCTATACGACGCAAAGTCCCTATAAATTATGATCTAATAATATAGGCACTGATATTAGAATTTCAAGTCATATGTTTTTTTAGCCATTTGGGTATATTTTGGACCAAAATGTGTCTCTACCAGCCGTCTTTTTATACGGCAGAGCTTTTTGTGGAAGTCGAAAGGGCCTCTTAAGAATCAAAGTGTGGGCCCCACTAAATTAATGATTGCGGACATCCTCAGCCAATCTGATGCATTCACGTTAATCGGACAACCGTGAACACACAATAAGGTCATTTTTAAAAAATGGAACTCTTTGTGGCACACAACTGCATTAACACTGTAAGTTAATTATAAACTATTTTCCTTTGGTGTAGTTCATTTGTGATGAATTTTGCCCTCAAACTTGGGCAGATGTTATAAAATTAAAATCCATTTCGTATGAACAACTTGGATCTGTTGTAAGACGATCCAGTGGGATCCACACAAGATATGGGATGGGTTCAATAGGTGGGTCCCTTACGCAGGAAATCAATTTAGCCTTTTCTTTCTTTCTTCTTCTTCTTCTTTTTTTTTTTTTTCCTTTTCACAAGAGGGGACCATTTTAGCTATTATGACCATTTTCACTTCCATGTGGCACCCATTTCGGTGTGCATCCAGCGTCATTCCCTCTATTCTGACGAGGTTTTAAGTATTTTTTTTAAAAGATTTTGAGCCACACTCTTCGACTTAAAAGTTATGATTGCCAAAGGTAGGTTTATTTTAGGATAATAATAGATTTTATGTATTAGTTTTTTTATGGGTATCAATGGTGGAAGTTTATGAAAGGGAGGAGGGGTGTAGTGGTTCCTTTTATATAAAAAAATCTTGAGCATGAATGGTGGGAGTTTGTAAAAGGAAAGAATGTTGTAATTGATGAATTTTAAAATGGAAGAATGTTATAATAGATGAATGTAATGAATGTCAAAATGGAAGAATGTTGTAATGGATAAACATTGTATGGTGGATCATCGATATTCATTGTGGATCACTGATAATCATTGTGGTCACCGATATTCAGTGAGGATCGCCAATATTAAGTATAGATCGCCGATATTTACTGTAAATTATCGATATTAATTGTAGATCGTCGATATTCACTATGGATCGTTGATATTCACAGTGGATCGCTAATACGTATTATGGATTGTCGATCTGACAAAAACGGTCATAACTCATTTGTTACATGTACAATTTTAGTGATCTTGTACTCGTTGGAATCATCTCATTTGGACACCATTTGATTTTCTAAAAGTAAGCCCAAATTTCATCAATGACTATGGATCGTCGATTCGATGAAAACGATTATAACTCTCTCATTATGACAGTTATGATCATTCGTCCATTTCAATATTCTTTCATTGTAACATTCGTCCATTATAATATTCTTTCATTTCAAAATTCATCCATTATAAAATTCATCCCTTTTATAAACTCTCACAATTCATACTCATAAAATTTTTTAAAAAATATTTATAAAGGAAACCACCACACCCTCATCCCTTTCACAATCTCTCATCATTGATATTATTTGTACTAAAATTTGTTCGAATTAATTGGACGATGTGGATTAAGTCATGTGGCATAAAAGATATTTGAGAAGCATGCACAAAGATTTGAAGGACATGTAATATATTTAAGGTTACTTTTGGTATTTAGATTATTTCTGGATAAAAGTAAACAATTATTCCAGCCACATCATCCATATAACACGTTCTAGGTATACAATGAAGATAAGATCATAGTCAAGTAGTCTAATTTTCTTCCATCTATGCCTATGAGTCGGATTTGAAGGAAGATCTTAGCTTAGGAATCTGTCCACTTATGGTCATACGTTGGGCCAACTTTAGTTTATAATCTCTAGCATTATCCATTGCCTCGCTCATCAGTACACTACTCTCGAAAGCACCCTGCTACTCTCAGTCATGCCAGTGATCCCGCTGTACTGGTAAGTAAATTGTACACCTTTTTTCCGCATCCATCCATCTCCAATCTTTTTCATTTTCAACCATACAACTTGTGCACCTTCGAAAGTCCTTAAGTTTTCAACAGAAAAAAGAGCTCATTAGATGAATAACCCTAACCTCCACCAATTACCTTAGTAACGAGTGCATGACAGTTGACGAGTGCATGGCAGTTGGCTGAATAGATGAAATGGTGAGACACACAACCGAGCCTCTCTCTATCTCGATGCTAAGGGTCAGTGCACACGGTTTGAATTGGACTCGATTGGTTCTAGCACGCCCACAATCCACGCACGTGCTTGGCATCATCGAATTCGAGACTAATAGATACCCACCAACAAAAAAAAAAATAAAAAAATAAATAATGCATATACACACAAAGCGACCATTACCCTAACCTAAACTACCTTTGCGGTCATAGCTTTTACGTCAAAGAGTTTTGTCAAAAATCTTTAAAAAAAAACACTCAAAAGCTCACTAAATTGGGTGCCATAAAGGTGGCAATGGTCATAACAACCAAAATAGTTCCCTTACATGGAAAAAAACATTTTTTTTTTTTTTTAAAAAAAAAAAAAAAAAAAAAAAAAAAAAAAAAAAAAAAAAAAAAAAAAAAAAAAGGCTAAATGACCTTCCTAGGCAAGCGAATTACATATTGAACTCATCCCACATCTCGTGTAGTGCTCACTAGATCGTCTTATAACAAATCTAAGCTATTCACATGGAATGAGTTTTAATTTCATGTCATCTGTCTAAGTTTGAGGACAAAACACTTCACATATGGACTACACCAAATGAAATAGTTCGAATTAACTCATAATATTAATGCATTTGTGGAACATATGCAGCTCCATTTGTTTTTAAATAATTTTATTGTAGGTTCATGGTTGTCTGATTAAAGTGAATGGATCAGATGAGCTGAGGGGTGACTCTAATAGTTAATTTAGTAGGGCCCACACCCCATTATAAAAAAGTCCTCTTGACTTCCATCAAAAGCTACCTCAATATAAGGGAATGACTAGCGAATGAGCATTTTTGTCTCCAAGAAAGTTAAATAGTGCCTAAAAAGCTAAAAAATATATGAATTCAAATTCTCATATTAATACCTTGATTACATCATAATTAAGGCCCATTTCAATTAATAACCCTTCATTAGGAGCTTAGCTGTTACCCAGGCAACACAATAGCTGGTGTTTCCTTAGTTGTAGGGCTCATCTTTAAGTATGTGTTATATATCCAAGTCATTTACTCCTTTATTTTTTCAAAACATTTCAAGGCATAATACCAATGAATGATCAAGCATGTCCCAATTTCAAGTGGACCAAATTATAGAAAATAATGGTGATTGCCCATTAAAAACTTTTTGAGGCACAAAATATCAAACTGATATTTGTGTTTTACCTCATCCAATGCAATATCCTAGAAAGTGGGCGTTCAATGAACAATGTTTCCTGTGGTGTGGTCAGCTTGAGATCTGCATCTGCTTCTTTTTTTGAGACATGCTATAAAATGAGCTGGAAAAAAACTGATGAAGGATGTGGCTATACAACAAATACATCAACGCAGGCATTTGATGCTCGGGCAGAGTATACTCTTCATGTTCAGGTACTCAGACAGTACACATGGCATACATGAACTCAAATAAAACTGGATAAATATACGCTGTCACCAGGTCACAGTACCAAAATCAGTATGGTTGAACAATCCTAACCTCTCATTCTTGGAAACTCATTTGCTGAGAGAAGACCATTGGATATTTTTCATTTTTTTTCAGCCGTCCAATAAATGTCCCACCATTCCTGTAGTCAGATAATCAAATTAATCGTGATATTTGGTTGCTGATACATCTAAACTTAGACTCATAATTTGAACGGTTTATTTTAATTAATTGCTTTCCACTTATTCGATTTCTATGTAATGTAATTTCTAGGTGCCTGCATACCATCCATCGCACTCTACCAGAGTATCAATTTATATTCTCCAGGGGGAATAGCTAGCTGGAACCACGAGACCTCCACTAGGGGACGGAGAAAATGACTGATTTACCCCCATGACACCACTATTCCTGTTGATCAAGGGAGAAGCCAACCATGATACACATGGCAAGTGGGACGATGGCCATCAATCTCTACCGTAGAATCCATTTTCATTTCAGCCGTCCATCAGAAGGGCCACTGTCCATTCGAATAAGATCAGCCACTAGAAACTTGGTCTTTGATGTGGACCATCCACGGAACATGGACGTTCTTGATCAACTGCGCACCTGGCCTCTCTACCGCATACATGGCAAGGGATGTATGAACTGGGACCATCCATCCATCGGCCCCTACAATGGATGACAAATCGGTCCAAACACATGCCATTAGATTGATCCAAGCCATTCAATCACGGTGAACATTCAGCAGAGTAGTGTAACGACTGATAGATCGCTATGATCATCGAACGGCTGTCATTTTTAAGCCTTCATCATAGATGATAAGGCCCAGTAGGTGGACCGTCGACGGCTGTTATAGATGCATCCTCGTGTGTACTACCTTATATCATTTGGAAATTTCGTCCCAAACAACCAGCATCTCTGAGACGATAACGATCATATCAAGAGGATATTTTTGTCATTTCGAAGAAACCTAAAATCTATAAGATCCTCTCATGCATTAGAATGAACGCCTAAGTTCTTACAAGTGGGGCCATACTTAGATGATCCAAACCGTTGATCTGAGGGACCTTATCAAGGATGGGGAATCCACCAAAAGAACTCCCCATTTTGAAGATCCTAAACCTTTGATCAGTGGTCGACAGAATAATGGTTATATTTCAAACCATGTACGGAAACAGAAAATAGCGAAGGCCAGGTTGGGGAATCTTACGACTGTTTTCGTTTGATCGCGTTGCAATGGCAGTTTCGTAGTTATAGCAAAAAAATGAGGCATTTGTTGGTGGAGCACCGAAAATACTAAAAACGCTTGCGTACCTCACGTAGTAACCTGTGGGGTTACTTTACTTTCAGTAACAGAGAGAAACGACTTAAACGTGCTTGAATCTACTCCGTCCATCAGGTGCACCCATCAGGTTGATTCAAAACTCAGATTGGCCACCCCAATAAAACTAATACCTAAAAATCTCTAAATTCACAGGGTGTAGCTCACACGAGTTTTGGAATGCTGTGATTTTTTTGGGCATTTCTTTGATCTAAAGAGGCACATCAGATGAATGGATTGGATGGCATATAAACACCACCGAAATAAAGCATACCATCCCTGTTGTAGGGTGTGCCCTACCTTACATATGAATGGTCTTGATTTCTCGTTTCGAAAGTGAACATTAGGCAGCGTACCTGATGAACGGGTTGGATCTCATGAAAGTTCTGCCCACGTGTCTGCCGTTCCTCGTGGTATGCTGGCGCTGATCCTGCAAATGGTAGAAAATAGAAATTCTGTAACATGCGGAAACAGGCTCCAAAGCGTGTAACTTTAGAGAACTTCAAACTTTGATACTTTGGAGAGTACGAACATCTATATACAGGCACACAACCACTGACACACGGCATACGTACCGAATCCAAACGGTCATATACAGGGACCCACTGTAGATGAGTCACAAACCCCATTAAATGATCATTGCATAAATCTGATTGGTGGCTGTCTGATTAGTGGACATCAATTGGACGGTCAAAAAGGAGAGAAACTAGAGAATGCTGCCTAGCACCTAAAGATACCATACATTAGACGGTTTAGATTGTTGACACGTGATGACCACACAAACAATGTACGCATGCAAGAATATGGAAGGACAATATCTCTCGGACGCAAGTGTTTTATATTTATGTTAGTCACGAGAAAACCACCCCCCACCCCCCAAAAAAAAAAAAAAAAACAAAAAACAAAAAAGGATCGACATGTAGCCTCGTCTCACTTTTGCTGCACGCCTAATAACACTTCCAGTCTCCTACCGCTGAATAACCCTTTATTTATTTATTTCTATTTTATTTTTTTAACATACGGCTCTAAAACATCTAGGCCTTAACATACTATTAAAATTAACCGTTGAAAAAGACTCACGACTGTTAATTTTAACTCTTGACCATAAAATAACGCTTTTCCCCTTAATTTTTAGAGTTGAGAGATATTCTCCTTTAATTTTTTTTATTTTTTTCTGGAAATTTGATCAAAATCGGCCTTTAGAGTCGAGAGATGTTATCACTTTAAATCGCTTGTCGTCGCCAATTCTATCAAACTCAGCCACTTTTGTGATCGAGGGCTTAAATTAAGTTTTCATGCGTTGAGATATTGTAGAATAGGTTAAACTTCTCTTAATGATCTCTTAATGTCTTTTTGAGCAAGAGCTAAAGTAGCTCCAAATAGTACCGTTATTATACCTAGCAAAGAAATGAGATTCATTATGTAAGGTATGACGGTGAAAAGGGGAAGAAGCCGAGCGATAAGAAAAATTCCCGCGTGACTATGCTAGCAGAGGCATTAATGCTTAAGTATTGGCTTCAATCATGACTATCATATTCTCAATAGCATATTCGAGCTAGTTATGATTACTCTATCACAGCTCGTGATCTTTTGGATCCTCCCGCCGTTGTATTTCGATCGGACCGTAAAGGCCCATTATAAAAATCTTTTAAATATGGTCATATGTTCCGGTGTTATGATTTAATTCGAAGTAAATGGGCACCTCTGCCTTTGGAGGCATTGGGAGTGCATCATAATATCACAGTTGTGACAACGCGCCTGTGGTTAAAATCTCACTAGTGGTTAGGTGGGATAGTAACGACCGAAGAGGCTGTGGTTGATGCACGTGCGGCTTCCTTTTGTGATCGAGGGCTTAAATTAAGTTTTCATGTGTCGGATAAAGTGCGCAAGTATACTAGAGTCTACTCAACTCAAAGGATAAAACTGCTGATACTCCTTGTGTTGAGCCAACAACATTGAGACTAGAAATCAAAGATATAGATCCAATCAACCACTAATATTTGTGCTTCCATTCTAGCAATTTGAGAAAGTGTAGGGGCTAGTCATTTTCGAATGAGTTCTTTTAACTTGCGATAATAGACTTGAGTCTATAAACTTAAGGACTTGTTCTTTTACCACCACTCTTTATTCAATATTTCTCAAAGTAAGAAGGATATGCATGTAAATTAATAAAGGCAAAATATTACAGATTTTATTAATATTTAGAAATTATGTTCATTACAATCAAAAAGCTGTGAGACAAAATGAATAGACACAAAGGAATAGATAAATACCCCATGTGCTTATTGGGACAGACAATCTAAGTGGGTGTGATTAGCTAAATCATAACTTAAATGATCATGATCGTACAACTTAAGGTTGCAGAAAAATTAATACTACTCTTAAAGTATTGTAATGGAAACCGTTAGGCAATAGCTATGTAAAACTAGGCTACAATAGACTATGCTAAAAATAATAATAATAATAATAAAATGAAAGATAATGTAAAAGATATATTGATGTGCTTGATGTAAGGCCTCGAGATCTTTTTCAATTGCTCATTTTATAAATTGTTAAGACGATAAAACCCTTGCCAAAGTTTCCTTGTTGATTCTAAATCATTCACTCTTACATGGCGGGCTTTTCGGATAAGAGAACCTACTCGGCATATTTAGAACCTTCTAATTAGGAAGGTCTCCAAAACTTCTAAAGCATTTGGATCCAAGATTTTTCACTCTAATAAGATAATGCTCCCCTATAAGATACGCATTGGTCGAGAGAGCATCCAGTCCTTAGATCCATCATATCCATTCATCTAAGTGGCTGGCCTGGTTATGATCACTCAGTTCTTAACTACATGAGTAGGATTTGAGACCTAATACTGATCTGCTATCAGAGATAAGCCAGATCCATCACATCAAGATCTCTCATTCTTTTTATTCCAATGGGACCATAACCACTAGATCGAATTACTCAGTAGGGCATATGGGTGATCTCTCTATCTCTTCATATCTCCGGGATGAGCAGCCTAGATATGCCCGATACTAATCTGTTATCAGAAAAATCATTTCATTCTTCAGGCCTCCTCTTTGTTTAAATCGGGGAATGTCTCGCGACCCAACCGGACTGATATGTCTGTTTCTCTTTTCGTAAGCTGGGTTCGCTTGTACATTAGTCCGATCTTCAGAATCTTTTCAAATGTTACAATCACTCTAAATGTTTATAAGAAGATCTCCCATCTTGAAATGAAAGGACTATGAGAGACGATCTCACCGACAATATTATAGTCAAATTTGTGATAAATCTATTTTTTCGACAAGTCTCGTATAGACGTGCTTAGTACATTTCTCATTAATAGGCTCAATAATCATGGTCACACGGCATGTGTTGATTTGTTCTCATAAGCAGACATAAAGGTTTGTGCCTTTACATTTATAACCGAATGTGTATAGTCAAAAGAAGTTCAAAAGACGGTACTCTCAAGTAATAATAGGTTTCATACTAGTTGTGGTAATGTATTATTGACATGTGGCAACTTTTAATTGGTCCACGTCAGGGTGCCAAAAATAGTTGTAAACAACTTCTATACAAACATGAAAATTTCTGATTGAATGATGGCTTACTATTGAATAATGTAGATCATGTGTGGTTTATTAGGGCCCATATAACTAAGCGTATATGATCTTGCTTAAAGTGAAAATTTCTTTTCTCTACAAAGTCAATAACGAAAGTATATCTAGTCAACGGTCAATTATCCTCTTTAATCATCAACTCTGATTGATTAATTTCATGACCGTATATGAGAAAGCAAAATATACATTTATTAAAGAAGAGGGTGGTTCTATCATATAGCCAAAAAACATAAAGGATAAATATTTAAAAATAAAAAGAACGCCTACCAGAAAAACGAGTCGCGGTTGCACATGCAAAGTGTAATGGATAATACACATGCACCTAAAAATTATTTAGAAATTACATACGTGGCATACAAGTAATTCAAATTAAACCATGGCGTGAGTGTGTGGTGGTGTGCGTGCGTGTAAAAATAAAAATAAAAATTAAACCTCATCTTAGGTATATCATAAAGCAAAATCATTGCGTGACTGGTGGACATTTGATTGGACAGTTAAACACGAAAAATATAAAATAGTTCTATTTTAACAAAGGTATGTCTATTAATCTTCAACCAATCTAATTTTGGGAAATGATCTCTCAGAATACGAAACAATGGACACGGATTGCATGCACCCTGTGCAACAGTGACGTATGGCCGACGAAAAAGCTCCTTAGTACCTACATATCTCCCAGCAGGGCTCTGCATGCACCCTGTTTCCATGTGCATGGGCAAACATGGGACCCACGGTTGGAAGACGCAAATATGGTCATTTCATGCAGGTGAATCTCTACATTTCACTATAACATGTGACACGTGTGCAGTGTTTGCTGCATTATATGGGACCAAGGCAAGGCATATAGCCCGCCCTTCACGAAATTAGTAAGCCAATTCACTCATCAGGGCCCACAATGTACAAAATAAGTTAATTGATATTGTGACAAAAGGAAATTAAAAATTAAAAAAAAACTGTTAGATATCAACAACTTTACTGCACTGGGTCATTAGATCATCCCATGATTCAATGGTCACCATGCAAAATCATACCAACCAGATGATCATGTCCGTCCAAGAATCTGTCCTCTTTTAGCACAGCATCTTCTTCCAACCAATGCATGATATGGTTAGGGTCATTAGATCAGAACGATTCTTCAGTACCATAAGCAATTCCTGAAGGAGGCAACCAAAGGGAGATATGGTAGATCAGATTGGGATGACCGTTTCATGAGGTACTTATGAGATGGTAAGAATCACCTGATCAAAGAGATGATGGCCCACAAAGAGTGGCTGAACCAAATGGACAGTCTAAATGAACGATTGTACAGCCCACGTGTCCTCCCATCCCAGCAACTAGGGACTGCAACTTGTACCGATTTGAGAGCTTTGGATAATTTCTCTTTTCTATTTGGTGGACAGTTCACCTAGAAAGATTTTTCAATAAGCAATATGTCAACGCAGCATACCATGCACTATTTTAAAAAAAAAAAAAAAATCATCCACCAAAAACGGGAGTTTGCAAAACTGAAACATCAGTAGGGAGGCTTGTGCAGAAAAGTACAGCTCACTTGTGAACAGGTGAAAGGTGGATAGGTCCCAAGTCATGTCTTCACGGGTGCGTTGCCTAACCTAAGTCTTGTAGATAACAATCTCCAGTTTCCAGATCAAATCACTGAGCAAAAGATAAATACATCACACCCTCTTAGAAAAAGACGCTTTAACCCAACTTTGCAAAGCTCCATATGCAATTCCATTTGAATCCATGAATCTCGTTCTAATTAAACAGCTGATGGTGCCATCTCTTACAATTACCAGCACACCCACAAACTCTCAAATATGCCAAAATCATATTTTCCAACTATCTATTAGCTCCAAAAGCTCCAAATCTCAAGGAATCATGGCAAAGATGTTGGACCATCAGAGACATGCAACGGCTTCTTCACAGCACTGTTTGCACTGAAATTTCAGATAACAATTAAAATAAGTCCATGGAATGACATCAATTGATGGACCCTACATACATGCATTCCACAGTGGCCACTTCCAACATCCATAAACTTGCATAAGCCCATATCATGTTTGAGAGCAAACACCACATTTTCCTCATAGACAATGCTAACAGTGGGCCGTTAAGTAACACTCCATCTCTATACCATCAGAAGGCAGGGTACCGGTATCACCAAGAACATCACGCTACAGGGGCAACATGGGGCCATATTCATGGTGAACAATACAATAACCTATACGCTGATTTGAAACCTTGATCCATATAGTGCACACAGTGGACCCTACCACTGATGGGTCAGGGTTAAAAACAACAGGCAAAATGGATGCTATTGAACATCCAATCGGCAGCCTAAACACAAAAAGAGTTACAATTTCAATTCAAAAGGAAATGGTGAAAGGGTATGCCTTGGATTGTTGTGTTAGTGTGGCTTTTTGAACAATGGGCAAAGGGCACTAGGTGGACAGTTCCCATCCTCCGTCTACCTTTCTGCATGGAAGGTGGATGGTGGCTCTATCGTGTTATAATAGAGACAGGCAGATGGCTGGGTCGCTACTAATGGCTCAGTGGTAGCCACATGAGAGTTTCAACAAAAAGGTCAAGGGTTCGAGAACCTATTGTAGTGTGCTTGGGAGCCAGTGTGTGTTAAAAAAAAAAAAAGAAAGACAGACAGCTCTATTACATTATTTTCCCTCAAGGAGAGATGATGCATATGTGAAGTAACAGTCCACAAAAATAGTAGGTGATGGTTACAAAACCACCACCTACCAACATCTTGGTTGACATAAATACCACACCTTCTCAAGAAAAGAGGGGGCATGTTTGAAGAGAAACTTCATGCATACGGCATCTTAGCCATCCATCCCTAAATAAGACAAGCATCACGAATCATTCACAATGATCACAACAACCATGTGCTAGATGTGGGTATCAGTCAGCTAAATGTTTGATACCCTCTCCACTTTGCTACATGTTAGCCATTGCAGACGCTTGGCTAAATCTCACTTATCCTGATAATCTACTCTAGAGTCTATATTGTGCTCCCTCAAAGAATATGTAAACATCACAAAACATCAAAATGACTACAACTGAAATAGATGGTACACTGACTCAGCTACATGTTAGATGCTGACTCCACTTTGCCAAATGCAAGACATTGATGCCACTAGACTACATGCTTAACACTGACGCCACTCAGCTACCCGCAAAAGGCAGACACCACTTGATTATATTGAAGACATGGGCGCCATCCAGTGACAAGCTTGATGTTAACGCCACAATGGCAACAAGTGGGAAGCTCCGTTCACAAACTATCAACCAGATCTCCAATACAACGAAGGATTGGAGTTCTCCGTTGAAAATGCAACTAGCATTTGCCCTTTATGATAAAATACAAACATTCTATGAGGAAGGAAACCTTGCATCGCTTATTTGTTGTTTACAGGTACAAACTTGGTCTATTTCCAGAACAATGTCCTCTGGAATAGCATGATTGAAGTCATGGAGAAACAGCCAGGATACCCCATTTTGTTGTTATCATATAGGCCATGTCCCAACTAATTGGGACCGGCTACATGAATCCTGTTCCACCATCACTCTTATCAAGGACCATTTCCTCAGTAAAACCATAGGTCATCAAATGTTTTCCTAATCCATTCACATCCTTTTGGACCTTCTCCTTGCCCTTTTAGAAACTATAAACTGAACCAAATGAAGGAAAGCAAGTGTTTCAGACAGCCAACTTTAAGGGGAAAGTATTCTTAAGCCCAAAACTGGATTGATAGGAGAAACCCCAACACACAATGTGTTCAGAACCAACAAATACATTGCCAAAAAGCACCCAAACTGAATTCAGAAAAAGACTATTTAATATTTGAGCTTTCTATCGCCTGAACAAATTCTAGCTACTTACATCAAGAGCACTCCATGCAATAGTTCATGACCAAGAGATTAAATCCTCCAAAACAATTGAGGGTACAACCTCTAGACCTTCAAGCATTCATCATCATCATCATCCGAGTCTTATCCCAAGTAATTCGGTTCGGCTACACAAATCCTATCCTGCCATTCTACTCCAACAAGGATAATTTCCTCAGTAAAACCATATATCATGAAGCCTTTTCATGCTACCTCCACACGTGTCATTTTGGACCTTCCCTTTTAGAGACTTCAATTGAAACCCACTCACTCCTCAGTGATGCAGTTTTGGTTTCCGTTGCACATGACCAAACAATCAAAGTCTACTTTCCTCATCTTATGACCTATTGGTGCTACTCCTGAGTTCCCTCAGGGCTCGTTTGGCAGCATGGATTCAAAGGGATTTATGGGGATTTCAATTTTATTTTATTTTTAATTTTTAATTTATATATATATATATATATATATATATATATATATGGGGGGGGGGGGGGGGGGGGGGGGGGGGGGGGGGGGTTCAGAGGAATCAAAAATCCCTCAAAAGAGCCTTTTTTGCATTCCCACATCAAGGTTGATTTGCAAAGACCGTTCCGTTCCACAGGTTGCACATTCCAATTAAACTTCACGCTGCCAATACATTCATTTCTAATTCTATCCATGTCTCACAACTCATCCATCCCAACATCCTCATTTCAGCTATGCTCAGCCTATGAACATGTTGTTCCTTAACTGCCTAATATTCTCATTGCACAGTTCTTGGTCTCCATTGCACATTACCAAACCATCTAAGTCTACTTTCCCTCATCTTATTACCTATTTGTGCTACACCTAAGGTCCCACAAATACATTCATTACTAATTCTATTCTTCCTCATCTTGCCACTCATCTATCTCAACTCCTCATTTCAGCTATGCTCGTTCTATAAACATGTTGTTCCTTGACTTTCCAACTTTTGTTCCATAAAGCATGGCTAGTCGTACAGCTATCCAATGAAATTTCCCCTTCGGTTTGATTGGTACGCGGCTATAACAAAAAACTCCAGAGGCACATCTCCACTTCCTCCACCTACTTGAATTCTATGAGCAATATCTTCTCAATCTCTCTGCTCTCATGAACTATCAACCCAAGATATTGAAAATGGTCATTTTCGTATACTTCTCAGTTAGCAATCTTAAGTACTTCCTTGTTTCCACTCCAATTGTTACTAAAATTGCATTCCATAAACTCTGTTTTAGTCTGATTAATTAAAAAACCTTTAGATACTACAGCATCTCTCCATAGTTTTAGCTTTGCATTTACCCCTCCCTCGTCTTTTTTAAAAACTATGTCATCTACGAAGAATAAACATACACCATGAGACCTCTTCTTGTACATGCCTCGTTAACTCGTCCATAAGACCATAACCAATGCAAAAAGATACAGGCTCAATGCCAACCCTGGTGTAAGCCCACATTAATTTGATATTCACTAGTCTCCACTAGTGGTCCTCAAATTTGTTATTGTTCCCTCATACATATCCTTAATCTTACCAATACATCCTCTTAAGACCCCTTTCTTTCCCAACACCCACCAACTTAACTCTCTAGGGACCCTATCATATGCTTTAACCAAGTCAATAAAGACAACGTGGAGATCCTACACTCCTCATATTTCTGCATTGACTGTCTTAGCAGGAAAATTGCTTCATGTTGATACATTCATGTTGTCTCACACCTTAACCTTTGCTTAATAACTCTCCCAAAGGTTCTCAATGTGACATAAGTTTTATCTCATGACAGTTAGTGTAACTCCATTCTCCTTTATTCTTGTCAATAGGTACCATGGTACTTTTCCTCCATTTGTCTAACATCTTCTATCTTACAATCCCGTTGAACAATTTTGTCAACAAAAATTAACCTGTATCTCCTGTGCATTTCCGAACCTTTACTGATATACAATTTGGTCCTAAGGCCTTCCTGTCTTAATCAGATTCAAAGTTTCTTTCACTTCAGATATCCTAATCCGATGAAAGTTGTGGTCACCGGTGTCATTTCAGTTTATGGTTCCTTCTATCCCATGCACTCAAAGTGGTTGCCATTTAACAAGTTCTTCACTTTCGATTAATCTCATTGTCCTTAACCAATATTCTCTAGTCATCGCTCTTAAGACTCGATGCAATTAACATGATTTTTAGGTCCCTAGTCCCTACCCTTCATCACTCTCACTTTTGCAAGCTCGAAAACATCTCCCTCACCTTCTCGGCCCCAATCTTTATACAAAACATCACATGCCTTAAGTTTAGCTGTACTTGTTACTTAGGCATTCCTTTGGGCTTTTATATTATTCTTCTAAAATTTTCTCATTTCCAGTGGATTATCATGCCTTGAAACATGATCATTTCTTGCTAATAACCTTGAAACAATATCATTTCTTGCTAATAGCATTTTCCCTCTGGATACTCCTACAACTTCTTTTAGCACTTTCTTAATGCACTCAGCCATCTTGCTCCACATAACACTAACTTCTTCCTCAACATTCCACTCTCCTACTTCCATCAATTTATTACTAAATAGCATTGCTTTCTCTTTTTAAATTCCACCACCCTTTTTTTTTTCTGGGTTCGCGAGTAGCTCTAGAACTGCCTCAGGATGACCCACTGACCCTGTATTTCCGGACCAAATTATGACAGATCCTTGTGGAATCATATCCTCCAGTCAAAAGCCATTCTAAACATTTACTTCATTAGGAGCCACAAATCCATGTCAAAAAAGTATTGGGAGTTCAGTGGTACATCTGTTCTACAAAATTGATAGGTTTTTATAAATGTAATTCAACCATGTATATGCATGAAACTAAGATAAAGAAACCCGAAAAGAAGAGAAAGGGATTGTGTTTTATGTTTTGGGGTATTCTTGTGTAGGTAACATGAATTCTAAATAAGCATGAATTTGAAATCATATTTCTAATTAGGAAGTAGCAACCACTAAAGTACCAATCGCATGTTCGTACACATCTATTTTATATACCAACTTACCATAGCTCTTTTGCCTGTCTACTTGCCAGCAGTTTCAGGGATGCAGCCCAAAATAATTTACATTGCAAAAAAGAAACGATAAACTTTCATCAGGGACACCTACTCGAGTGAGGTTTACTACATTTTCTATCATATACAAAAGCAATGTCCTAGAAGTGATAATGCTCAAAGCAAATAAGAACTAACCTTTTTCTATTTTACATGCATCAGAGAAGCACTAAATCAGGATATTCTAGCCATTCTTGCTTTGGAACTTTACATGCACCTCACTAACACAAATCTGCCTGAGATTGACCCCAAATCACTTAGCTCTGTTTTGAAGGCTTGATGATGCATGCACACACGTGTTCCTACAACGTTGTTTTTTTTTTTTCTCTTTTGGTTTTGGATGAGTACACATTCCTATGACTACACCTTAGCGCTGCTGCATCTTCCCAAGCATCTCTGGTGATTTTACCATGACATTTGCTTGAGACGATGTACTCAATCTGTGACATTCTAAATGTGCTTCCTCCCATCAGATGTTGTAGCCTTTATTTCCATGAAAAACAATACCGGATATTTTTTTTTCTCCATAACACTTCTTTGGACAACATAATCAAACTGGAATCAGAGGCATGTGCTGAACCCACAAACCTTGAACCTCGGAGAAACATCAGGCAGCTACCATCACTTCCATTGAAATGATGCTAAAGGTCATGGAAAAGCCTATCTGTAGTCTTCATAAAAAATCTAGCTCAAAGTGAACCAAGAAACAGGCAGATGGTTTTATCAAACCAATCAAGTGCAAAACAATATATCCTTATTCCTATACAGACTGATATGCATTGAGAACAGATAGGTATTCCAGTAGCCACAATACAAGACTGACATTTGCATTGAGAACAGATCAGGCATTCCAGTAGCCACAATACAAGAGATATTTCCAGTGATGCCTTATGATCATGCTGCTAAACCATGAGATAATGGAAACGTTGTGTGAAGGCATCCCACTTTCTGACCTCCAAAGCATGCCCACCATAGTTTGAGCTTCCAGCTCCAAATTCCAAAGAACAGTATACCACGATTAAAGTAAACAGTAAAGACTAACTAATAAAAGCTAATCAGACCAATATATACAAAATGAAAACTGCAAACATTAGAGAAAACATCACGAGAAGGAGTAAAATCATTTGAACACAACATGAAGTGATTCTCTTTCATTAAGTTGATATGAAATTGGCAACAAACTACAGTAATGTAAAACAGAGGTACACCAAATCATTCCGAAAACCCTGCTGTATTCAACTCTGGTGATATATTTCTGGAAAAGAAAAAAGGCGATTCTAACACATACAAGGGATAATACATCAATATGCAAAATACAAGCAGCATACAAGATCGAGGAAGTTGCGTGATGATTCAAAGAACATTTGTCAATGTCTATCTATGCTGAATAATTTCAAAGACAGAATTACAAGAACATTCATCTACGAAAGCGTCTAGACACCAAACTCAACTGTGTATATGCACCCACCTCCAGTCTCCAATCTTCAACTCCCAATGAAAAGCAAATGTACGGAAGCAACCATAAAAGTGTGTCACATACAAAAGAACAGATTTTGAGATGAACAATCTGATTCACGGAAGGTGATTGTTGAGAGAAAGAAAAGCTAGTAGAGGGCTAGAAATTACTTCAAATACCCTCTTATGGCGTATGTAAAATACAGGTATATCGCAGACTCTTTGCGCAAAACAGTTGCTACAAATGATCCAGCAACGGAGTCGGGTCTGGAAAAGAAAGCGGTTTACTCCCTCCATCTAGGGCTTGAGATGGGAAGAAATCCAGAAGGTGATGGCGGGAACAACAACCCAGGAGAAGGCGGGAGCTGTGGCCCGGGGCCAAGAATCCCCGAAGCCTGCGAGAGGGGCGAAAGCGAGAAATTGGGAGTCATAGGGGGCGGGAACTGGAACCCAGGTGAGAAAGGGTACGGTGACCACGGTGACGAGAGATTCAAGAAGCTGCTCGGGGACGGCAAGATTGCTGGAGAGAGGGGAGCGCCGCCGCGGGGTGAAGGGAAAGGGGGGGCGACGGGCGGCGTTGGCAGTATGCCCGGAGAGGGAGGCTGGCCTTGAGCCTGACCCGGCAGCATCTGCTTGAAGCCCGGGTCTATGATCGAATTCTGAAGGTAACGCATGTAAGCAGAGATCGGCGACTCAGCAGTGTTGGGCCAGGCCGGGTCCGCACCAGGCAGCAACGGTGAAAACGGACCGGGCCGAGCCAGGAAAGGGGAATTGGGGTTGGGGTTGTGGAGGACGGGTGGAGGTGTCGGGATAGGCGGGCGAGCAACGGGCGGCGTGAGCGGGGGTGGGCGGATCTTCTGCAGACGCATGCTGGGGGGTTTGGGGGGGTTGCTGTGGCGGGCTACGGGCGGTGGCGTTGAGAGCTGGTCGTGGTGGGAAGGAGAGCCAGTGAGCTGCTGGACGATGTTGCGGAAATCGTTCTTGCTGATGTTGTAGACTTGGGGCTGGGGCTGCTGCTGCTGTTGCTGTTGCTGATGCTGCTGGAGATTCTTAGGGTTTGTAAAATTCGGGTGGTGGAGAGGGCTTTTACGGATGTTTTTCCCGATCTTGTTCACGCCCAAATGCTCGTTGTGCTGCCTGTTCATGTTCCTTGAGAAATTCGAATTCGAGCTATCCATTCCTTCAATAGAATTCAAAGATTGGGTCTAGCCAAACGCGTAGTAGAATGGATTCTAATCCATCAGAGAATAGAATCTACGACTGAGAAGAGAGGGGTAGATCTAAGGAAGAAAAAAGGAAAAAGAGAGGAGAGCTGAGGTTTTTTTTTTCTTCTCCTCTTTTTCTTTTCTTTGACTTTCGAGAACGAGAACGAGAACGAGAGCGAGAGCGAGAGCGCGTTTTTTTCTCGTGTTGAGCGGTTTGGAAAGGATACGATCTTGGTTTGAGAGAGAGAGAGAGAGAAACCCTAGTTTTCTAGGAGTGACGGACTACTTACGTTTGCTCCTCTTCCCTGTCTCCTCCGCACACTCCCCTGAGAACTACAGACGTATGGAAGGAGGGAATTCAGTCAACGAGTCAGATGAGCATAAAAAAGCACCAGTGCATAACGAACTGACGTCCGGTTTGGTAATCCTCCGGACCACCGAATTAACTTTCCGCCGTCTCACGGCTAACCGGGCCGACAACTTGGCAACCCAAACCTAACCCGAGTTTGTGTCGGGTTGGGTTGAGTTGTCAAGGTCACCGGGTTAGGTTTGAGTTGAGGTAATTCACGTCCGGTTAAGTCGAGTTGGGATTAATCACATGTATCTAGGTCAGGTTGAGTCCAGTATATTTAAGCACCTCCAGTTAGAATTTGAACCAAGTTGGATTTCGGTCAGGTGAAAATGGTTCAACCTTTAACATGACCTAAGCCGCTGGACCTAAGCCACAGATCCGATCTGTGGATTTGTGGAGATAGGGATTCTCTCTTCCTTTACTTGTCTCTCTTCCTGTGTGTGTGCACGTATGGTGATGCCCTGGGGAGCTTAAGCATCAAAGTCCTTATTTATCCTCTTCCTTTGGAATATGATCTCATTTATAAAGAGGAATTAGAATTTCAGGAAGAGAAAACAGTATTATATTCAATTACTCTACAAACTTTGTATATGCCACTACGTTTAAAGTATGTGAATTATGCCAAATTATGTACTAAAAAAAACTCTATCCCTCCGTTGAATACGGTCATATATCCTTCCTCTAATTTTCATGCAAATTAAGTAGACCACAAGATCTCAGTGGTTGAAATTATCATCAAGTGCTTTGAAAATATTTTAACAATTACAACAAAATATTAATAATTGAAAACACTCATGAATCCATTTAAAACCTTAATTAGAACACTTGTACCAATAAAAATCACTTGATATATGGTACGATTTATTAGATCTTTACTCATATGAGTGCCAATAGGAGACAAATAGATCCCTTGTTGGATTATGTGAATATTAACCACAGCCTAATCTGTGAACTACAATCCTACATATAAATGGGTTATTGTAATTGACTCTATAAGGCAATCCAGGGCACATTACACTAGGAACGTGAACTCGCCCAAGCCCTTAAGTTTAAGGATTTGTAAAAGTTAGTACATGCACAAATTGATCATAGTATAAGGATAATAAGTTCCCTAGTTTAATTAGAGACTTGAATTGATCATTCCAATGCAAATATTCAATAGTTCTAATATGAAGAGCATATTCTTATAGCATGCTTACACTCTTATGTAGGATGGTGCATAGGTACAACTTGTTGTTGAACCCACGATAGAATTTTAATGAAACATAGTGGAATAAAACTTTTCAAAACCTAATTCCAATTTATCCTAAGTATTATTACCTTGTGATATATTCATCTAGGGCTCAGATTTAGGCAACCCACCATTGATACAATAGAAATAATCATAGCTTAATAAAGATCTACCTAAATTTTAAATAACTAAGGATCATATCTTGATTATCCCATATACAAAAACCAAATCGTACAAATTACCATTTGACCTTAGAATCGAAGAATTAGAGTAATTAGGACCGAATTATCATTCTCGCTTATCGCGAATGACTCACATCACAAACTCAAGTAATTCGAGCTTAGTTAATCGCTCATGATAAATTTCGTTAATTGTTTTATTCCAAAAATACACAAATTAACCAAATAAGCTCTATACTGCTCGTTAGTGGGTCATTAAATGTGAAATTATAAAAAGATGTTCGTCTTAGTCGGTTTGACATCCATCGCGAGACATTAAGCTGAGATTGCATATCAAATCGTTTAAATTGGGCTAGTAAGGCAAGCGCATGAGTTGCACGAATGCCCTTATAAACTGTGAAACTTAAGTTAATTGTGCATGTCTGATCTTTGCCAAAGTTATGGTTTTTGGACCGTTAGATCGCGACCAAATTTAGGGCACCGACCTAAGTTAATGTCCTACACTTACACTTATTTATATAATCGCGTCCTCAATCGATGATCAGTGACCATCGAACTAACTTCTAATCATACATGTTGATCAGTGCATCCAAATGATGAGTCGATTGCATCTATACGTAGATCATCACTAGGGCCAACCATCCTACAACGTATATCGGTCTGTACATCTCCTAATGGGCCCCATCAGCTAGGAACGATATCCTATATGATTGATATATCAAATACCAGGCCATTAAAGTCATTTACACCACTTCGGTCACTATAAATACTCATACATGGTTAGCCCCTCTGGAGGTTGTTCTTGGTATTTGATTCATCTGATTCCCTTGATCGAACCTTAGCCACTCCCAAATCTTCTATTAAATCTATTTCCATCGATAATGAAAGATAACAAATATATCATACTTCCTTATTAAGCTTTTCTATAATGAATTGCATGAATATCACATATTTCTTATTGTTTGTATAAGAATCGATGTTTTCCCTAAAAACCCTAACTCTATGCGTAATTAGGTTGCGTGAAACCCTACCAAAGTGCGAAACATTCTTCTAGGTTTCCTTTTACCAACCATTAATAGTGTTAAATAATATTTTTTTTTATTATTGTTAGGATTTCATATGTTATGTATGCTTAAATTGTTTTATTACTCCAACATCAATCTTACTTATTATTAATAGTTAACACGTTTGATGAAATGTTTTATCAAGATAAAATTTCTACGATTAGAACTCTTGTATGCATGTTGATATACAAGTCGACTGACACCAAGTAATGCCCTAATGGTTAAGACTGCTTATCATGATACCAAGTTTATCCCCCCACATAAGATGACCAGTCTAAATGTCACATATATGTCCAAGTAACTGTGTGGTTATATATATAAAGTACCTATGTGGTTATGGCTAAGGCACATATTTCTTTCTATCTACAGGCCAATATGTCCGCTCTCAAGGTGCCTAAGGACGTTAAACCCATAATAACAAGTATGTTTTACATAAATTAATTAAGCCAATGAATAATCAATTCATGAAACATACATCAATGAACAGCTACACATTAGTTTTTTGGGACACTACCTTGATAACGCAATGGTAAAGACCTGTCATTCCATTTGTCATCAATTCAAGAATGATATCAACCACAAGTTTTTCCCTCAACCTAATGGGTGGTCATGAAGTAACATGGTACTAAAATTCATAAAATAAAACATTCCTTAATCAGTGGACATTGTGTCCAATCTCTACTTTTAAGGATATATGAATAGAGAAATTTCTCTCTTCTAACCCATATAACATATAATTTAAGATATATCCACAAGATAATTATGTCAATAAGACCTATGGACATCATGATCTACTGTCAAGATGATTAATTTAATAGTTAAAATTAACACATTGGTTGCCTAGGGCACACAACACTAGAAGTTAAGAAGGTCCATTGCCACCCTTAATTTTAAGTGAACTCTAACAAGTCCAATCCCTTTTCTAGCATGCTACTCATGTGTGAAAATGGAACAATCACATGAAAGATTCAACCAACTCATCATATGAATCCCACTAGGCTGTAACTTGGGTTTCTGGTCAAACAGAACCTAACAAACCCAACCCTAGTTTAATCAGGTAATTAGATTGGGTAGTTAGGTTCCTTGGGTCCAGTTAGGAATGCCAACCAGGTTGGGTTGGTTTAAGATCAAGTATACAAGACCTTACCAGGTTGAATTCCAAGTTGGGTGCGGTCGCGGGTTGGGTCCTCCTGAAGTAGGGTTGAGCCAGGTTGACCTTCAACCTAACCCAGACTCAACCCAAACCAACCCATCTCAGCAATGCAAGAGCCAAGCTGGCATGAAAGTGAAGGGGATGCTGGGAAAGGTTGCCTAATGGTCCAAATTCAGTGCTATCATTTTGGCTATTTGATAATAAAATAGAATTGATTTGAATAAATAGCAACGTACGGAAAGTCTTACAATATCTTGAAACACTAGGAATAGGATTGGGTACTGATTTACTCAGTAGGCTTTTATCGTACGGAGTAAACTCAGTTGGGCCTACAATGAATGTATGTGAATTATCCACTCCGTCCATCCATTTTTCCAGATCATTTTAGTGGTTGATTTTGAAATAGAAGTATTCCCAAAGCTTAAGTGGACCACACTAAAGGAAACAATGCAAATAATGACTTCCACTATTGAAACCTTGCTAGGGCACACAGTGTTGTTTATTTGTCATCCAACCTGTTCATAAGATTACACAGACATGGATGAAGGGAAAACACAAATATAAGCTTGATCCAAAACTTCTGTGGCCCCAAGAAATTTTCAACGGTAGAATTTCAATTCACACTATTTCTTGTGGTGAGGTCTACTTGAGATTTGGATATATCTCATTTTTGGGATCAAACCATGTAATTATCTATTAAAATGGATGGAAAGAGCAGATAAAATAGACAAATCAGGACAGACCCCCACAGAGTTTACTCAGTACGCTTACCGTACTGAGTTACGCAATCCGCTTCCGAAATTTCACTAGTGCCACGTTCCCCACATGCGCGAGGTGAGTGCCTAAAATCTGGACGCGGATTTCCTGCGAAAGCCTTTCGCAGGAAGTTCCTGTGCAACGATGCTGGTGGGTCCCTCCGAGATGTTTATGAGAAATCCACACCGTCCGTCCGTTTTTCGAGTTCATTTTAGGACGTATTTACAAAAAGTGAGATAGATGCAACACTCAAATGGGACACGGGAGAGGAAACAGTGGAAATTCAGTGAGAACCGTTGAAGCATTCTTATGTCTGTAAAAGTTTTGTATCAGGCTATCATTTTGGTATTTTCACTTCATCCCATTGGGAATGACCTTATAAACGGTTTGGATAGTATATAAACATCAAGGTGGAGATTAGGAAAATTTCAACGGTGGGAATTTCTTTCCCCAATTTTCACTTTCGTGTGATCCACTTGAGTTTTGTATCCACCTCAAATTTAAACACACGTCCTAAAATGATCTCTCAAAACGGACGGACGGGGTAGATTTCTCACAAACATATCTGTGGCCCCCACCCAGCATCCTTGCGCAGGAACTACCTGCGAAAGGCTTTTGCAGGAAATCCGCGTCCAATGTAAATTGTAGTCGCGGGAGTTGCGTTTCTCAACAAACATCTGTTATTCATAAATCATAGAACCCATCTCTTATTCGGGAGTGGATTGCTTGTGACCCTAAGGCACACAGATATATCCTTGAAAAATCCACTCCGTCTATCTGTTTTGAAATACTACAACAAGACAAGATTATAAAAATCAAGTAGATCAAAAATTCAGGTGGGCCATACCAAAATAACAGTGGGAACAGCAACGCCCACTGTTGAAACCTTCATAGATCTGACCATGATTTTTATATACCATCTAAACCGTTCATAGAATTATTAACACTCAGATAAATCGTAGGAACAAATAAGATACTGAAACAAAACTTCTACCGCTGTCAGGCGTTCAATCACTACTATTTCGTGTGTATGGCCTACAAGAGTTTTGAATCTGCTTGATTTTTAGAATTCTGTCCCATTGTGATCTTTCAAAACAGATAAACGGAGTGGATTCGTCACGAACATCTCTGTGGACTCTACACAGCCCGGGTCACACCCAATCCGATCCCCTCTCATGATCTCAACGAAACAGTAAATGATCACATTGATCACATACGCTCCAGCATACGGTAACTATTATACATTCAAGCTATGTAGGGATCATTTATGATGTATATGTGGAATCCAAACCGTTAATCTGGTGCATCTCCTCCCTTTCAACCCACACACTAAGAATCATACCAATGAATAATTTACGCAGGATACACCATAGGGAACAATGGACAACCACCCCTAAGACTTAAATTTACATTTTAGCCCACCTGAGCATTGGAATACCTTAAATTTCAGTATACTCCTTCATTGCAGTGGGTTGCATTTTACAACGAAGTTGGATGGCATGTAAACTCTGTTGGGCCCACCCTGAATGCACGTGATCTATCCATGCTCTCTATCCATTTTTCCGTATCATTTTTAAGGGTCGAGCCAAAAATTGAAGCATATCCAAAGCTCAAGTGAAACATATTATATAAAATAGTGGAAGTAGTATTGATTTCCACCATTGAAACCTTTCTAAGGCCCACAGTGATGTTTGTTTGTAACATGGTCATAAGATCACATAGACATGGATGAAGGGAAAACACAAAAATCAGCTTGATTTAAAACTCATGTGGCCCCAATAACTTTTCAACGGTAGACGCTCAATTCACATGGTTTTTTATGGTGTGGTCCACTTGAGCTTTTCATATTCTTAATTTTTAAGTTAAAACCATAAAATTATATGATAAATTCGATTAGAGGACTGGATAAAATACATGGATGATGGTGGGTCCCATAGCCTTTACTTGGTTCGCAATCGGCTTTCGTTTTGGGTACTACTCGGCCTGTCCTAAGCTCGGCATAAGTTGGGTTCTGAGGGGCCCACCGTAATGTATATGTATGGGTGATATCCATGCTATTCATCCACTTTTCCATATCATTTTAGAGAAAAATTTTAAAAAAATAAAAAATGAGATAGACGTAAGACTAGAGATGGGTACAGGACGACTCGATCTGGCTAACTTGACTCGTTCAAATCTGACTCGACTCAAACCGAATGGGTGATTCAGTCCGAACAAAATAGGCTTCGCCCAATCCAAACTTAAACTGAGTCGAGTTCGAGTTACCTAGTAACTCAACCCGACTCGATCCAATTAGATTCGACTCGATCTGAAACTCGACTTAACTCAGGTTTGGGTGGTGTGTGTAACCTAATTTCTATCATCTCTAACCTTACCCGCCGCCCCCTATCTCGACTTGATCCAAAACTCTTTCTCTCTCTTTCTCCCTCCCTCATCCTCTTCATCTTCCAAGCCCGACTTCTCTCCCTCCCTCCCTCATCCTCCTCATCTTCCAAGCCTGGCAACCACCCACCACCATCACCCTCCTCCTCCTTCTCCTCCTCTCTCTCCTCTCCACTCTCTCGGTCTCTCCCTCCCTCATTTCTCAATCCGACTCGGTGCCAACTCAACCCGACTCAGTACTTCTGACCGGATCAGACTCGGTCCGGATCAGTCCAAGCTAGACCGGACTCGGATCGAGTCAAACATGCTGGACCTAGTATCGAGTTCGGGTCAGGCCTATTTAAAAATCGGATCAAATCGAGCTAGCCCTAACTCAGTCCAATTTGACTTGATGGCCAGCTCTACGTAAGACTCAAGTGGACCACGCCACAGGAAGCAACAATAATAATGACTGTGTTGAAACCTTTCTAGAGCCCACCATGATGTTTATTTTTCATCCAACCTGTTAAAAGGTAATATAAACTTTAATGAAGGAAAAACATAAATCTTAGATGCTTATGTGAAATGAGGAGAAGGTTTTAGTTTCATTGTGACCACTATCTTTTTAAATAGGTAACTGTGCCCCTTGAGTAGTTTTCAATAGTAGGCATTTAATCTCCATTCTGTGGTCCACTTGAACCTTGGATTTGTCAAGTTTTTAGGCTTATATCTTAAAATAAAATGAAAAAAATTAAAATAAAAAAATGGATAGACGGTGTGGATAAAACCCATATATAACATAGCCCCTCAGAGCCACAGCTTGTGCCAGGCTCGGGACAGCAGGGTTGGTACCCAATCCACATCCATTTCAGCATAAATCCCCAACTCCAACCTGATACATAACTGAAGTGGGCCACCGCTGGGTGTTATATGAGCAGTATGTGAACGTTCCCCGGGAAACAAGTATTCGACTGGACCATCGGACACGCACACTCATGTTATTGAGTTAGTCCACATCGAAGGTACATCGTGAGTAGCTGCCATAGCCTTTTGCAATGGGTCTGTTATGATGTTTTTGAGAAATCCACTCCGTCCATCCATTTTTATAGTTTATTTTTAAAAATGGCCAAAAAATGAAGAAGATTTAAAACTCAAGTGAGCCACACTTCAGGAAAACGGTCCTATGTTACGTTGGCAGAATAGATGGACGACGAGGATAAAACCCATACATTACGTTGGCCCCCAAAGAGCCCCCATCATAGAACTGTTCATATGTACAAATAGACTCGACAGAGCAACGGTCTAGATTACCCAAACACTCCTCTTATCAGATTAAAACACCTGCGTACATGTGAATGTAACACGTTTAAATGTTTCACATGCTTGGAGATGTTGGGGCCCAGCCTTGTCGGCATGTGTTCCAGGGAAGCAGATTGGCCGATGTACCACACACCAGCTATATAGCTGCTGTAGGTACGTGTCGTGGAAAGACGAGCACTCACACTCCTCAAGATCGGAGTTGTACCAACGGTTCAAAGGAGATCAAAGTTATATGGGCCCGACAGTGATGTATTTATTACATCTACACCGTTCATCTATTTTTAGAGATTATTATAGAGTATTATCCAAAAAATGAATCATATCCAAAGATCATCTGGACCACACCACAAATAATAGTAGAGATAATGATTTTCACAGTTAAACAATTGGTAGGGCCCACCATAACGTTTATTTTCCATCCAATCTGTTCATAAGGTCACGAAGACCTGAATTAAGAGGAAAAATAAATTTTATATTGATCCAAAACTTCTGTGACCCCAAAAAGAGTTTCAATGGTAGACGTTCAATCCCCCACTACTTTTTTCAGTGTAGTACTAGTTAGATCTATCTTATTTTTTGTCTCAAGCTTTAAGATGAGCTCGCCAAATGGATGAACGCTTTGGATATAACACATACCCCATGATCAGACCCACAAAACTTGCTGGCATCAATATAACAGCTATATAGGTGGTGTGAGGTACACCAGCCAATCCACTTCTATGTTCTTGGGGGTGCACATCGAGTTGAACCGAGTCGAGCTGGCCTCAGCTCGACTCGACTCGGCCACTAGCTGACCTCAGCTCGAACTCGCTCGGCTCGGTCCTCAAGCCTAATTGGCCAGCTCGACTTGGTTCGGTGTAGCTCGGGCCGGTTCGAGCCGAGTTCGAGCCAAGATCGCTATTGCAGTATTTTCACAAACACATGTACTACACTTTCAAAATCCCACTGCATTTGAGACAGTAGCAATGGTCTTACAGGTATTTTATCAAACACTTTCTAAGCAACATAAAAATCAAGAAAAAAAAAAAAAAAAAGGTGTTGGTTTCATATACATACCTTCCTTGCCACCAGCCATACTTCTTTAAGTGATTTCATCAAACACTTGATGAGCAACATCAAACATTAATCCGAGTTCGATTCGAGTTGGGTTCAATCCAAGTTGAATCGAGCTGGGACAGATCGAACTCGGCTGGAACTCATTTTTGAACTCAAAAAATCGGCTTGACTTGGCTCAAACTCAATTCGAACCAAGTGGAATCGAGCTTTTTCAAGTCGAGTCGAGCAAGCCAACCGAGCTAGCTCGGTTCGTGTACACTTCTATGTGTTCCAGACCCCAAGAGAAAATCTTGGTCGTCTCTCCCTTAAACGGACTGTAATAAATTATTAATATACTGAACATGATCATGTATATAGGGTTAATGATACTTTAATTGGTCTATCTTAAAGGATGCTATGACCACCTTCTACCGTCCACGTAGAAGGATAGACGGTGTATCAGGCCATCCACCTATCGGAAGCTGCCTCAGATGGCCCACGGTTCAGAAATCGCACCAATTCTTCAGTGACAGCCCTCGATGTGTCATCGTCCCTTATCTAGATAAGTAAAAGTTGGAGCATCCATTTTGGTTGACATTTCAACCGTGGGCCATCCATGGTAGGGAACAGAAGATCTATGGTTCAGATCCATAGTTTACACTGTCGGGTACGTTTTTAGTATAGACTTAACGGACTACCCACATTATTTTATGCGACCCCAAAAAAACCTTAATTATCCAAGTAGACTACTATTCATATGGACTGTCCGGTATTTTCGTCAAAAAACTAACATCCGTACCATAAAAATCGCCTTCGGTCAGATAAGTTTTTGGGTGGAGAAAAAAAAGAAGCATTGGATGGACTCGTCTACAGTGTTAATTTTTTTTTCCCTCTCGCTCTGTGGTAGTTCTGAATGGAAGCGGATTGGCTGGTGTACCGCACACCAACTATATAGCTGCTATAGGTACGTGTCGTGCGAGGACGAGCTCTGATGCTCCTTGAGCTTCGAGTTGTACCACACACCGTTCATCTATTTTTAGAGATCATTTTAAAACATTATCCAAAAAATGAATTATATCCAAAGATCATCTGAACTACACTACAAATAGTAGCAGAGATAATGATTTTCACCATTAAACAATGTTTACTTTCCATCCAATCTGTTCATAAGGTCACAAAAACATAATGAAGAGGAAAAAGAAATTTCATATTGATCCACAACTTCTATGACCCAAAAAGGGTTTCAATGGTAGACATTTAATCCCCCATTGCTTTTTGTAGGGTGGTCCACTTTATGGTTAGATCAGTCTTATTTTTCATCTCAAGCCTTAAGAGGAGCTCGCCAAATAAATGAACCGTTTGGACATAACACACATCTCATGATCAGACCCACAGAACTTGCTGACATCAATACAGCAGCTACATATAGCTGGTGTGAGGTACACCAGCCAATCCGCTTCCTGAATGAATCGCTTTGATATGCAGCAATAAATACTCGGGTTACGTGCCCTGAAGGGAGATTTTTTCTTTTTGGAATATTCTGGCAGTGTGACGATCCATGAGGTTAGCAAATGTACATGTGGCATACATTTAAATCAAATCAACCAGTTCAAATCGTGGGATACACAGCAGACAAACCGTGAACAAACAGTTGCCGTGAGTCAACAAACTGAGAGCAGATTAGGTGAGACCCTAGACTCACCAAAGAAGGTGCGGGGCGCACCTTGATGTATGTATTCTTTATCCACGCCGTCCATTAGCTTTTCCAAGGTTATTTTAGGGTATTATCAAAAAAAAAAAAAAAAAAGAGATCAATTATCAAGTGTACCGAACCATAGGAAACATTTGTGATTGACAATTAATGGGAGCTAACATTTGTTTTTTTACCTTCATTCGGGCTTATGTCACCTTATAAACAGATTGGATGGCAAATAAACTCTAGTGAAACATTGTGCCTTAATAAGTTTTTAATGGTAGAGTGTTCGATCACCTGAGATTTGGATTTCTTTATTCTTGCGATAATGTTCTAAAATGATCTGAAAAAGCAGATAGAGGATGTGGATACAGAATACATATATTAAGGTGGGCCCTATGGTAAGGGCTGCTCCGTCTGGGGTGAGTCTAGGTCTCACCTAATCCGTGGAATTAAATGGTATTGAATTGTATTAGATGGGATTAACATCATTATTGCACAATGATTGCACGTCTAAAAATATCATGATATTGTAGCCATCTAATCCCATGTTCGGGATAAAATTCTTGCTTGGGGAAAATACCAGCTTAAGCAAAATCATGTTTAATAGGTCATGGAATTGTGATCAACGGACTAAATTCACAATGGAAGTCATTCACACGTACACATATATAACCAAAATGCGACATGTAAACAGTATATATGGAATCATGGATGGACGGCACAAATAAACACGTAAATCAATGTGGGGCCCACATGTGTAGTAGATTTCAAAATCCTTGGAAATCCTATAATGGACCAAATGCAATTCCACGGACTAAATGCAATTCCATCCCACCTAATCCCAACCTTTCCCTCCTCTCCAAATGTTGGATGAAATTGGACAGATCCAAATGCAATTCTATCCCACCTAATCCAAGCCTTTTCCATCCCCTCCAAATGTTGGATGGAATTGCAAGGACCGAATGCAATTCTATCCCACCTAATCCCATCTAATACCCTGCACCAAATGCCCCCTAAACGGTTGAACGGTGGACATATGCTGGGTTGGTAAAAATTGAAGGTAGTCAATGGTCCAAATTTAAGAAATGAATGTCCACAAATCGACAGATGGGGTTGCCCAATAAATATGATTTTGGGCTTACAATCTATCTACATTGGGGCCCACTGGATGAATCATGGCACTTTGCAAGAGTATCTAATAATTCCCAGGCTCCTAATTGTAAAATGCCTCGGTCCTACTTCACTGAAACATGGAAGCTCCGCTTCCTTACTAAACGGCTACATTAATTCTTCACATTTTCTGTCTGCTCCTCCAGTGGAGCATCAAGCCATTTTAAATATGGGATAGACTTGCTTGATAGTTTACCACCATTTTAAAAATAGTGCTACTTTGTCGAGACCATCCAACTTGTAGGGCACATTACGGATAGAATATGCCACATTGACTAAGAAATCATAACCACCCAATTGGTGGCCATCAAATGAATAGTTTAAAAAAGTGATTAATAGTCCAAATTCAAAAGAAAAAATCAGATGGCTGTGATCGCTCTTTAAATAACAAAAGGTAATTATACAACACTGTGTGGTAAGGCAGCTCATGCATTATCTGAAATTAAATGGACTAAATTGTGGTATCCATTGTTGCCCAAAATCAAATTCGCTCAAATGATCCAAACCTTTAATTGGTGGACACTTGTTTATTGAAATTGGACCACAGGATATTTTCAGCTTTAACCATCTAAAAAATGTCCACCAATTTGATAATTAAATAAATCAAATAAGCTTAACTTTTAATTCATGAGACCTTTAAAGCATGTGCAATTTCTAACTGCCTGTGTACCATATATCATACCTTACTAAAGCATTAAGGTTTTTTCTCCTTCTATAGTGGTGGAGAACTATCATTGGAATCTAACCCTTTTTGGCACGGCACCATCTCCGAAGAAGAAAATAAGAGAGATTCTCGTTAGTGCGAATTATTATAAAATAATCCAAATGCACCGAATTAGAGAACCACATCGAAAACTCCAATTTGAGTGGCGGTGTGCTATAGCAGTACAAGCAGCTACCGGTGGTACGAGGCCCAAGTGGTGAATGCAGTGCATCTAACCTGTTGATGTCAAAATCTGGACCACCTTCTATTCAATATTGAGAACTTGGAACGGATTCTGGTCCTATATAGAAAGGTGAGCAAAGGAGACCCTGACTTAAACAGGGGACCATTCGATGCTTAAGTCAGGCTAGGTAATCTGGGTCTAAGTTGCATAATGTAGAGAGAGGGTGTGAGATATTGCGTACCTGTTGTAATGGATTCCTCTAGTATTTATACCTATGAGGCGTTGGGATCATGACCGTCAATCTTGACACGATTTGCTCAATTAATCGGATGTCACGCGTGCGAAGATATTGACCGCTATCTTTAGATCGTGCACCAGTTCACTCTCCCGTATGCCTTAATGGGGTGGTATCTATGGGCGTGATCTTTGGCCACGTTCATACTGGGGTTGGTTCCGGAATTCAGTCTCCCGAGCCGTTGGTCGGACCTTATGGTTGGAGTCCGTGGTCGGAATACGTCTCCAGCCTCCGAGATGTGAACAAGTGCTCGGCTTGGCCAATCCAGGGCTATAGTTCTTCAGGTGAGGACTCCAGACCAGAGCTCGGCTTGGCCGATAAAGGGTCGTAGTTCTTCGGATGAGGACTTCAGACGAGAGCTTGGCTTGGCCGATCCAGGGCCGTAGTTCTTCGGATGAGGACTCCAGACAAGAGCTCGGTTCGGCCGATCCAAGGCCGTAGTTCTTCAGATGAGAGCCCCAGATGGGAGCTCGGCTCATATTGCCCCATCTATCTCTCCCCAGTAACCCTAGTTTTGGAATCATAGTTCGGAAGCAAGGTCAGACTAGTCACGATGTTCTCCTTCCGAGGCCCTACTGATCGATTTGATTTACTTGAGTCGGTCTTTATCGGGTCTGCTCACATTTTCCCATAACATAACCATCCATCCATTAGTTGGGTCACCTCAGATTAGCACATCCAAATCCCTACATTAGATGTGTGACCTCGCAGTATCGAGACAATATTGGGAACAAGTTGTGAGAAAACACTCTCCCTTGATTTAAGTTAGGCTCACTTGAATTTGCAACCAACCTGATTTTTTTGTTTGTTAGAATGGCCTAGATTCCATATAAAAACAACATGGTGGACCACCATGTAAATCGAGGGTAGCAGTCCCCTCTCAACTTAATTCACTATGTTGTGGCCCTCCTGACATCAGGATCACCTTGAAAGGTAATATTTGCTAAATAAATAAATAATTGTATATGAAAATGAATTTGAAACATTTGAAACTAATGTTTAAAGGGCTCATATTTAAATCCATGAGTTAAAGATAAGGATGACCAATGAAGTATAATTATAATTCCATAGCTCCTGTAAAGTAACAACTAGAATGAAAATTGAAGCGACCCAAGGTGAAAGCTCACCCTCAGTCAGTACTAGGTAAGGCCATTCTACCCTATCAAACCCACAAGTAAAAGATTTATGGTGATTTTTCATTATTGGATTTCACTAATGAGCATGATATCTTAGGACTACTACCCAGGTTAGAGGGATCCTTGTAACCCCAAACTATGTGGGGCTATTAGGATGTATATAGCATATCTACTCTATTGTTATCTTAGAATAAGAACCAAACATGAGGCTGATGGAAAACTCAAGCAGATCACATCAAATAAACAATGGATATTAAAAGGCCCACTATTGGAAGCTTCATAGGGCTACCATGATGTTTGGATGCCATCCAACTTTCTCATTAGTTGATTCTCACCACCACGAAGACAAAATGAGAATATTAGCCTGAACTCAAACTGATGTAGTCTTAAAGAAAGTTTCAATGGTGGGTGTTCAATCCTCTCTGTTTCTTGTGGTGTGGTGCATTTGAGTTTACTAACTACCTGGTTTTTGAGATTATAACTTAACAAGGGTTGTTGAAATAGATGAATGGAGTGGATATACAGTGTACGTCACGGTGGGCACCTAGACACCTCAACAATCTTTTGAAAGTTGGTGGGTCTCTTTGAGAAGCATTTGTGGGCCAATATCATATTACCCCAATCAGCTCCAGCTTTATAATCATGAAATTTGCATTGCAGGTCTTGAAGCGATGTGTAGGACAATCATCTGTCCATGTCTCCCAATTCAACCAGGAAACTATCACTTATGCTCTGGGAGCGCTAGACCATCTCCCTATGGTCCTTTTCAAGCGTGCGGGCCTGTCAGAGTCATCAGCTTAGCAGTAAAGAGCTCGGATTCTGCTTGAGCGGCCTTCTCTCTCTCTGAGTTACGGCAAAGGCAAACCCCATTAGACCAGGTTATTTGCAACCCTGTCTCCTACTGTGGTCCATGCCAAACGCGAAGCCCGATATATTATCTATCTCAGCTGAAAAAAAAAAACAAAGGAAAAATCACATATGAAAAAAAAAAAAAAAAAAAAAAAAAAAAAAAAAAAGGAAAAATCACATATGGGGTGAGAGAGGCTCGAACTCTCGACCTCAGGATAACTCGTATGCTATGAGACCTACGCGCTAGCCAACTGCGCCACCACCCCTTTGTTGTTAAGATCATCTTATTTTATATCTTATAGATAATAACAACAGGCAACCATCTTCCCCAGATCTAACCGTCGGCCCACCTTGATGGACGTTTTTTTTTTTTGGAGTTAGCTTGCTAGTACACGCCCCACTGTCAGTCCACCTTGATGGATGTATTCTATATTCATGCCATCCATCCGCTTTTCCGGTTCATTTTAGGGCATGATCCCAAAAAATAAAGCTAATCCATATCTGAGGTGGTCTATACTACAGTAAAGAGTAGTGATTGACCGTTGAAAACTTCCCTTGGGCTACAAACATTTTTTTATCAAGCTGATATTTGGGTTTTCCCTTCATCCGAGTTTTAATTAGTGACCTGATCAACATATTGGATGGCAAATAAACATTACATGGGCACTAAGAATTTGTTTTAATGGTGGATCGATCAATCAGTACTGTTTCCTGTTGTATAGTCCACCTGAGATTTGACTCTACCTCATTTTTATGGTCATGCCCTAAAATGATTTGGCTAAACAATAGACACCATAGATGTACAATAGACACATATAGGTGGGACCCACGGTAAGGATTGCACGTAATCTGCTCCCAACCATGCTGGGGGCTTACGTTACTGTGCCATCTTTCACGCCACGGTACCATCTGTTTAGAAAAACAGTACATGAAAACGATGGTCCTCTCTATGAAAATCCAAGAATTCCAACAATATGGCCCATCTGATCAGCGTACCAACCTGATTTTTGCACTAGGTGAGCCTCAAGGCGAGGATTATATATATTTTAATGTTAGTGATGTTCCACACGTGTGGCATGCTGGCCACCAGTAGTTGTACCAACCTAATATACGTACCACTATTGGTGGTGAGAAATGGAGTGGGCCATATATAAATCCAGTCCAGCCACCATAAAAGGGCTATTTGCATCATTTTGTTTTTTTAAAAAAAAAAAAAAAAAATTCCTACCGATGAGAAAGGCGTGCACGTTTGTTTGCTTTTGTGATCTTTTGATTCCTATATTAGCCTTTTGCCGGTATCGTGCTATCAATGTATCTATATCAAACACAAGCTTAGCTGTTCTTTGGTTGGAGGAGCATTTTTAACAGTTAAAAACCCAAATATTTCTTTTTAAAACTAAAGAAATTTTTTTCTAGGTATTAAAAATACATCAGCAACGTTTATAAAGACACTCCACAATATATTAATTTTCGTAATACCTAACAAAGTCAACTAGCCAATTTTGAGGAAATGCGTATAAGGTCAGACTAACGTGATGGATGGATTGGATCTCATAAGCATGTTTACCATGTTAGCGGGATTTGATTCGATCACGTGTCCCTATGAGAGATGGGCCACGTAAAGCGAAAGTTGTTACTCTGTATCGGACGCAGATTCGGTGGATCCCCTACTATGGGGCCCACCGTAATGCATATTCCTTGCATAGTCACTCGCCACTGTTTCCTACAGCGTGGTCCACCTGAGAATTAGATCTTATTTATTTTCTGAACCTTGCACTAAAATAAACTTTCAAAACCGATGAACGGCGTGGATGTAAGGAACATAAATCAAAGTGGGCCCAACAGTCACACTGATTCACCAGGCAATTTTCGTAAGCCTCGTCATATAAACTTTAAATAAAAAAACAGCACTGAAGAGTCAAAGACACCCAGCTACAAGACAATAAAAACTCCCTTCCGTCTTTCCTTTTTTTTTTTTCCCTTGTTTCTTTCTTTCTTTTTTTCGTAGATCAATCTGTGGACATCGCATTATTTTATGAAGTAAGGTAAGATCTAAGCCGCTTACGAGATAGGGATAGTGACGGTCTTGGGTTTGGACGGCTCTTGTTGGCGAGGCCTCTTGCTAACAATCACCGTCAGAACACCGTCCTTGTAGGATGCCTTCACCTCCTCGGGATTCGCATCCTGAGGGAGAGTGAATTTCCTCATGTATCTCGACCTTCTCCTTTCCACCCTTATCGCCTTCACGCCTTCCTTCTCTTCTCCCGCCTTCTTCTTCTTCTTCTTCTTGCCTGCCACGTGTAATACCCCATTCTCCACCTTCACCTGCGATACACATTGCATCACCACCCCGATATGTTACGAAACGAAGAGAATACTTTACCGATATGACGGCTGTTACGATATGCAACATGGACGAGGCTTGGCCCAGTTGGTTATCGGGTCTAAATTCAGTCTCCGGCCCGGCCATCCTAGTCCATTGCCAGCTCACCAGTCACTATGGTCCGCGCTTTCTATCATTTCATAAGTAGACTGAATCCAATACAAACGTTTCCAGGTTAGGCTTAACGTATAAATCAACGCGTGGGACCCGATGTGATTTTATCATGACATCATGTCCATTGATAATTTGATTAGCCTATTTTTCTACTTGGGACCAAATAAACAACTCAAATCCAAAAATCAGGTGGGCCATACCACAGAGAAAATTTGAGACGGGGAAGTCGACCGTCAAAAACCTTATAGATTGGGTACGGAGATTTTCTGTTTTTTTTTTTTTTTTTTTTTTACTTGCTATCTAATCCATTTAAAAGATGCAACTACCACATAAATAGATCTCGAAAATAGGTCAGGCGATTCGAAAACTAAAGTGGGCTACGGAACATGGTTTTAGTCATGATTTTACATGGTGCGCCCCATCTGATTATTCGAGAGAGATGATTTTCGAGATCGAAGGGATCGGAGTGGGCGCAGTGATGAACGGATTGGATGTCATTAAAACATCACAGTGGGCTCCCTGCGTCGATTTCTACATTAATCTTAATCTTAGTTTTAAAATGTTTGCATTGGATCTGGCCTTAACCACGCATTTAGTGTACCCGTAGCTACGTTGATCCAGACCGTCTAAATTGCTTGCCCGTTTTCGGCCGCGTTGGATCGATGGCTATGGCCCCTTGTTCCCAGCCGTTAGTAGTAGAGATCCGAGGTAATCACCACATCGTCTTGTAGTTATTAAACAATTAAAAATCAAAATTAAAAGGGGAATTAAAATTAGTACGTTGGAATCGTATGGTCAACCTGGTCTGATTGGTGGAGCGTTTTGTTTTTTTTTTTTTTTCTAAATTTTTGGCAGACAAGGGGCACTGTAAGCCTATGTTTTAGTTGAATTCAAAAAAAAAAAAAAAAAACATATTTTTAATTTTTTTTTTTCTATAATTCATTTAAAGTGGTTGAATATGGTAAAAAAATCACCCATTGAGAAATAATGTGATTCTCTTTATCAAATCATCGAGTATGCTTATTTACTTTTTTGTTGATCAAGGAATCCACTTTTACTGATAATGTGTAGTTCGGATTCCTTAATCTAGCCGGTCCAATGCAGCCACATTGAATGATCCCAGCCATCCGACCGGTCAGCAAAACTTCATACAATTCAACGTGGGAAGAATCCTACGGTTGAGATGGGGTGAGCTTACCTTGATGTTGGCAACATCGAGACCAGGCATGTCGAGGACGAATGAGTAGGAATCCGGGTACTCGTACACGTCAACAGGAGTACGGAAAATGGCCTTGGCGTTCTTGACGTAGGCACGTGCGGGGGGTTGGAGCATCTTCTCCATCTCATCTGGAAAGTTCAGGACCTTGCGCATGTCGCTGGGGAGAGTCTCCATTGCAGAAGGTAGAACTGGAATCAATGAAGCTTGGGGCAGGAACAAAAAGAAAAGAAAAGCGGAGATCGTTAGTTGGGGGTCGAGAGAGTGGGAGGCGCGGGTACCTATATAAATCGGCAAATATATAAACAGAGCTTCTTATTTAAAAATATTATCTTATTGTTTTATTCTGTGTAATCACCCGAAGGTTTGAGAAGGAGAGTGGATGAGTTCTAGAAAGATCTCGCATTCGGGAGATGTTTGGGCCCGACTTTTGCTTGTCTAAAACCTTTCTCACGTGATGGCGACCGTTGATCCAGCCAGGTGGGTGCGATCCTTATTTTGGGGCCACCTCGATGTATGCATTGTGTATCCACACCGTCCATCCGTTTTTACAGCTCATTTTAGGATATGTTTATAAAAATGAGGCAGATTCATATATCAGGTGGATCACATGACAACGAAAACAATGGTGATTGAATGCCCATCATTAAAACTTCTAGTGCCTAATGTAATGTTTGTTTGCCATCAAACCCGTTGTTTAGGTTACACAGACCTGGATGAATGCCAAACATAAAAAGCAACTTGGTCCAAAACTTTTGCAGCCCTCAGTAAGTATTTTATAATAGGAATTCAATCCCTATGGTGTGGTCTACCTGAGATTTGGATCTGCCTATTTTTTAAGTATACCATGACATAAGGTGGTAAAATAGATGGACTGCGTGAATATACAACGCATACATCAAGGTGGGCCTCACCTTGGTAGGATCTGGGTCACAGCTAATCCATGTCCCCTCACTAATGATTAGTAGAGAAATCAAAGTTTTTGAATTCCGGAGATTATGGCCGCAAGGCTGAAACTTAAATGAATTTGACCGAAGGGCACTACCATGCATGGATCCTACAACTTAATTTTACTCAACATAGGAAAATTTATCAAGTCCAAACATAGTAGGAATTGAAATACTGAAAGCTCTTTCTTGATTCTAATTTGGGAATGTGGATTGCTTTGTGCCCCTCCCTTTAGGGCTTTGTGGGGCTACGGAAGTTTTGGATCAAGCTGATTTTTGTATTCTCTCTTCATCCAGGTCTTTAAGAACTTATGAACAGATTAGGATGGATCAAGCTAATTTTTGTATTCTCCCTTCATCCAGGTCTTTAAGAACTTATGAACAGATTAGGATGGCAAATAAACTTCACAGTAGTCCCTAAGAAGGTATCATGGATATGAAAAATGGATGGACAGAGTAGATAAAACACATATACCACAGTGGGCCTATAGAGCACAAAGTTTTGGATGGGAAAAAAATGCGGACATTGGTTGGAATGAAGTCTGCGTGGCCCGCACGCTGTGTGGAGCCCTGCACATTGGAACGCAGCCACACGTGCACGCTTATGCGAGATCGAACTTTCTATCAGGTGGGCTTTGATCTGTCAATCAGCCAGCCCAGTATTTGGGCTTTATAAACATCTGCCATTTGGGCCGGGTTTAGGCCCAGACTTTGAACCCATGGGATATGCTTGGGATTACTGATTAGAAATAAAAGTCCACGTAGTTTTGATCCGAGATTGAATGTCCTTGGCCTGACTCAGCTCAGCTCAAGTTATATATAGAAATTGCTTAAAACCTAGGCTTGGTAACGCTTCACTGTCCTTGGCCTGGTTCATCTCGGATCTAATATAGAAATTGCTTAAAATCTGGGCTTGGAACCGTTTGGCAGACCAAGCCCAATCCACTTGATAAATGGGCTAACAAATCTGGCTGTAACCCGACTGCTGAACCCATTATCCCATGACCAAACCGACATTTTTTTTTTTTTTTTTTTTTTTTTTTTTTACACGCACACACACACACGTCTACCACCGGAGTAAGAGTAAGGACCCCATGACCAAACCGACTTAACCCATTGAATTGAAATTGGGTTGGGTTCAACTGATTTGCCTGACCCGACCTAGGATAGTGCGATCAACTACTGTTTATTGCTGCTTATGGGCTAATTTCTTAGTCTCAGCCCAACCTGAAACCTAGCTCAACTTGGCCTAAACCTGGCTTAGAAGTAGGTGGGGCCAATTGATCCGCAATCGACGTTGCAATTTCTCCTGTTGGCGATACTGGCATGGTCCAATTTCGTGTTCCAAGTCACCATCCGAGTGCCTATCATCATAGCATCTGAAATAGGTCTTTATCCTCTTTTTTCTTTAAGTATTTTCTTGATACCCTTAATTCCCATCTACATCCCCGAAGTGACTTCTTCAGTGGATGCCTCTCGTTCCTGTTTAGTCCCTTCATGGTTGAATACATGAGTTGCCACTCAAGCTTGGTCGGGTGATCTAATTCAACACCATGAGTTTGCCTAGACGAGTCACCCCTGGCTTCAGTAAGTTAGACTAATCGTCACAACTCGAGCGGAGGAGCAGGCTGAGTCATCAAGGGACCACCTTTTTTATCATTTGATCAAAAGCTTAGGTTTAACCAAACCAAACACAAAAAAGAGAAATAAAAATAAATAAATAAATAAATAAAGAAGAAGAGAAGAAACAACTGCAACAACAATGGACGGTCCAGGAAATCCAAACTTTTTTTTTTTGGGAGTAATCATGGATTTAATTCACGTGTCCCATCTTGACAGTGCTTCCCCACCCGGTAGACTGGTGGGATGTTCCACAAGTGACATAAATGCACGTGTAGATGTAGATGTGAACCAACAAAATGATATGGAAAATGAAAACACTAGTGTGAATAATTTATTATTATTATTATTATTATTATTAAATGGCATGGACCTAGAAGTGTGGCCCCACCATGAAAGTTGGGTGAAATGGCTGATCCAACCACCTTGTGGCCCACCACGTGAATTTAAAGTTTTTTGGGTGATCTTTTATAGTTCTCTATGGAGTGGCACATCTAATTATTGGGCAGGCCTGATTTTCGTTCATCCCATCATCGTGGTGGGGCCCACTTAAAGGATGGATTAGATGGTGGAGACACAAAGCTGTGTGGCCGCAAGAGGCAATAGGGTATCATCAGGTGAATAACTTTTGTAGTAATTTATACACAGGTGAAGAACTTGTACAACAATTACTTGCAGAGGAATCCGACTCAAGCAAATGCCTACAACAATAATAACGGCAATCGCCTCAGCCATTTTCACACGTACAAAAAAAAAAAAAAAATTAAAAAAAAAGAAAAGGAAAAAGGAAAAAACCCGCCAAATTTCGAATCTTTGTCGTTCATGCCCTTTCCCCTCTCACATCCTGATAACAACTGCGCTCTTCTTCAGATCCTCAAAGCTCCAATCTCTCCTCATGCCACGGCTCCGCTGCAGTCGTGGCTCGCCTGACGCATCAGCCACAGCTTGCTCCTCAATGTTGACAGAGGCGACGCTGCCGCCTCGTTTGTGGAGAGCCTTCCTCTTGTTCTCATAAGGCGGCGGCAGGAGGCATCCGGACCAGTTTCTATCCGGCCCGTTCGAGCGCAATCTGTTGAGATTTGGGTCGAGCTGCTCTGTCTCCATGTCCAACGACTCCGTCCTCAGCAGCGTCTGGCACGTCAGGCAAGCGAGACTCATGACTGCGAACGGAACGGGACAAGGACAGGACAGGAGAGGGGAATTAATGGAAAGATCTCGACACTTAGGGTGGGATTTTCTTTTCCGTTATTTATGTGTCTTGGAGAGAGGGAGATGAGGTTTTTAATGGTGCTAGAGAAGGGGGATTGGGAGAAGGGTAATTCTGGAAAATGGAGATGACTTGAAGGGCATTTTTGGTAGGCTCTGTTTTTCTTTGGGTGGAGAGGATTTGGGGAAAAGCTGGAATCCGAATTTCCGAAACCGTTTGGGCAAACCAAGATCCGATTACGTTGCTGACCCGCTTCTAATTTTAGGGGCATTCCTTTATTGGGAGGTAAGTTCGTTTTCCCTTTGTCCGGCCTCACGATCCCCACCACGTGTCGCGCCCATTGGGGCCCACATGCTGAGATGGTCTACCTGTTTCCTGTGGTGTGGTCCACCTGAGATCTGGATTTTTTTTCTTTTCTTTTTTTTTTTAAAAAAATTTAAAAATCACGCCCTGAAATGAACCGTCAAAACGGATGGACGGCATTGATGTAAGGCACATACATCATTATGGCCCCCACAGTCAGGGATCCACCGAAGCCGCACCCTCTAGGTGTTGGCATAGTTAAGTTATGGTCCCACGATAACAATTCTCAGGTGATTGGGGTTGAATATGAGCCGTTGAAAATTCTCTTTTCAATGCTCACGTCTCTTTGATCCCATGGTTGTTTGGCACCATAAAGTAACAGATATTATTTATTTATTTTATTATTATTTTTAACACACGTACACACCCCCACACACTCACACACTCATGCCATAGTGGACTTTCATCACCTATGGATACTCCAACCCTTGACCGGGTGTTGAAACTCCTGAGAGTCTACCACATGAGCAAGAGCAAAGATCCCGTAACAAGGGTTTCAAATCTACTGGGAAAGATTGGATTATATCTAAAGTACTTTGAAGAGTTGCATGTATAACATGTCTGTTACTTGGCTATTAATCTATTAGACACATGACCCACTAATTATATTATCAATTGCATTATTATAATTACTTTAATATGATGATCAGCGTCACCCAAGCATTCTCCGTGTAAAACAACGGTTAAAAATTGTTGGTTATGTGATTTTGTGCTTGTGGCCCATCAGTCAAAAATATTAAAGTTGATTTAGTTATTATAACCATTGTGTCAAACACGTGTGCGAGACCCTATACTGCTGGCCGCATGTACGGCATATATATATTCAATTGTTTCTACCTCAAAGATCACGACCACGTGCTCTTGTGGGCCATGCATGAATGAAAAACAAGGGTCAATTTAAGGTCTCGCATTTTAATGGATGGCAAGGATCTCCTGTTGTCAGATTGGGATTTTTTCTGCGACCTACCTAGGAATGTCTTCAAGATGAACGACCTGGATCATCCCTGGGGTTGCACATGGATGGGCTGGCCAGGAAGTGGACGGAGAGCGAACCGCTTTCGCTGAGCTATGACTCTGTTCCAAGCTCGTGAAACTTTGGACTCAGCTCACTAGCTCTTGGGTTAGGACCGTACATTCATGAACTCGACACAGGCCAGTTCTCACGTCCCTTCATCTCTTCTGCTCCCGTCACAACATGATCCTCACCTTTCACCTAGAATGCTTATATCAATAATCTCTCAGATAAGAAGTCCTCACTGTCCACACAGAAGAGTTGGAAACTCTCTTTATGGTTTCCTCACTGTAGACACCAGACATCTGATGAGTGGATCTTTCTCCATGTGGGCCACTTAGGTGGGACCTTCGCAAACCTTCAGGGGACATCTTATGGCCCGAAACCAGTTATGTGATGGTTAATGTATTATATATTACAACGTACGATTATGCCACCTTGGATGAACTATACCTCTATGTGGCAGAACAGTAACCTTTCATTTTGTGGCCCTCTGTCTATGGATGGATGATGTATGGTTAACAACAGAAAAAACCACAATGGTCAGCAATCTACATTCAACTGAATAAAGTCCTAACATTGGTATTGGGACCTTCCAATCTGGGGGGTCCTTTTCAGCACTCTCTATCCACGGTGCAACCCAACAAAACAATTATCCTGATATTGAAACATGGGACCCACTTAACAGAATTGAGAACATGGGTATATTGAGCAAAAAAGCAGGCCACATGGTGGATAACTCTTTTCTGATAGGATTTTTTTTCTCTTACCACTCCTTTTGCTGGCCACTAATCCGCTGGCTACCTCTGTCCGATTCCCTTCTTCCCTTTTGGGGACATCCATTTGGTGGTCGATCACAACAACGGCCCTGATCAGCACACGTGTTTGCCATGTGTATTGTAGGGTCTGTATAGGACTATGATTCACTAAATGAGATAAACTCGTTTTTAGGCAACTACCAGATTAACCCATTTTCTATTTTCACAGTAGGTGTAAACTCGTATACAAGACAGCTTGGGTTGCTTGATACATGCGGTTTCCCTAACCATTGGCCATCCACAAAAAGGACCGCCGATGGACGATATTAATTCACCAACCATATAACCACAAGTGACTCTGAAGCAAGCTAATGGAAATATGGAATTCAGTTACTACCTGACCCTTTTCTATTCTCTACTGCATATAAAAACAACAGTTTTGGTGGACATTTTTACCCTGCATTTAGCCAACGAGAGAGTTTAAAACAAAAAGAACACTTGATGCATCTGGCCCTTCAATCGGGTTATTTCCATCATTTCCATTTTTTTGTTGTACCTAAAAGCACAGTAAAACCCTCCCTCCACATGCATCACATGCGCCACACCCCTTAAATAAAAGGGTATAGTAGCTAGCATTATTCAACTTCCTTCGCCATTTCAAAGCACGAAATTGAATCCCATATCTATACATATTTCCTTCCACTCAAAAGGCTGGATCTTCAGCTTCCTGAGCTGAAAAAATTGTGGCAGATTCATATTCCTGCCGAATGTGGGGCGCCCTTTTGCCTTTGTCTTCAAACCCATAAATACATGAAGCTTATATACAGCTCTGCAAATGGGCCCAACTATTTCATTTGTTAAAAATTTTCTAGCCAAGATGCATCCCTTACCCTCATCATCTTGAAAATAAATTCAGGAAGATGCTTTCGTTGGAATTCATTTCATTAGTTGCAAAGATTACCACTTGTTCATTTGTGGTGATTTTAGTTCTCATTTATTACTTAGCTTTTGGATATATCTAATAATATAATAATATAAAAGGATAAGAATCTCATAATTGTCCAAGGCCATTGTATCGAATGCCTACCTAATCTCTTTTCTAAGGCCTGAATAAAATAAGATGCTATTGTTGAAATGATTATATTATGCTTTTGTTGAAATGATTATACTATGTTATGAACCTTTTCAACGCGTTATCTACCTATCACTTCCTCATGTTGTAAAAAGACATGATGCAGATTGATCATGATCAATCTGCACCACTTGCATTCCATGTTTATCTCTCCAGCAAATCTGTTCCTTGGCTCTATCATGGTTAGAAGGTTTTTATGCAGCTCCCTCCTTGTGGTACACATGGCAAATGTTTGCAACTGTCGACCCACCATGTCTAGACACTATATACCAACAGCAAGGGGATTGGATTGTGGAAACCATCTGGTCAATGCCCTGCAAAATGAACAGTTAGCTCAAAACAGAGCAAATGTCCACAGATATCCAACAGATCTCACAACTTGAGCGTTTGATTGTCCATTAACTGCAATAGTTCTCACCTACAGACCATCCATATGGGGGTCCACCAGATCAACATTCTGATCACCCCACTGTTTACTCCATGCGTCATGAGGAAGGGGAGGTAGAGAAATATGGGGTGAGATACACAAAATTATACACGGTAGATTTGGAAGTGTTATTTCTTCCTAAAAGTGGACTGAATGCACCCACCCAGTCTTCAGTTCTAGTGATAAGCTTTTCCACTCAATACAATATACAGAACCAAACAATTGGTGGACCATAAACCAACCCGTCAAGAACAAAGAGCATGAGCATCGGGAGATCAAAATAGAAACCCCCCTTCAAATCCATATAAGCCACATCTAATAACCAATCGTCATCTAAGCTCTACCCCAACTGATTGTGATTGGCTACATGAATCCCATTCCTCCAGGTTGTCAGGATTCATGAGAATAACTTGTGGCTGAATCTTAATGCCAGCTGCCAACCCAACACAACCTGACACCTAATCACCCAAAGTAAAAATTCGCTGGCCCGAACCCCAACTCAAGCTGAGTTTAACTCAATTGTGAATTGCAACGTCCACGGAGAGCTAAAAACCAGTTTGAAACAATCTGGAAACACTCAGAAGAAGCAATTGAATCTCTACTCGATATTATTCCAAGATCCAATTGTTAAAGAAATCAAATGAATGATTCAAATACTCAATACCATTGTAACACTTGATATTATTCTAAGAGCCAATTAACCAAACGTTACAAAGGTTTCAATGTAGAAGGAAAGTGGTCATTGGAGATTCCAGCTTTGATATCTAAAGAAACCAACATCAATTACAGGCCTACAAATAATCCTCACAGTCTTCTAACTGATTCAGATGACAATTACCGTATGCATATATACATTGACAAAAAGAAAGAACACGAAAAAGAAAGGTATAATTGAACTTAAAGCGCACCTTGTGAGTTTGAGTCACCTCATCATGAATAGAAGCTCTGAAATTACCGATCCGTGTGGAATAACTTACTGAAACTGCTAAAGGAACGAGCCATGTGTATATTTACATACAGAACCCACCGGGTCTAAAATTTCCCAGCATCTTATGCCACACCAATTTCTCTATCTACTGCTCGGAGGCTCAGCAACTTTGGCGAGGAGTCCTGCACTGAGCTGCTCCTGAGTGTAAATCCGGCTCGACATCTTAACTGTTGCTTGTTGGATCATCAGATCCTTCACGACGGACACGCTTGCATAATACACTTCGAGGTCAAGCTCCTTGAGTGCCACCATCAGCCGTGCGGCCGGATGGTTCTTCTTATAGCATTGAATACGAATCATTGCTTCCCACCCCATAACCTTCACATCAATATCCACCCCTGTCAACTTACCCGATGAATTAGGTGTCCCAAGATCTTTATCTGATAGTGATGGTGGTCCGCTGCACCGCGGTTCTCCATTTCCATGTTCCTTCTTCAGGGTGTCGATTTGGGTTTGCAGTCCTTCTTTATCCAACTCAAGCATCTGCAACTTTGATTTCAGCTCATTGATGTAGGAGATAGCATCCCCGAGGAGGGATGCCTTGTCCATCTTGGAGACGTTCGGGACAACAGCACGGAGGGCGTAGAACCTCTGGTTGAGTTTCTCACGCCGCTGCCGCTCAGCCTCAACATGGTTGAGAGGCTCCTCACGACCATTCGCGGGTTTCCGCCCACGCTTCCGTGGGCGCTTCTCCGTGTCAGCAGTGGCAATGGCATGGCTGCTCTCGGCTTCTCGAACGGAAGCTTCAAGGTCTGACCGATCAGAGTCTCCACCGCCACTGCCGCCACCGCTGGACTTTACAATGCCAGAATCAGGCAAGACCGGTGCAGATGTGAACGAGAGGATTCCTTCGTTGTTGCTGCCCCTCAAAGGGGCTGATTTCTTCTCATTCTCCTCTATTACGATCTGCTGATGATGTGGGAATAAAATTCCATTCGAACTCCTCTTGTTATCCCCTAAATTCAGTATCTCCATGGATTCCCGCTTGCACGGTTGCAAGGAAGTACCATCACCATTCGCAACAGCGCTTTCAAATCCAAATTCAGAGAAATTCATTTCTCTGCTGAGAAAGCTCCTTGACTGGTGATTTTGCTGCTGTGGCAGCGGCATTTCTAAGGAGCTAGGGTTTTCGGTCAAGCTACTGGAGCTAGGGTTTTCCAATTGGATAGGTTTTGAAACTTCAACGATGACAGATTCCTTGTTTCCGATGGGGGATGGATCCGAAATCCAGAGAGCAGACGGATCATTCTCCTCCTGATTGGTCTGCTGTTGCAATTGCCAAGCCCCCACCTCAGTGTTACTGAAATTGAATAAAACCCTAACCTTGTTCATAAGATCCGAATTCTGGAAGATCAGCTCTGTCGACCCGAGCTCAACCACACCGCTGGACAACGGGATGCAAACCAGGGTCTGGAGCCCGAACACCTGCGCCTGCTTCGCGCGCTCGCAGGGCAAGCTGGCGAGCCGGTCGGGGCCCACGACCCAGGATGGGATAGCTGAGAAGAAGGCCTGCCCGGGCATCCCGCTGCCATTGACGAACATCTGCGTCATCGAGACGAGGAAGAACCACTCGGTGTCTGTCACATCTTCATCGACGCCATTGTCGGCAGTGCCAGATATGAGGGAATTCAGCTCGCGCAGGACCCGCCTGCGGTGCTCCTGGTCCGCGGCGGACCCCGCCGCCCTCCGTCTGCGCTTGTCCTCATCGCCCTTGTAGTATCCATCACCCCAGCCCAGAAGTGACGCGCCGGACACGTCGACGGACGATTGCCAGAAGATGGCGTAGGTCCAGCTCTCGCAGGCGCTGTCGATTAGGGTTTGGAGGCGCTGCTGGAGGGTGTCTTGATTGAGGAGGGACGTCGATGCTCTGGATGGCTCGGGGGCTGCCGAAGGAGCGATCGGGGCCGTTGGGGCTGATGATGGGGCCCAGAGAGGGAAGGGTGAGATATCAGGGGCCATGAAGGCCTCCATCATCATCGATGCGCTGTCATCGTTCCAGAGATTCATGGCCGGGTAGCGGAATTTCTTTATTCCATGGATGTACGGAAAAACCAGTGTCGGTAGCGAAAGGGGGTTTAGGGTTTGGGAGTTATGTTGGGTGGTTTTGATGCGCCGGGAAAGGTTGCGGGACGGAAATTCAATGCGGCGGGAATCGGATAGCTATCGACGTTAGGTTTCGTAGACGGGAAACCGGGGCCGGGGGCCGGTTAGGGTTTTTTGGGCGGTTTTCAAGGTAGAGAGAGAGAGAGAGAGAGGCCGTTTGTTATGCAAGACAGCTTGGGACGATAAGCGGGGCTGAGGAGATGGATTTCATTTGGAGTTCATTTGGGTTGAATTTGATTGTTGGGAGTTAGCCATGCGAGTTTTCATATAGACTCATGTAACCGCAGCCTAATGCGCCGTAGCTAGGATACCCGTGAGATTCCCTATAATCGCGTGGTATGTACTCCTAATCCGAACCATTCAAATAGTGGGACTCATGTTAGATTGGTCATGGACTCAAAATATGATTGATTAGTTAATTATAACCAATGATTTTTAGACATTTTATCAAAGTCGGACAATTTACTGTATTAGATTTCTACCAATTGAACAGTTATGATTAAAATTAAAGTGTGCGTTTTGACTTAATTGAGCATGTTCCATCTATTTGGACGGTTTGGATTTCAAGTAAAAGATACGCGCACGGTTGGGAAGACTCACGTGTATGCTAGCTACGGCCCACACGGCTGCACGATATCGAGACCAGGTTCTACTTATGGCGGTTTTCTCAAAGCATCGCCGATGTAATATTGGTCGTCGCCGGCGGAGTCATGGCCGAGAGCTCTGGAGGTTATCACACACAAGAGGAACGGTAAGATACACAATCGGAGTACTTGCAAAGCGTGCGCGTCTTTGCTATCATGATAGGTGATGCCCAAGTTCCTGTAATCCAGACCACTGATCCGCTGCATCCAAATATGGATGGATCAAGGGCCTAAACTATCTCATATCGCGATCCCATCCCTCCTAATACCGTGGGATCGGTCCGGCCAAACAGGCCCTAATTGTCTAAATGCTCCTAGTTGTTGGGCCCACTACTTAAGTGGGGTTTTAAAGCCCAAGCCATAGTTCTCTAACTACCAGCTACAGGAACCCACATGCCCGATCCAAGCGACTAGGTGGTGAACCCCTAGGTGGTGCTGGGCTTTGTGTGGTCCACTGTAATGTATGTATTTTGTATCCACACCGCCCATCCACTTTTCAGGCTCATTGTAAGGCATGGACCCAAAAATGAAGTAGATTAGAAGCTCAAGTGTACTCAAGTGAACCGTAATGTCTATTTGTCATATAACCTGCTGACAAAGTCACACAGATATGAAACCGAGGAAAATATGGTGAGTATTCGATCACTATTATTTCCTACGGCCTGATTCACTTGAGTTTTTTTTTTTTATCTGATTTGTTGAGTTAAAATATGAAATGGCAAATCAGATGGCAACTCGGATAAAACACATACACCACCTACCTGAGTAGTGGTGGTGTACACCATCGCAATCCGCTTCCGCCGTTTCATCACTCGGCATGACCATGTCCTCCTCCAGAACAAAGAGTGTGGCCCACCTATAAACTCGTGGGATCTGACTTCCATCGGGGATATCACAATAATCTGACCCATATTAGAGTCTGCAACCCCTCCTATCAATGGCCTAAAAACAGACGGTTGATAGAAAACTATAGCAATGTTCCAAATAAAATAAAAAAATATTGTATTTTCTCTTGTGGTGGAGCTTTGTGTCATCCCACATACGACGTGGGTCAATGGTCTTGATGAATGAATCATGCACGGCCCCAATGGCATGAACCAAGTGCATCAAGACTGCGATGGATTAATGCAATTCGCCAAGTCTTATCAACTCAAACCCATATAGGAGTACCACATTTGGCACCTGACCTTCTTTCGTGGCGTGGGTCGCACATGTGATGTCTCTTAGCGCACATGGCATACAATCTGCGGACCACATAGGGACTGTACCGAACCATTTTCTCCTTCAGCTGCTGCATTGAAGTCGTCTTTCTCCACTTGCTTTTGTCATCGTTACATTGAAAGGCACCGACCGTTTGTTTTTTCTGTATGAATCTAACGAGCTCCAGTGATATGACTGGGCTCGAGTTGGGCCTTCTCGAACCCGAACCAAAGCCTATAAGTAGCTACGGTCGGGTTTTAAATGGCCATTGCAGGACAATCTCTTGTGTGATGCGAGTTTCGGAACGTCTGGAAACGAGTACTTATTTAATACACTAGCAGAGCATGACTATTCGTACACGTGCGCACAGCCCTTGTACAAATGAAATACATGTACCTTAATCCAAACTCCCCAGATTACGTTTCCATTTTATGGTCCTCGCTATCCGCCTGGTAGTTAACAGATTGACGGTTTGGATGTAAATGTCAATGGTCTAAATTGGGAAGATATCGATTTTTTAGAGGTTAAAGATTGCGCAATCAATCTGGTATTGGGTGTGCCCATCTACAGTGGTCCATGATTTAGATGCATTGGAATGATACGGTGGCTTGGGCGCGTCGAATGGACGGTCATAGTCAGTTAGAACAGTAAGTTTTTTTTTTTTTTTTTAAACTCCTATTTTTCTAAATATGAGCCCAAATGAGACAGACCCAAGGCTCAGGTAGACCACACCGCAGGAAGTAGTGGTGATAATATTCCACCGTTGAAACCATCCTAGGACCCACCGTGGTGTTAATTTGTCATCCAATCCCCATTGTGTGGTCCATTTGAACATTGGATCTACCTCAGTTTTTGGTTCGTAAAGTAAAATGATACGGTAAAATATATGGACGGCGTGGATAAAACCCATACATGACGGTGTGCCCTGCAGATCTCCTCATCGACGGAGTCCGTCCCAATCCACTTCCCAATTTCCCTTCCACCAAAAACGTGGCATACATGAACAAAAACGTAAGCGTGCATGTATGAAATCTCCAACGTAGAAATTATTGAGTGTGTGGGGGTGTGTGTGCGTGTGTATAAAAATAAAAATAAAAAATAAAAAAATAAAACAACTTGATTTTGCATGTTGAAGTTGGACGGTTGACAAAATTTAGATTAATGACATTTTTGTCCAACAAAGGAAGCCACGTACGCACGTGAATAGCTGTTAATATCTTCAATCGCTACTTGCGCGTGTCGCTCTACCATTTCCCATTAACTGCTTCGCATCTTGAGTTGGAATTTTCTGTAGTCTTCTAAGGCGAGCGTTACGCGCCACGTAGAAACAAAAGCGTCCGCTTTCTTCGACCTCCGTTATGTTCGTAGCCAGTTAACACATCGTAACTTACCTGAACCCCGTAATCTCGGCCCTTGATCTAAGGTCGTTCGTTGCTTCCTGTCCACCCATTGACTGTCGTATAAATGAACCATTTCTCACTCCTTACAGTATTTTGATTTTATCTATAGAGCTAACGGTTTTAATAACGTCCACATATCCCACGTGTGCAGCAATAATGTAGACGCACGGTGCTTCACATGCCTCAAGAGGCTGACGCCATTTTCTGCTTTGTGGGGTCCACTGTCATGCCACGGATAGCTGCTCTAACGTAGGCTGATTTCTTTTTCCTCAGCATTCACGTGTGAATCACCTTATAAAGAGCCTTTTAAGGGGTTGTTTGGTAACACGGGTCATCTGGCTGTGCAGATTTGAAGGTATTTGAAATGCACAGTACTGCTATTTGAAACGTAATGCCTTTTTTACTTATATATATATGCAACAAAAGTGTTATTAGACTATTAATTCATCATACATCTGGCATGCTAAAGATAATCCAAAATAATCAAGTTATTAATTACATCACTAAAATTATATTAATAAAATGGTTAGGACAATTCAAACATTAGCCATGTAAATTTGATGGTTAAAAATCGTTTACAAGTCGCTCATTTGTAATCTTATGCTTGTGGTTAATTTGAGTGTTAGAATTTTATCATTTTTTGTAAAATAGACTTATTACAATCACTCTATAAAATATCACATATATACATTCTTTAAAGATATTAAAATTGATTTAGTTATAAATTTAAAACTTTATAAATATACTACAAAATTTCATTGCATTCTTATTTTTTGATTCCAATATATTCAAATTACAAGATGCAAAATACGATTAAAGATTTGAAATCACTCTGATTTTTTATTTGGAATTATCCGCTCCAGATACAAGCTCCTGAATAAGAGGTCTTAATGATAAGCTATAAGCTGTTTCACCTTCGTAAGTAATCTGCTTGGTTCACCTTTTCCTTGAATTCTCATCTTAATATGAGTAGGTAGAAGTAATGACAATGAGTGTTCTTCAAGGCTTAAAACAATGAGTCCGGATCCTCTGTTACCTGGTCAACAGAGAATTCCTAATACCATAAAATTCGATGGTCCATGTCAACACTCACCGAAAAAATAATAAAATAATAAAAAACAGCTTCGGATGCCAAACCACTAGGGTAACAGGAAAATCCTGTTGACCCGATAACAGAGGATCCCGACTCTAAAAAAATAAGAGAACTAGTCACATCGGGTAATTTTCTGCACCGGACGTTTGTGTCACTTGACAACAAGGTCGGCCACGCCAACGGAATGAATGGATAGCCTATGGTCTAAATCAAGATACACGTGTAGCTCATCTAATGAACAGATCAATCTGATTTTTTTAGAATGATAATAGTCCTGATGGGACATACCTTTTCATGGTCCTGAAGTTGCATGTTGGTGGGAAAGAGATGGCACGGAACACAAGTTCGGGTGTACCGTTAGCCTTCTATATTATCAGTTCTCTTTTATTGTTATTTTATTTTATTTTATTTTTTACATTTGCGTTTTTATGTCACGTTTTTCTTGCTCCGGCTGGGAAAGCAACGTTTTCTCAAGGAGGCCCAGTGATGCAATAACGTGAGGCCGGACAACTACGCGCGCGGGTTTTTACTACGTTTCATGAATGGTGGTGACTCATCAACTGTCATAGAGTGGTGAACACGAACGTCCATCCAAACTATCCTAGCTGCGGGCCCCACAGTGCATGGATAACATCCAAGAATTAACAGGAATCTAGAAGATAAGGCATTTCTAACAGGTCACCATCAGATGAACTTTGTAATACAATGAAAGATCTTCGCATTTCTTTCTTTAGTGAGATTGATTGGGACATGTCCTGCTGTTCAATATGACCACACAAGGTATGTTTGAAAATGGTTTGGCAGGGTAATTTAACGGGTTGGGGTGTCACCGAAAGTGAATTTGCTCGCTTCCCTCGGCATACAATATGTACTTGTTATATTTTGTTTTAAAATATTATTAAAATTTGAATTTTCAAATTTTTGGTGATTTCCCTCCACATTTGAAAGTTGTGGTACTTTTGTGTTGTGGGTTTTGTCCCACATCGGATTTGACAAAGTAAATTATCTTGTATATAAGATAGTCTTTTTGCCTAGGGCTTGTGCCCCTTTCAGGGGGCGCCGAGCCGAGTCGAGCCGTGTGAGTGTACTCGCGTGGGTGTGTGTGTATGGATACTCGCGGGACTTTATTTGCGAGAGTGTACTCGCACTCGCGGGACTTTATTTGTAAAGGATGTTTATACACCACTTCGGAGTCTATATAAAGACTTCCGATTCCAGTTTCTAAAATACGAAAAATACTCTATCTTATAAAACTCTCTCTGATACGGATTTACTCGGCACTTTCGGATTAAACTGCAAGTGGTTCGAGCCCGTGTACAGTGAGTGCACCGCTGGGACCGGGTCATAGTCGTTGTATCCTGGAGGTCGATTGCTCTGGAAACCTGTTGCACTTGGGACGCTGTCCAAGGGGAGCAAATTCGATTTCAAGCCGAGTGACTCAGTCACGCCTCGACTCAATACAATAAGTTCTTTTTTCTCAAAACTTTTATTTTCTTTTTTTGGTTCTCGATTTTAAAGTCTATTTAATTCAACCAAATATCCAACAGTACCTACATGGATTCGGTCTAAGGTGGGGGCTCTGTGGGACCCACCATGATGTATAGATTTTATCCATGAGGTCCATTCATTTTGCTAGATTATCTTAGGTTATGAGCTCAAAAATAAATCAAATGTAAGACTCCAATGAACAGCCACCATTAAAAACTTCTTAAGAGCTGCGTAAGTTTCAATGAAGCTGATATATGTGTTTTCCCTTCCTCGAGGTCTACGTGTCCTTATACATAGGCTGAATGGGAAATAAGCATTCATAGGCCTTAGAAAGCTTTCAATGATGGGCGCCATTAGCACTATTGCTACCTGCGGACCTGTGGCCTACTTTACTTGAGATTTGGATTTGCCTTATTTTTGTACTAATACTGTAAAATAATATAGCAAAATAGATGAACGCCACGAAACTCATACATAACGGTGGGCTCCACAAAGACCCTACTTGGATTGTGTCTATCTTGACAAGGCCATGCAATCAACAATGTATTCTTTAGATGAAAGTTAATTAATAAAGGAGGCGGCTAAATTAAGCACGTTGGATATAATCCTACCCATAAATTAATGTATAAAATAAATCAAACTTCAATGCTCCTAACCACCACGTAAAGTGGATGCCCACATCTTTATGATCTCGGAATCTTGTAAAACAATTTAACTTTTGAATGCTTGTTTGTAACGTGAATTATAGTCATAATATAAAATATGTCATCATTATGATTTTATAATGTTTATTTAAATACTTAATTTAATGGTCAAATACAAATATAATACAAGACAAGTAAATAAATTCATAATCATTATAATTTTACATTGTATTGTAGTGAAAATCTCTAATCCAAATAATTATATCAGCATATTTTCTTATTTAACTTGATATTTCTGTAACAAAAAGATATCATCATTATAATTTTACTGTGACTATTCAAATATAAAAATTGTTGGTCAAATTTTTTTCTTCCTTTTTTTTTCCCAAGAAATTAATATTATAATTTGTAATAATTAAACTTTTACAATACATTACAGTCACAATTCGCAATCCAAACAGGACATGAATTTTAGATGTTAATTTGAGAATCCAACATTATAACCTAGGGGCGGCTCTAAGGGGTAGGCAGGTGAGGCAATCGCCTAAGGCCCCCTAATTATGAAGGCCCTATATTATAGCAAAATTAAAATTTCTTAATTATGAAGGTCTTATATTATAGCAAAATTAAAATTAAGGAGAAGAAAAAAAGCCTAAAATTTTTGAAATAAAACTTATTGAAATGCCAACAAAATAAGAACATCTAAAAATTAGTTTACAAAATTGAAATTGAAAATAAAAAACAAATCCTTGAAACTAGCACTATCAATAATAACAGTCTAACTCTATCGTCCCTTTTCAAAATAATAGCATCATTCCCAATAAATTCTTCTCCAAAAACCTAGGACCACAACTACCTACTTTATTGCTAATTAAGTTCTCAAAAAATTAAATTCTAATGTCATTTTTCTAAATTAAATCCTAATTTCATTTTCCTAACAGTACAGTGACACACCAATGTTTAATTAGATTATTTGTAGTGGATTGTTCTTTTTGTTAAACAGCAAAACAATCGCACAACACAATCGACTTTTTTGCTATGCAAAGCAGTTTCTTAAACTTAAAGTAATTTCTACTTTTTTGCTAAACAATATCTCTCCAAAACAAAGCATCTTCTCAATCTCAAAGCCTCATTTTTATGACTTGCCTAAGGCCCCCAAAAATGTTGAGCTGCCCCTGTTATAACCGTTATATGTTTGCTACAAATAAGGGTTGCAATGAGTTGGGTTTGGACCAGCTCAACATGATAGCATATGGCCCATGGTATGAGCTTCGCATTGGCCTAGCAAAGCAGGCCTAAGGTAAGCTTGCTGAACCTGCAAGAAACTGGTTCAGCCAGGGCCTGGCCCCAATCTAGCCCAGGCAAACAATTGATTAAATCATTGTTTATGGTGGTGAGTTCTCCTCATGCATCCCATGATTAGGTGGGTGAACATGCATAAAATATAAATATTTAGAAAGAAGTGAAAACCAATGTCAACGGACAAGCTGCATGTGTTGCCTAATTAATGATTGGAACAAAATAAGTATACATGTGTGTGTATATATATATATATATATATATATATATATATATATATATATATATATATGGGAAAAGGTTCTATGCAGTCGAGCTCATGGTAACTTTCCATGAGGTTGAGATGTGTGGGCTCCATTGTGATGTGTGTCGAAAATCTACCCCATCAGTCAGATGCATCATTCCATGTTGGGCCTCGGGCTTAAAAATCAAGTCAATCCATGACTTTCGTGGGCCACACCACATACAAAAGTTGAGAGGGGTTATCCTCTCGTAGAACCATTTCCATATATATGAGTAATGCTTACACACAATTAGTTAGACAATTTAAATTGGGTGTGTACGTATGTGTGTGTGGGTTTAAAAAAAAAATCACAAATTTATATTTCAATTCAATGGAATGCATCACGTGAGGATGTGTGACCTCAAGTCTCATATAAGTGTGACGAAACTGTGCATTAAATATCTAGACCGTTCATCAAATAGAGTCCATTAATTAAATTTTATCTAGTAAAAATTAGTAAATGGTTCTTGTATATACAGCCATACATGCAAGTTAAAAATAGACTATTGGAATGAATTTCTAATAGCCTAAATTTTTTAAGAAAAATATCACATTTTTTATTACAAAAAAAATAAAAATAAAAATAAAATTGTGTTCACTTGCTTACTAGAGACCTTACCTAATTACCAGATCGGATTTTTTTATTTTTTTTACATATGTGACACTTCATCCAAATACATCACATGTGTACAATTTTTTAGTCATTCCATTTTCTTTGGAAAGAATCATCTTCCTATTTTCTCACTATCTATTAAATGCATCTCTCTTGTTTAATGTTCTCTCCCCGACTGCAAAAATGAAAACGAATACTCCTCTTCAACTTAGAGAGAGCTTTGTGAGGCCCACCATGATATATGGGTTTTATATATCCACACTAAGCATCAATTTTGTTGGATCATTTTAGAGCATGAACCTAAAATTGAGGCAGATCCAAGGCTTAAGTAGATCACAATGGAGATTAAATGCCCAACATTAAAAACTTCTTGAGACTTAGAAGTTTTGGATCAAGTTGATATTTGTGTTTTCCCTTCATCAGGTCCATGTAATCTTATGAACAGGTAAGATGGCAATTAAACAGCATGGTCAACCCTAGGAAGATTTTAACGGTGGAGTCATTATCATAGCTGCTTTTTCTGGTGTGGTCCAGTTGAGTTTTGGACCTGACTGGTCTTTTGGCTCATACACTAAAATAATTGAGAAAATGGATGAACAGTGTGAATATAACACATGCATCATGGTTGGCTCATAGAATTTGCCACGTCAACACGGCACCAGCTTGGGTTGCTGTGTCCCTGCCCAATCCGAGTTAGTTTATAATTCGGGTGTTGGTTTTTAACCTGGGTTACGGTGGAGTGGGTGTTTCACTGGCCGTGGGGCTAAGTTCATGTATGTGTTGTATATCCAGGACGTCCATTCGTTTTTCCATACCAATTTAGAACATGACCCCAAAAATGAAGTAGACTCAAATCTCAAGTGGACCACACCATAAGAAGCATGGGTGATTAGCCATTAAAAACTTCGTAGGGGCTACAAAAGTTTTGGATCAAGCCGATATTTGTGTTTTCTCTTTATCCGTGTATCTCTGACCTTATCAATAACTTGGATGGGCTAACATGGAGTGTGTGTGATGACATGATTGTGTACTAACAAGCTAACCCTAAAAAATAAAAATAAAAAATAACTTGAATGGCAAAAAATCATTACGATGGCCATTGTGAAGTTTTTTTTTATGGCAAGCTCTCAATCTCTATTATATCTGGTATGGTCCACCTTGAGATTTACATCTGCTTCATTTTTTAGACCATACACTAAGATGATGTGTAAAAACTAGGGGTGTACATCAAGTTGAATTGAGTCGAGCTACCCTTAGCTCGACTCAGCTCGGCCACTAGCTGACCTCAACTCGAACTCGGCTCGGATCGGTCCTCAAGCTTGACTGGCCAGTTCAGCTCGGTTTGGTCAGCAGCTCAGGCCAGTTCAAACTAAGTTTGAGCTAAGATCGAGTTGAATTCGCCTTTGCAGCATTTCCACAAACACCTGGATTACACCTTCAAAATCCCACTGTATGGGAAACAATGGCAATGGTTTTACAGGTATTTTATCAAATACCTTCTAAGCAACATAAAAACCAAGAGAAAAGAGTATTTGTTTCATGTACATACCTTCTTTGCTACCAGCCATGCCACCAACCACACTTCGTTGAGTCATTTCATCCTTGTTGGGCAACATCAATATGAAAGTAACCTAGTCACCAAATTAGTTCGAGTTGATTTTGACATGGTCTAAGATTGTGTGGCCGAGCTGAGTTTGGAACACAACTGATTTTCATGGTGGGGCCCACAGAGCTGAGTTTGGAACACAACTGATTTTCATGGTGGGCCGATCCAAGTTCATTTCGAGTTGGATTCGATCCGAGTCGAGTCGAGCCGGCCGCCCGAACTCATTTTCGAGCTCAAAAAATCAGCTCAACTCGGCTTGAACTCAGCTTCAAACTGAGTTGAATCGAGCTTTTTTGAGTCGAGTCGACCGAGCTAGCTCGGTTCGTGTACACCCCCTGGTAAAAACTGATGAATGATGTCGATATACAACTCAGAGGTGGGCTCTACAGTCACCCCCACTATTTGTCGTTAGGGTAACACGGATCTAGACCCAACCTTCTAGGTAACGTCGACGTCCCACATTTATGAGAACTAACTGCCAGAGCAATGCCCACCCAATGTTTTGTCTGGGCCCACCCTGATGTGTACCGTGAGATCCACTCCGATTATTAGATGTGTAATTCGATATGGGGGTCAGGAAAAAAAAAAATCAAACTGATATGTGATTTAAGTGGGCATATCAATGAAAACAATTGAGAGAGACGTACACCCTTGATGGTTACCAGGCTGAACGTGATGAGCATGTAAAATCCATTCCATCCATTAGACGCCACACCAAATGCTAGGCCTGATTCCTAAAATGCAGGGCTATAAATGATTCAAGTGGGCCATGCCAAAGGAAACAATTTTAAAGGTTAGCTTTCCTGCACATTATTTTCAATGGTGTGGTTGACTTGAACTATAAATGGAGCTGATTTTCATGCTGTCGATGTAACATAGGGTAACTTATCTAATGGATGGGATGGATTTTACATAAACAGTAAGTTGCAGCCATCTCAAAGCTAGCAACTCCTCTCCCTCTTTAATTAACTTTCCATACGCATCATTTATTAACGTTAATTAGCATTTAATTCCGATAGCTGGTTGGATGGTCCAACTAGTTGCGTGTGAGCAACTCTCTCTCTTTCTCTCTATATATATATATACACACACACATGTACCTATGTCTATGCATGTGCGTGGGAAAATCTTCAACGTCTTGGGAGCTTTATATCTGTAGACATGCACTCCATCAATTAGATGCACTCTTCCATGGTAGGACATGGGCCTAAAAATCAAGCCAATCCATAGACTTAGGCGGGCCACAGCATAGAAATTTTCTTGATTGTTTATATGGCTAATTGAGATTTGGTTTAGGCTTTTAACCCATCCATTGTATTTGTCTCACTTGGATGAGGGATCACATAAAATTTCTGGTCATTTTGAAAACTAGGTGGGTCCTGCCAAGTGGGTTTGGATGTTTCAGGCATGATTTTGACATGGTCTAAGATTGTGTGGCCGAGCTGAGTTTGGAACACAACTGATTTTCATGGTGGGGCCCACAGAGCTCGACTTTTGAACCTTCCCCCCCCCCCCCCCCCCCAAAACACACACACACACACACACATATATATATATCCAAACACACACCTATAATGCATGAACTCACACCATCCTATTCAATTGAACAATCCCAGATGTTGAAGGGTTGGGATTTGTCGATATGGAAGATTTTTGGTGCATCCTTCATCCACAGTGAGGTCCATTAAATCAACGGTTTGGATTAATGAAGCATGTGCCGAACGTATTGGAAATCAGGTTAGGATCACTGTTTACCAACGATCTAAGTCATTGAAGGTGGGTGCATGAACATGTGCTGTCACCTATTAGTAGCATGATAGTATGATCTCGAGACCATGTAATGTCATGGTCCCGCAACAGTCGAAGTACATGCTCTTAACTGCAACAATTTAGCAGTGGCAGCGGATTAGGTGAGACCCCGGATCCTCCAACGTGGGTGGGACCACTGACTGTAGGGCCCACTGTGATGTATGTGACTACATCCACGCCATCCATTCGTATTGAAAGCTCCTTGTAAGGCATGATTCAAAAAATGAAGCAGTCCCAAATCTAAGATAGACCATGGTACGTGAAATAAAAGCTTTAGATCAAAATGATATTTGTGTGGTCTTTTCATCCAGGTGTTTGTGACCTTATCAGCAGGTTGAATAGTATATAAACATTCCGCTGGAATACATGAAGTTTTTAATGGTGGGGATTCAATCACGACTGTTTTCTGTGTTGTGGTCCATCTCAGATTTGAATCAGCTCCATTTTTTGGATCCTGCCCTAAAATGAGTTTTCGTTATAGATGAATGGTGTGGATGTAGTCACATATATTACAGTGGGCCCCACAGTCAGGGATCTCACCCAGGTCGGTGGATCCGAGGTCTCACCTAATTCGTTCCCTTTAGCAGTAGCCAGTGGGGCCCTCCTCGGAAGCGGATTGGTGTGCCACACACCACACACCTATGTGTTGACATTACCAAATTATGTGGGCCTTATCATGATGTACGTGCTAAATCAACACCGTCCATCCATATTGCGAGATCATTTTAGGGCATGATCCAAAAATAAAATAGATCCAAAACTTGAGTGGACCACACCACATAAAGTAATGTGAACAATGTCTCCCACAGTTGAAACCTTCCTAGTGACTACCATGGTGTTTATTTACTATCAGACCTATACATAAAATCACACAGACATGGATGAAGGGAAAACTGACGCAGGGGAGTACGTGAGGTCGAGCACCGTCTTCCTCAGGAGGATAAATATTCTGAATCCACGGAACCTCTCTGGACTCCTCACAGAGACTTTCTCGAATCCACGAGAAAAGAGAGCAGGAAATATAAATAAATTCCAATAAATTTGAAATAGATTAATCAATAATTGATAATTCTCTAATGTGTAATTAATAAAGAAAAAATAAACTAAAATTCGTAATTACTAAAAATAACAAAATTCTAACTCTAATAAAAATCATAATTCTAATAAAACTCTTCTAAGGCCTAGTTTCTAAAAATAAAAATTACAAATAAACTTTCTCTAGAAGAGTCCTAGTATAACTAAAAGTTATTTCTAAAAGGAAAAAAAAAATCTAAAACTTTAAAAATATTTAAAAAATTCGAAATTACTAAAAATAGTAAAATTTTCCTAAAAATTCGTTTTTGAGCTGAAAGTGCACGTTTTCTGACGAAACGGACAGATATAACCTACGTTGTGGGTCGGTTCACCTTGGATGGCCCGTTTCAGTAAAGATTGATAGGTTGTGCGCCCTGTAACGATACCCGGATCAAAAGTTATGGTCAATTTACGGTCCATCTTCTTTTGGCCCAATCATGCTAGGAACGTATCTATGACACGTTCTACATCAAAAACACTTCGTATCAGCTCCGCTTGATCCAAAACTTTTGTGGCCCTAGGAAGTTTTTAAGTAGGCTTTCAATCCCTGCTACTTTCTGTGGTGTGGTCAACTTAAGGTTATCTGCCTCTCTTTTTTTCTCATTCCTTACAAAATATGGTAAAATGGATAAATGGTTTAGATATAAAAACATACATCATGGTTGGGCACATATAACATAATGACGTCAACACACCACATAAGTTGGGCAGTGACACTTTAGACCTCCGTGGTCATCCAAAGTAGCAAGATTTGATTGGGCCACGTTATATTCTCATAAACCACGCCCATGCAAAAAAAGGATAGAGCTCGGGATTCCTAGTTCTCTGGCAGTGGGATCCTCTAGAACCACAAAAATCTTTAAAGTGGGATTCCAGCTCACAGCTTTTCAAGATTTTTTAAAAAAAGTTGGCTTTTTGAGAAGTCTAATTTCTTTTTCTTAATGATATCCCACGAATCAAGACATTTGGTTGAATTCTAGGAAACCATTTCACATAAGTTTAATGATGTGTTCTTTTGATAAAGCAAAAGCTAAAGAAAAATCTGTATCTAGATCATAGATTCTATGATACTATAAAAGATTTATTAACCAAATAAGATAAATTCACCGATCTTACACTTCTTTCAAAACAGTGGATTTATAAGGTAAAGAGTCCTAAATTAAATTTTATTAGATCTGAGAATGAACTTGACTGAGACCCATCTCTAATATCAGCACATGGCCTAATCAAATCCAACCATATTTAGCCATATTTAGTCACCATGAAAGTCCGTGGTGATAAAGTGATCATGGAATCCATATCCAACCACGCAAACCCTCAAATTGGTGGCCAAAATTTAGACAGTTTGAAAACCAGCAATAATCTACATGCACTTAGAAGATAGTTAACATCATAATACTGCATTTCTGAAAATGCACATCATTTCACCCAAAGTAGAGGTGTACACGAGTTGAACTGAGTCGAGCTTGCCACAGCTTGACTCGGCTCGGCTCGGTCCTCGAGCCTGACTGCCCAACTCAGCTCGGCTCGGTCAACCACTCGGGCCAATTTGAGCCGAGTTCGAGCCAAAATCGAGCCGAGTTCGCCTGTGCAACATTTTCACAAACACATTAATTGCATCTTCAAATTCTTACTGTATATAAAATAACAATAGCAGGTTTACAAGTATTTCATCAAACACCTTGTAGGCAACATCAAAATCAAGAGAAAAGGGTATTCATTTCATATACGTACCTTCCTTGTCACGAGCCAACACTTCATTGGGTGATTTCATCAAACACTTGGTGACATTAATATCAAAGTAACCGAGTCACCGAATTGGTTCGATCCAAGTTCGATTCGAGTTGGGGTTCGATCCAAGTTAAGTCGAGCTCAAGCAAGTTCAAACTCGGTTTGAAATTTTTTCAAGCTAAAAAAATCGGCTTGACTTGACTTGAACTCAGTATCGAACCGAGTTGAATTGAACTTTTTCGAGTCGAGTCCAGCGAGCTAACCGAGCTAACTCGGTTCGTGTACAACCCTAACCCCCGGATACATTAGCATTAACAGGACTATCTTTAGGTGTCAAGCTTTGCATTGATGTTAGCATTAGCACAAACCATAAAAAATCGTGCAGGTTCATGACTCAACGAGCTAGTCATGGACCGTTGCATCAGCACGTGGTTGTGCGGTCACTGAATGCAAACCATTCAGCTGGTGGGTTACCGCTGATCATTTAAAAAGGAAATTTTTCAAAAAGCCACTCTCTTATGGGTTAATTAGACAGAACCACCCAAAGATTTTAAGGTTAAAATTCTTTATTTTATTACTTTCCGTCATCGCAGCACCAGTCACTAACCTTTTTTTTCTGAACATGATAAATAAATAAATATTAGAGCTTTGAAAATGACAAAAATATCAATTCACTGAAAATGACAAAAATACCTTCACATTTGAACTACTCATCACGTGGAGCAACCATCAAAATGGGAATATCCATCATTTGATCTGGTCTACTAATAAGGTGGGCCAAATAGCATCGGAAAGAAATGGATGGTTACCACGGACTATGGGTGTTTTCAATGTTTTTTTTTTTTTTAAAGAAAAGGCTGACAGTCTGACTTGAATCTAATTAAAAGTAGTTAAATAAAGTTGCTAAAGTCTAACTCCAAAAAATTTTAGTACCTTTGTCTAATTAAACTATAAAAAGGGTGGTTGTTTAAAAATAAATAAATAAATAAATAAAATAAAATAAAAATAAATAAATAAAACCCATTAAAAAATCATTCTGATTTAATACTGTGAAGAGATTCATGAACTATACTATTTTTAAAGTTTGGACCTTAATACTGTGAAGAGATTCATGAACTATACTATTTTTAAAGTTTGGACCCTTGACAATCTTTGATTGCATCGTCCATTAAAAGACAGATCGAGATGGGATTGCATATTCTTTTTGTATTTACCATCATGCTGATCCTACGTGACACAGGCCTCTATTAGGTGTGACAGATATGACATGAGCGTAAGGTCTTCCACCAGTGTAAACGCAATATTAACATATTGTGATTTGTCGTGTTTGGTTGTATTTTTTATTAATATTTTTGAATTTATCTCAACACCCTCCTTTATTTAGGCTTCGGACCAGTGATGAGAGCACAGGAAAACTCATGCATCGAGTCCTTGACAAAGTGCTATTTGGCAAACAGAGTCTGTAAAGCTAGGGGTGCCAATGAGCCAGTGGGCCCAATGGTACCCAAATTCAACTTGACATGGACCAGGTATGGGTGTAAGGTTGGGTAGTTTTTGAGCTAAATTAATAATTGGGCTGACCCATGTCTAAACTCATTTATTTATGTATTACATGCATCCTTATATATCATACCATAAGTATTCGGCCATGTGGCCACGTGAGCTATTGATGTAGATCTTGTAATAACACTCATGGTAAATTTTAGTTTTTTAGTATGTATTATAGGTAGGGGTGCACACGGTTCGGTTTCGGTTTTGAAAATTGAACCGAATGGCCAAGGACATAGAAGAATTGATCCTCCCAGCTGTCGATATGGACCGTTAATGTGAAGGGGGCCACCTTTAGTTCTCATCCCTTTTGGAACTGGATCCGAACCGTATGCACTCCTAATTATAGGATGCAGATTTTCTAGGAAAGGCTTCCGCAGGAAGTTCATGAGCTGGGAAGCTTGGTGGGGCCCGTTCATCCGTTTTGACTGCTCATTTTAAGACATGAAACAAAAAATGGGGCCGATCAAAAGTGAAAGAGCTAGGGTACATGAGAGGGAAAAGTGAGAAAAGAAATACCTATACCTATCGTTGAAACCTTCCTGGTCCACTTAATGTTTATATGCCATTCAAACCATTTATAATGTCAATTTTACTGGGATAAAGTGGAAAAAACAAAAACAAAAAAACTTGCACACGGTAGGGGAAGGTCAAAAAAAATGCCTATAAGAAAAAACAAAAAACTCACATAGGAGCTAGGGAAAAGAAATGTCTGTCCTTGAAACCTTCCTGAGATTTGTCTGGATGTTTATATGTCATCCAAACCCTTTATAAGGTCATTTCTACTGGGATAGAGCTGAAAAAAAAAAAAAAAAAAAAAAAAAAAAAAGGAGGAAAGAAAAACTGATCCTAACACTATACCTCAGTGGCCATATAAATGTTTCAATTGTAGTCACTTAAATCCCAACATTAATTTCCTCTCATTTAACCACCTTGAATGTTGGATCTATCTCATTTTTTCCGTCTCATGTCCTAAAATGAGAGGCAAAACAGATAGACAAGGTGAATTTATCATAAACATCGCAGTGGGTCCACCTAACTTGCCAAAACCTTTGGCAGGAAAACCTTCCGTAGTAAAATACATTCCATTAATGAGTACTGGACTTGCAATATATATGTTAGCCAGATTTCATACAAAAAATTAAAATAAAATAAGGTTCTCATGCAAATATCTCATGGGGGGTGCATCCTGGATGGAGCATATCTCCAAAGTCACACTGATAAGTCTGTGTTTGACATTAATAGCCAGACACTTCCAAATTATAGTCATGTAGTCATGCGTTAATGAGAAATGAATCTACACGTGATAAATCTAATTTGCTTATAAAGTCGGTCTAATGTTCTTTTTTTCTTTCTTTCTTTCCTATTAAAAAAAATAATAATAATAATCTTGAATCATACATGTGAATCCAATACCTTAATGGCTACACCAGTACTCGAATGGTCATGGATGTGGGCGCTCAATATTCAAGCCTAACATGGGTATGGATACCCATGTATTTGACTTGAACCCAGCCCATTGACGCACATATATGTAACTAAAGGCTGATTAGCTAATATGTAGACTTAGATGTTAATGTTATTGATGATTGTTCACTAGATAATGGTCCACATTCATTGAAATTAAGTAGGAAGAGTTCAAATACGCTACAACTTGTCAATTGGACAATGATTTTCCAACTACTCAAATATGGGACGTGGCATGCGTAAAGTAGCCATTTTAGTTAGTGATTTGACTTAAGGCATCTTTGTCCTTAGTATCTGAGAAAAACAATGATGTGGAGAAGCATCAAGATAGATGAAAGTGCATGTAACAGATGCATTGAGGCAATAAATGTGTACATCAAAGGTCTAGCTCACTTTCAACATCAAACTAAATAGATTTAAGGACAAACTACTGAAATTCGTTGTTTTTATTTTGGACTGTTGACTATTATTTTTAAACTTTCATTCAATGACCATTAGTGTATAATTAGGAACATCCCTTTGGGTGGATATATATTGAAACCGGGGGTTGTGGCATGTGCAACACACATGGACGGAGCAAGGAAGAAAGTGCTAAAGGCACGACCGATATTAAATCAATTCCTGATGGTGAAGACCTTTCATCCTAACCTAAGTTAGTCCCCTCAAACAACATGGTTGTACATCTCAAAGAACGATGTTCATAAATGTGCCTTAAGTACTTTAGCTTGGTCATATCTCATCAGGATATTGAGATTTATGAAACACAACTCTTCCCTATCAATGATCATTATATCTAATCTCCGGCTACCAAAGATTGGAGTAAGTATTGTGTACTCCTCACACAACCCATAAAGAATAAGAATAAGCTAATACTATATTTATCTAAGATATATAACACATGTCCAAGTGGACTCATGGTCATCATAATCAACAATTCAGACCGACCATATCGCATCCACATGGCTAATGGATTTAGGTGCAAATTAGTTTTCTAAAACACCAACTCTAATATTAAGATATAATCACACATTAGTTATGATATTAATGACATGTTTGAATAGAACTCATGGTCATCACATAAATGGTTAACATGAATACATTGGCTTTGCAAGACACACACATCCAAAAGGGAACCAAAATGATTCCCACGGTGGGCCGACCCATACCCACTTTTGCCATTGTTGTGGTGCACATAAGTTCTAAATATGCCTCTTTTTTATTGACATCCTAACATAAGGTGGCATAACAGATGTGTGGAGTGGATGTCATGTGGTCATTATAGTGGGCCCTACACAACTTTTTTCACGAGCACCCTAATTCTACAATTGGTGTGAGCTACCAGTAAAGAAGAGATGGGGGGGAAACATTATTGTATGTGACTTACTTCAAGGTAATGTCCTCATTATTTGTATGTGCATGCTAGCACTAACATGGGCCTGGATCTTTGATACTTGCCATCTGCCCAAATGGTTGACATGTGTTTCCGATTGTTTACTCAGCAGGTAAAACACCCATGCTCTGTGGAGCCTACCAGTTGTAGGCCCTATGAGAAAAGTCATCCAATTCCATAGGACCCACCATGATGTTTGTGAGAAAGCTAGTTTGTCCATCTATTTTGCCGGCTCATGTTAATACAAACTCAAAAATAAAATAGGTCCAAACCTTAAGTGGGCCACACTACTGGAAAAAGTAGAGAGGTAAATGTCTACTGTTGAAACATTCATAAGGCCTATCATAATGTTTATATGCCAATATTCAAGCTGTTCATAAGGTCGTATCCATTAGGATGTACTTGAAAATCCAAAAATATTAGCCTTGTACAAAACTTTCCTAGCCTCACAAATAATTCAATTGTGAGCATTCAACTCCTCCGTCTTTTATCACTAAGGCTGCCTGAGTTTTGGATCTTTCATAAACTAATTCCCACCAATGAACTCAAAAATCCAAAAATATTAGCCTGATACAAAACTTCTGTAGCCTCACAAATGATTCAATGGTGAGCGTTCAATTCCCCCTCTTTCCTCACTAAGCATGCTTGAGTTTTGGATCTTTCATAAGGTCATTTCCACTAAAATGAACTCATAATTCATACCAGCCTCGTACAAAACTTCTGTAATCTCACAAATGATTCAATGGTGAGCATTCACTCCCCATGCTAAGTTTGCTTGAGTTTTGGATATGCCTCATTGATAGACATGGCTTAATATAAGCTAGCAAAAAAGATAAACCGGTGAATTTCTTACAAACATCATGGCAGATCCCACCTAGCTTCCAAACCAGTTCACGGGCAGTCCAAGTCCTCCAAATCCACTACTAAAATGGGTCACACCAAGGGAAACAAAGAGAATAAGATGCCAAACATAAACTTGTCTCTTTTTTTTTCTGGCCCTCGAACATTTAGAAAGAAAAAAACCTGGAATCGGTTGAAATCCTCAATACTAAAAGGGTCAATCCTGAAACCCTAATTTCGTGAATAATGACGAAAAAATAAATATGAATTTCTATTCATTCAGCGATAATTCAAATAGAATTTCTCTTGAAAATGTATCTTAAATAAATAAATAAAAAGAAGCCTGATATGAAACTAAAGCTGGCCACGTTGTATGTGAGGTTACTGCGTAGATATTACATATACGAGATGGTGGTCCCCACTGCCCACTAAGCTTGGAAACCCCTCATTAAATCATGACCCTTCCTTTTATCTTCTACCACGTGAAGGGTGGAAATTGGGAGAACGGATTAGGTGCAGCCTAGCCTCACACACGATGGTGTGTCCCTGACTGTGGGGCCCACCTTCATGCATGTTTACATCCACCCTATACATCCGTTTTTCCAGCTCATGATAGTCACATGAGCCCAAAAATGAAGTAGATACAAATGTTAGGTGAACCGTACAGTAAACAGCTAGTCATAAAATACCCACCATTAAAAACTTCTTAGGGACCACAGTCATATTTATTTTCCATCCACATGTTGATAGTTCACACACAGACCTGAATGAACGGTCAAAAACAAATATCAACTAGACTTAAAACTTTTATCACCCGTAAGAAGTTTTAATGGTCAATCACCACTATTTCCTATAGTGAGGTCCATCAGATATTTGGATCTGCTTCATTTTTTGGTGACATACCCTAAAATGATCTGGAAAAAGGATGAATGGTGTGGATGGAAATACTATAAAAACATCAAGGTGGGCCCCACAGTCAGGGACGCACGGTGTTGGGTGAGGCCGGGCGGCACCTAATCCGCTCCCGTACAAAAGACTCTGTGATGGCATCCGAGGTTCCCATGTACCAGCTACTCTGACAAGGACCGGCCAAAGGGTGAAGTAAGGACCCACTTGTCGGGCCCAACAGGCGCAGGAAATAAACGTGCGCCCATGGGCCCATGACACTACTCAGGCATTAAATGGCCTAGTTCCCCAAATCTACATGGCGCTACCACGATTTTTGTTTTATATCTGCTCCATCCGTCTCGTCCACTCATTTTTAGGATATGAAAAACACAAATATGAGTGAGATCAAAACTTAAGTGAGCCAGACGAGTGAGGATTGAAAGCCCACGGTTAAAACCTTAGTAGGGTTATAGAAGCTTTGGGTAAGGTTATTTTTGCGTTTTTTCTTGGTTCAGGTAGAAATCACCTTTGGAACGGAACGCGGACTGAGTAAACTCTTTGAGGTCCACCATGATTTATTTATTTTATCCTCTCCGTCCATCCATTTTTCTAGATAATTTTAAGTCTCGAGCCCAAAAATGAAGCATATCCAATGTTCAAATGGACCACACCACAGGAAACAGTTGAATTAAACTTTTACTGTTGAAAATTTCTTGGGGTCATAGAAGTTTTGGATCAAGCTTATATTTGTGCTTTCCATTCTTCCATGTCTGTATGATCTTAGGAACAGGTTGGATGACAAATAAATGCAACTGTTTCTTGTGCTATGATCCATTTGATATTTAGATATGCTTCAATTTTAGGCTCAACCTCTTAAATTAGATGGAAAAACGGATGGACCGAGTGAATAGACAACATGCATTCAAGGTGGGCCAACTGAGTTTACTCAGTACAATGAGAGCCTACTGAGTAACTCAGTACCCAATCTAATAGTGTTGGATGAACATCACCTTGGCTCAGGAAGATTTCGATGGTGGCTGTCTACATCCCCACCGTTGGAGTTTTGTATCTTCTCTTGGGCTCATTTCTCAAAAGAACTTACAGAACGGCTTAAAAGAGTAATATATATAAAACAAACATTGTCAAGAGCCCCACAAAACTTTGGGTTAGTAGGTAGCTGTCTAATATGGGCATAGTTTGGGTGGATCTGCGAGACCCACTGTGATGTTTTTGCCCTACATCCACACCATGCATTCATTCATTTTGATAGCTCATTTTAATGGGTGATCTAAAAAATGAAGCAGATCCAAATCTTAGGTGGACCATACCACATGAAAAGGTCATGATTGAATCCCCACCATTAAAAACTTCACGGGGCCACCAGAATGTTTATTTTCCATTCAACCTATTGATAAGATCACAAAGACCAGAATGAAGAAACCACACAAATATTAACCAGATCCAAAACTTTTGTGGCCCATGAGAAGTTTTTAATGATTGTTTGGTTTGGACCTGCTTTATTTCTACCATCATGTCCTAAAACGAGTTTCCAAAATGGATGGATGGTGTGGACATAAGGCACATACATCACAGTGGGCCCCACAGTCAGGGATCCCACCCATCCACCGAGGTACATGGGACCCTTGATTGTTGGGCCCACCTTGATGTATGTAACTACATCTATGCCTTCCATCTATATTGAAAACTCATTTTAGGGCATGATACAAAAAATGAAGTAGATCCAAATCTCACATGGACCATAGTACAGGAAACAAGATTAATTCATCCTTAAAAACTCCTTGCACGCCACAAAAGCTTTGGATCAAAGATGATATTTGGGTGGTTTCTTCATACAGGTCTTTGTTACCTTATCAACAGGTTAGATGGAAAATAAACATTTTGGTGGACTCCATGAAGTTTTTACCGGTGGGGATTCAATCACGATTGTTTCCTGTGGTGTGGTCCACCTAGGATTTGGGCATGCTTTATTTTTTGGATCATACCCTAAAATGAGCTTTGAAAATGGTGGGATGATGTGGATTTAAGGCACATATATTACTATGAGCCCCACAATCAAGTGTCCCACTAAGGTCGACAGCGGATTACGTGATCCTTCCCTCAAATTAGGTGATCCTTCCCTCACCCAAGATGTGGTGCTGTTAACATCTATGGAGCCCATCCTAACATTTAAATGCCATCCGAACCTGTCACAAGGTAATTCCCACTCGGATGAACGGAGAAAACAAAATTTTCAGGTTGATTAAAACTTCCTTGGCATTATAAATAATTCGATGATTGGTGTAGATTTTTCACAAACATCATGGTTGGACCCACCTAGCTTTTGTCAAGCAGAGCCACATTGAAAAAAACAAAGAAAAAATATGGCAATCGTAAGTTTGTCACTTAGAAACTTAAGATGTATCTCATGAATGCCCTAGTATTATCTCCACCAGTACCAGGATGGCCTCTACTCCTCTACGTTACCACTGAAACGGCGCTAGGGATACAAGGCAGGAAGGAGAAGGCTATCTACTATCTTAGTAAGACTTTATTTGGCTATGAAACCCGTTATCCACACATATAAAAGCATTGGTCACATGGGTAAAAATTACTTGATTTAAAACTTAAGATGGCCACGTTGCATGGACCCATGAAGTTGGTGGTTTTCAGTTTTACATTCCTCTCATTAGCGTGGCTCCAATGAGCATTTTTTTTCATCTCACTCATCTTTTGCATGTGCGGTTCAGATAAGGTTCCCAATTAATGGACGGAGTGAATTCTACATGCACACAGCATTATGGTCTCCACAGAGCATGGATGCCCCTCCTTAAATCACGTCCCTTCCTTTTATCTTCTACCACGTGTAAGGCTTTAAGAAGGAGTACTGTGTGTGACGTTATCCGAGATTCCAATGTGCCTGCTACTCTGACAAGGACCGTGCAAAGAACTGAGGGCCACCGAGTCGGGCCTCCACCACGCGCAGGAAATATAAACGTGCGCCCATAACACTACTTGCCTTAACCTGGGGTTACCCAAAGCTCTGTGGGGCCATCACCATGTTTGTGTTATATCTGCTCCGTTCATCCGTTTTGTTAGTTTCTTCTTAGGATATAACTACTGACGCAGGGGAGGACGTGAGGTCGAGCACCGTCTTCCTCAAGAGGATAAATATTCCGAATCCACGGAACTTCTGACGCAGGGGAGGACGTGAGGTCGAGCACCGTCTTCCTCAAGAGAATAAATATTCCGAATCCACGGAACTTCTCTGGACTCCTCACAGAGACTTCTCGAATCCACGAGAAAAGAGAGCAGAAAATAGAAATAAATTCTAAATAAATTCGAAATAGATTAATGAATCCATAAAAACGAGTTCACAACCCTTTAAATAAGGGTACTAAGCAATGAGAAAGAAATTAGAATCAAACTACAACTAGGACTCCTAGAATTCACGACTTACTATAAATAGTAAACTTACTATTTATAGACGGTCGTGATGTCTACTAGTGCGCAAGGTTTTCGGCCAAAAATAGTAAGTGTCCTATTTGGCTTCGCCAACCTGTTCTCCTAATTATTCTAAGCTCTTTTTCACGTTGGGCGCAACTTTTAAAGTCCGACGGATAAAGAGTTATAAGCAAACTAAAACTTACTATTTATAGTAAAAACGAAATTGAAACAGGGAAACGACCGTGAAATCAGGGGTTTCTCGCAATTCCGAGCGTCGCAACCCGGCATAGCGGGGTTGGTTGGCTAAAGTAGCTCGTTCTACCCAAAATCATATATTTTCGTCCGCTAACTCATCCCGGATTGCGAGATACGCCTGATTTAAGGTCTGATGGTCCAGATCACTTCTGTCGCCGACTGGGCCTTTTCTGATCCATCTTTGCCATGTAATTATCCGCGACCCGCTCTACATCAACTACAAACGAGAGGAAAATCACAACTTAAGTGGGACACATGAGCAAGGATTGAAGACCAAACAGTTGAAACCTTAGCAGGGTCACAGAAGTTTTGTTTAAGGTTATGCTTGTGTTTTTCATTCGCTCAGGGCCAAGGAAGATTTCGACGGTGGGGTGTCTCCATCCCCAGATACGGCCTATTTTTGTTTTTGTTTTGTGTCTCCCTTCTGTTTGGGCTCATGTCTTAAATAAGCTGAGGAAATGGACAACGTTGCTGTGGGTCCGTCTAACTCCAGGTTACAGGCAAGTCACGTCCGTGCACCCAAGTGGCATGTAAGTTGATGAGTGCGGATTGTCCGTATTGAAGGACTAGGCGATTCCGGTGCCATTCGTTATCACTGGCCCATGTTACAAGCGCTGACATAAGCTGATATCAAGCATATGAGAAAATTTTCAATTTTTAAAAAGAGAGAATTCTCTCTACACAGAAATTCTTTTGGGTGTGGATATTATGTGGCCCACCAAAATGTGTTAGATTTCACACTGTCCATCCATTTTGCCAGTTCGGTCTAGGGAATGAGCTGAAAAACGAGGGAGCTAGATCCAGAGCTCAATAGACCATACCAGAGACGGCAGTAGAGATTGAACGCTGCTGTTGAAACCTTCCTAACCTCCCATGACATTTATTTGCCATCCAACCCAATCATCTGGTCATATACACCTCGATGACAAAAAAACACAAATATCAGGTTGATCCGAGCCTTCCCTGGCTCCGAGAAGTTTTCAACAGTCGGTGTATAATTACCACTGTTTTTAATGCTGTGGTCTACTTGACCTGTGGATCCATCTAGTTTTTCGGCTCATGCTCTCAAAACATGGATGGACGGTGTGGATCTAACACATAATCGTGCTGGTGCTCACAAAAATCCATGCCTTGAAAAATATGGTACTGCTCTCTCATCCCGACGCAATCAACGTCATCTCTCCCCAAATCCACGTTGTTTATCAGTTTTGCAATATCATGTGGGCCAAAAATTAAGTAAGATTCAAAACAAAGTAGGCCGCACTACAGGAAAAACTGAGTGGGGAAATACCTTTTGACAAGAAATTCATGCAAATGTCAAGTTAGGCAGGGCCCATCGAGGTGTTTGTGACCAATCCACCAGTTTGGGCAGATCATTTTAGGGCACAAGCCCAACATTAAAGTAGATCCAATGTTTAAGTGGGCTGTATCTACAGGAAATAATGAGAATTCAACATCCACAGTTGAAATATTCGTGGGGCTACAGAAGATTTGAACCAGGCTAATTCTTTGTAATTTTCAGTTCATCCCTGTCACGGTGATCCACAGGGAAGTTTCAACGGTAGACATTTTCCTAATACCTGAGTTTTACATCTGTTTCATTTCGGGGCCATGTCTTAAAAGGATCTGAAAAAGACGGATAAACAAAATAGATTCATGACAAACATCACAGTAGACCCACCTAACTTTCCAGCCAAAGGATTTGGCAGACAATCCAAGTAAAGAGGATCCGGGGAGACCACAATAGTAGCCGGATGAAAGAAAGCATCCACATTTTTTAGGAGTGGATCTTCTTTTAGCACCACCATGATGTATATGTTAGATCCACACTGTCCATCCATGCTTAGAGATCATTTTATTGCATGATTCCAAAAACAAGACAGATCCGCAGGTCAAGTGTACCACACCACACCCAACGGTGGTAATTGGATGCCTACTGTTGAAAACTTCTTTGGGCCAAAGAAGGCTCGAATCAACCTGATATTTCTATTTTCCCTTCATCCGACCGGATCAATATGTTGGATGGCATATACATGTCATGGTGGGCCTAAGAGGGTTTCAACGATTGGATTCAATCCCCACTGCTTTCTTTGATGTGGCCCACTTGAGCTCTAGATCTGTATAGTTTTCGGGCTCATGCACTGGACCTCTGGCTAAATGGATGGACGGTATGGATCTAACACATACATAGTGGTGCGGCCCAAAGAATATCATGCCTCAAAAGATTCCCTCTCATTGAGAGAAATTCGGTGTATACGAGTGAAGAAATACATATATGTATTTTTCTTTTTAATTTTGAAATTTTTTTCAGCTGATGTAAGCTTACGTCAGCTCCTTTAATAATAACGCATGTCACAGGGATCTCTTATGCTTCAAGCCTTAAACATCTCATTGAACTAATAGTTATGTTTATTTAATTATTTAAGTAATTAATGAGGCATTTGTTAGACGTTTAAAAATGAATAGTTTCCAATACTGTTATTTTAAAAAGTTTATGATAAATAATTAATGGGCATTTATTTGAAGGTAAAAAAATGCATAACGTCCAATGCTCTTATTTTAAAAAGTAAGAATCTGCAATGCAGCGGTTAGGATTGTTCAAACAATCTAATTTTTAGACCCCAACTTTAGAGACAGTCGATTCTAGTAATAGATTAGATGCGGCCCAACCTCACCCAATGTGATGCAGCCCTTACTACAAGGCCCACCTTGATGTATGTATTATATACCTATGTTGTCCATCCATTTTGCCATGTCATTTTAGGGCATAAGCACAAAATGAATTAGATCCAATTATCAAGTGGACCATCATGGGCAGGCCCCACCAAGATGTCAATGAGGTATCCATCCTGTCCATCAGTTTCTCCGGATCATTTGAGGATATGATCCCGAAAATGAACCAGATCCAAAACTCAAAAGGACCACACTACATGAAACAATGAGGATGGTACCGTCAAAACCTTTATAAGAACACAGAAGTTTTCGATCAGGCTAATATTTTTATTTATCAGTCCATCCCTTTTAGAGTGATCTTATGAACGGTTTGGATGCCGTATAAACATCATGATGGGCCCCGAGACGGTTTCCATAGCAAGCAATTCCATCCCCTACTGTTTCCTCTAGCGTGGTTCACTTAAATCTTTAATCTAGCTCATATTTGGAATCATATCCTAACATGAGCTGGAGAAACCAATGGACGGGATGAATTTCCTACAGATATCTCGGTGGGCCCCACCTAGCTTCCCATCTTAGAAACTTCCTTTAGGCCGGCGGGTGTGGACCAGACCATTCATGAATCCAGTCCGTCCATCACTTACGATGCTCCATTTTAACCACTGAACCCCAAGAACATAATAATAATAATAATAATAATAATAATAATAATAATAATACAACTAAGGTAAGCCGCAACATAAGAAACAGTAGGATGAAACACCAACCATTGCTTTTTGTGTAGAGCTTACCATAGTATTTACATGACATCCAATCCATACATTTTGATGTACTTCGTAAGGATTAACTAACCATCCAAAAGTCATAGCTTTTCAAAACTCGAGTAAGTCATGCCACATGAAATTAAAAGTTTTAGGTATAAGTTTTTAGGAATTGCTCACCTAAATTCAATGATTATTAGGCATTAGATTTTAGGGTGGCCCAGTTGAGTTTGGAATCTGTCTGATTTTTTAGATTTAAACTAAAAAATTGGACAGCAAGCGTAAGGAGCAACGTGGATTTCATGCACATCATAAGTCGTTTTCCAATTATAGAAAAAGTGAGCCAAGTGGCTACTCAACTAGAGGTACGCTAGCCCTTTAAAAAATTAAAATCCACCAGCCATGTAAAGCCAACAGCTGAGGACATTTTTGCTCCTGCAATTAACTTCCAAGGATTGATAACTTTGTGATTTAAATATATGAAAAAATATTTTAAACAAAATCATAGGCATTTTAAAAATTAAAAAAATGTGCGCACTTGACTTGCGGATAAGATTTCATCCTCAGATGGATATTTACCGATTACTTTTTTTAATGAGAGTAGATTGCATCAATTTCTATGTCTAATCCTCGCTACGCCAAAAAGGGTTTATGCAACACCGAGTTTAATATGTTGTACATGTAAAATTAGAGGTGTATGCAAGTCGAACCGAGTCGAGCTTGGCACAGCTTGACTCGGCTCGGCCACTAGTTGACCCCAGCTCAAACTTGGCCCGGCTCGGTCCTCGAGCTTGATTGACCAGCTCGGCTCGGTTCGATCAGTACCTCAGGCCAGTTCACACCTAGTTTGCTTGTGCGGCATTTTCATAAACACATGGACCGCACCTTCAAATTCTCAATGTATGTAAAACACTAGGAGTGGTTTTACATATATTTCATCAAACACTTTGTAAGCAACATCAAAATCAAGAAAAACTGGTATTTGTTTGATGAAACATACATTCCTTACCACCAGCTGACACTTTGTTGAGTCGAGCAAGCTAACCGAGCTAACTCGGTTCGTATACAACCCTATTTAAAATTCACTCTATTTATAGATGAGAATCATTATTTGAATTATAGGCTAACCGAGCTAACTCGGTTCGTATACAACCCTATTTAAAATCCACTCTATTTATAAGATGAGAATCATTATTTGAATTATAGGTGTAAAATATCATATCGAAACATTCTCATATGGATCACACCAATGGAAATGCAAAATTTCCTTGAAAGCCGCTAAATTAACGTGATACGGTATGCTTGAGTTTTTTAATAGACCGATTTATATATCTTATTTCCATCCTGGTGAGTTAAAATATACACCACAAGGTGCCCCACACAAACATATGGTCGACATCCATTCACACTTCCATATGGTGTGGCTCATATGAATTGTGGATTTAGCTTATGTTCGTCCTCAATACCTCTTGAGTATAGAATTTGATGAGCAAAAGGATTTTACACTTATAACATGGTGGGTCCTACAGTCTTTGATGTTTATGCACTGCCTAAAATGAGTGGGGTAGAGGACTCCAATCTCCCTCATGAGCCTCTCTTCACAGTGAGTCTTTCTCTTTTTCTCTTTTTATTCCCTTCAAAGGAAGCCATTTGACACTCTTAGTTTATACTCGGGGCATCAGAAATTGTAGTCCCGAGATCATTCCATTCTTGATAACTTGGATCAAACATCTCACCCAATGACTAATCTTAACCGTCCAATTTGCAGTAATAAAATGGACAATTGAAAATATCAAATGGTCCAAATCCAATGACCAGCTTCCCACTTACTCTACTGTATCATTTACTCTTTTTCTTCACACAGCAGAGAAATGTTTCCATACGTCCCAGAGTAACCACATGCTACAGCCCTCTTTGATGCATACTAACCAAATGGTGTCAAAGGCTTGGATGGCAGTTACGTATGGGGATGCAGCGGCAGCTTACGTATCCTAATGAAAAAGTGTCATGTGCTTCAGTTTTGTGTGAACCCCACAATAAAAAGGCAAAAACATCATTTTTGCTGAGAGAATTTTTGCTTTCTACAGTTAGACCCCACATTTGAAAGACGCACATAATACTTTTTCATCCATTCCGTTCATCCATAAGAAGCATTCAATTGGATCATACAGTTGTAGAGTAAAAGGAAGTACACTGATTTGACAGAGAATACAAGTCATGTTAATGTGATTTAATAGTCCACCATCCTTTATGTGAGAAAGATTAGATTATTTTTATTTTTCAGAGTGGGTGTAACACATGCGGAATCCACAAGTCGATATGCACACATATCATATCAGGTTTGACATAGCACACCTACAAAAACAGTATCAAAACCAAGGTGAAGTGTTCTCATGGCATGAATCGTTGAGGTGGCATCCAGTACCAGTAGTATCATGCAACCACAACTTCTGCACTTCAAAGGCCAAAACCATACCTAATTAAGCATTCTTATGATTGTGTTACTCAGATTGATAGAGTTCCCAGACATCATAGAGAGTGGGTTTATAGAACCCACCACCCTAATAAATATCGACACTCTACTGGAAATTTCAAAAAAGAAAAAAAAGGCCAAGTTGATATAAGCAAGCGCTCTTTTTCTTTTCTTTTTAAAATCTATGAAGGTAAATCAATCTTTTGGAAAGCAGTAACAACAAATGCACAGTAGGTGGCAGATATTCTTTGAGCAGTATACAAGGGAGAACCAAGGTAAAGAAAGTCTGTGACAGATATTAGACTGAGCTTGATAATCTATGAATAAAATTAGGAGAAATGAATTCTTATCACTTGACTGTATTATGGCTGCCATGCACCAGTCATATCGAATTATAAAATATCATTGATGTGATCGTTACCGAGAAGATTCTAAGAACAATAAGAAAATATCAGATTATTTAATTAAGTGAGTTTTTATAAGAAAATTTGTCTCTTGAGGGAAGCAAGGATTAGGCAATTGAGGCAAGAAAAGCAATGAACTAAACAAAAACGTCATTGACCATTCAAAGGGTTGGTGCATTCTGATCAGAGCCATTATATAGGTGGGGCTGACTATATATTGATGGGCCACAACAATCTGACAATCTTAATCCTCCATTAGGTTTCGTTATTCGTCAAGACCCAATTCATTGGATGGTTAGTGTCGATTGCTTAGTGTAGTAGGGCCCTGGAACCATGGAAACATTTATTTCCCACCAAGCCATGTTGGGCCCACCACCCAGGAGATAGATCTTACTATACACGTGAAATGCATGCTTACCTACCTAGAATGATCAAATCATGCATGAGAAGTATGGTGACGGCAAGATCCTAATTCTCCAACTGGTGCCCCACAAATCGATGTTTAAGGGATCGTTTGGTACTATGGATTTGGGGGGTTTGGAGGAGATTTCAAATCCCCTAGTATGTTTGGCACATAAAGTAACCAAGGGTTTTAAATTCCCTCAAAAGGGGGTTTCAAATCCAAAGTTAAAGCTTGGATTACATTAATTTAAAATCCTTCCAAGAGTTGCATATATAATGTGTCACTAGACTATTAATCTATTGGACACATGGCCCGCTGATGATATCCCAAAACAATTAGATTATTAATTGAATCATTATAATTACTTTAATACAATGATCTGCGCCATCCAAACAATGTCCATGTAAATCAATGGGTAAAAATCATTGGTTAGTCATTCGGATGTGATCTTGTGCTTGTGGCCCATTCGAGACTTGGAATATCATCATTTTCAGGCAAAGTATATATTTCAATGGGCTTATTACAACCATTATGTCAAACATCACATACTTACACTAATTAAATATATTAAAGTTAATTTAATAATTAAATTCAAACTCCTGTAAATATAGACTATACATAGCTACTGTTGGATTACAGGGAATTCTAAATTCACGGTGCCAAACACAACAAGAGGATTTCAAATCCTGAGGGTTCCAAATCCATGCTCCCAATCATGCCCTAGAGTAATACAATCCATAGTGTGTTAAGATTTATATGGTCACTGTGAATTTTGAGTCGACTAAAAGTGGGCGTGTGATTTAGACGGTGGGAATATGCAGGCACGTATGCCAAGTGCACGGTTCTGCGAGTGGTAACAGTTAGATAAAGGATACCGCCCGCATTCCACCTTAATGAGCTCATGAACCATTCTACTAGAGTGGGCGATGGATCAGGCAACCCGGCCAGCCTGGTTTTGAACGATCTTGGACCTATGTGCTTTGCCCATTACCTGGGCCCAAGCTCTGCACCTAATCAAACCAGGCTGGGCTTGGGCTCAGGTCATTTTAGCCTGACCTGACTCGACTTCATTTGTACACATTTTCTTGGTCCTAGAAATATCCATTTCAATCTTGGCAGGGAACACATGAATCTTGCATGTTGACATTGGTTTTCATGTTTCTAAATATTTATTTCTGTGTGTGTGGCCCACCTGATCAAGGGATGAATTAGGAATGTTTCACTTTTGGAAATAGGGATTTGACCAATTTTCTATCTGGGCCAGGTCAGGTTGAAGCCCAACCAATGTTTTGAGCTCGGACTTCGACCTGCTGTTCCAGGCCCCTCTGGGGTCACAGCTTGGGCCTCATAGTATCTAGCTGGGCAACACTAGGCCTAGCTTGGCCCATTGCCACCTTACATCTGACCATTAAATTTCTTTAGTTTCATATGAATGGAACTATTACAATTCATGGCTCATGAGCTAAACCATCGACATAAGATCTTAAGGTATGGTTTTCTTTCATTCATTGTACTGGACTCTTAAAAGGGCGCATGTGAAAGAGGAGATGCTTATGGAAGAGGTATGCTGAAATTGCTATACGGTGTCGTCATCTTTAATGTAATATTTGTCATTTATCTCTTGAATTTCTATAAATTTTCAAAAAGACCACTAAATAAAAAGAAAAAAGATGGAGAAGAAAATGAACAAAGAAAATTGTCGGAGATTCTTGCGTGTTGGAATGACTTAATAGATGATTTTTTATAAATTAAGAAGAAACACTTAAGAGTCCCTCTTATAAAAAGGCACATTTTCAAAGTCTCTTTTTAGTAATGATAACTTTCTAATATTATTAAATTTAAGTTTACTCTTATCTCACCAAGAATCGCCATGATTCACAATCAACGTTAAAAATCACTAAAATTCCTAATTCTTTTTATTTATTTATTTTTTTTACTATTCTATTTAAAAGATATTAAAAAAAAAATAAAAAAAAAAAATAAAAAAGAACATCGTGTATATCTCATCCTACATACATGCCTCTGAAACTTTTATAATCTTAAAAAAGAGGTTTCAATTGGATGGTCCTTATACATTATTAATGGTTTAAATAGTCTAGATGTAATCCAATAGTCTATGAACAATGTACATAATTTTTCATCTAATCCAATCTACACCACACGCTCCCAGGTCAGAGTTTTTCATCGGTGGATCTTTGTGGTCCCCTTAACACATGTGGGGAAAGCAGGATTACAAGTTGCCGGACCCACTACGGACCCACCATGAAACGAGGCATTGCCAAGAAACCACAGTAACGATCCCACCTTTGATATTAGCAAAGTCCATCTGATGGCCACTAATTGGATGGCTACGATCACTCGGTCCACTAAACGATGCCTCATAACAGGCGTGTAATCTAATGAGGATTTTAACCATTAATATTACGGGATTCATTTCCTAACCACTGAGGATCGTTCGTCGATGCATTAGAACATGTCCCTTAACAGCGAAACATGAACGCTCGTCAAACCGGCCACACATGCACATTGAATGTTGATCGTTGGTTTCCATTTATCTAAGTCCTAGACTCCTCCACTTAAATATCAGCTTGATGAAAAAATATAACGGTGGGCATTCAATCACCACTGTTTCCTGTCTTGTGGACCACCTGAGATTTGGATCGGCTTTAATTTTGAGATTATGTGCTAAAATAAGCTGAAAAAATGGATGGACGGTGTGGATATATAAGTCATACATCAAAGTGAGCCGCACTGTTCACCGAAATCGGTGTTTCCCGGCCTCACCGAATCCGCGTTCCATATTCTAATGGTGCGCGGCGGATCCACCGAGGTGCGTGGGAGTCGGACCGGAATGTTGGACCCACCTTGATGTATGTGACTACATCCACACCGTCCATCTGTATTGAAAATTAAATTTAAGGCATTATCCAAAAAATTAAGTAGATCCAAATCTCATATGGACCATAATATAGGAAACAATAGTAATTGACCATTAAAAACTTATTATGGGCCACAAAAGCTTTGGATCAAGATAATATTTGCTTTTTTATCTTCATATAGGTGTTTGTGACCTTATCAACAGGTTAGATGGAAAATAAAAATCCCTGTGAACTTCATGGAGTTTTCAATGGTGGGGATTCAATCATGACTGTTTCCCGTGGTGTGGTCCACATAACATTTTTCCATGCTTCATTTTTTAGATCATAACCTAAAATGAGATTTCAAAATGGTTGGACTGTGTGGATTTAAGTCACATACATCACTGTTAGCCCCACAGTCGGGGATCCCATCCACCTCGGCGGGTCTCGCCTAATCAGCTCCCATCCTAACGACGAGAGAAATGAAACGGCACAACCGGAAGAACGAGAATATAATACAGCCATCTCTCTCCACACGTGGCAGGGTGACGTTTTTGACCGCCGGCTGTTTCTGTTTTCCACGGTCACTTCAGGATGCGGATTGCGTATTACCCGGCCCGTCCCTAGCTACTAACCGGCAGTTCTGTGGGCGGACCTACCATGATGTACCTGTACATCCAAGCCGTCTATACCTTTTCTCAAATAATTTTAAAGCATGAACACAAAAATGAGGCAGATCCAACGTTCAACTGGACCACACCACCAATTAATAAGCTTGGTTGCATTAAAATGCGCAAAGCATTAAATGTCAGTTGAATTAAATGAAAGAGTCATCTATTTTGTGGTACATTTGAGAAAATAATTTAAAAAAAAAAGGGATAGACGGTTTGGATGTACAAATACATCACAATGGGCCTGCCCACAGAACTGCCCGTTCGGAGCTAGGGACGGGCGGGGTAGTACGCAATCGGCGTCCGTCACTTCAATGGCTACATATTAGATGGATGAGATTGGGTGTGACTAATGAAATACAAACCATCACTGCAAAGGCAATGCATAGGGGTGGACCCTATTCGAAAATCACCCTGCCACGTGCATTGTATATGACGGAAACGGATTGGCTACTACCCCTGCCATCAGCCAATGGCTGATGGTTGGTGCTCTGTGGGCCCCACCATGATGTATGTATTTCATCCATACCGTCCATATATTTTTCTGGATCATTTTGTTGTATGAGACCAAAAAAGGGGTATGTACTAATCTCAAGTGGACCACATTACAGGAAACAGTGTTGAATGAACGTGGACCATTAAAAACTTTTTGGGAGGCCATAAAGGTTTTGGATCAAGCTGATCTTTGTCTTCATCTGGGTTTGTATGACCTAATCAACAGATTGGATGTCAAATAAACAGTACAGTGGGCCTTGGGAGGATCTTAATGGTGGATATTCAATCACTATTGTTTTCCTGTGGTGTGGTCCACTGAGATTTATATCCCTCTAATATTTCGGATCAACATCTAAAATGATCTGTAAAATTGGATGAACCGAATGGATGAAACACATATATCATAGTGGGGCCCACATAGCACCGACCACTAGCCACCGAGCCGGTGGCAGGGGAGTAGCCAATCCATTTCCGTATATGATAGCTCTACCTGTTTAGGTTCTTCAGCTCCATCGTATAATCTCTACATGAAGGGGAGTTGTTTGGTAATGGTCATGGGTCATGATCGTGGATCCTTCAATTTAACGGTTTCTGTAGAACCGACAGTTTGAGCTGGTAGATCTGCCGTTACTCCCACGTTAGCGATGCAAACCAACTGGTGGATCTGCCGTTACTCCCACGTTAGCAATGCAAACCAGCTGGTAGTTGAGATCTCAACGAGGTATCAGGAGCTTTTAATACTACTTGCTTTCCACGAGCCCAGGCATGCCAGACCCAAGCACAACCCTTACCATACGCATCACACGTGCCAACCTAGCATGCGAGTGGAACATCTGAACGGTGCAATCATGACAATGAACATGTGAAAAATATCGGAACCTGTCCACTAACTGAGGAGGCTACACGTGTCCATTGAACATGGACCGCTGGTAAAAAAAATTGAACCGCCCAGTTAGCTGATGAGTCAACGGCCTAGTTTCTCGTTTTGTTCATCTTCATAGTGGGCCATCTGACGCAACTCAGGATGTCTAACACGCTTGATAAGGTGGCACGTGTGATGCGCGTAGTCTTCCCGTAGGGGTTAACCGCTAGAATATACCAATGCGCGCGTATACCACAGAGCTTTAAATGAAATACATGCCCGCTTTCTGCAATTCCATACGTCAGGAACTCTAGCGATTGGACCTCGTGTTGAAATTTGTGATTTTTAGAAAAAGAATTTAAATTTTCAAAATTTTGAGATTTTGTCACCAAAAAGATTTTGGAAATTTTCAAATAAAAATTGTGATGTGTGCTTTTATTCCACATTGAAAATGATAGAAGGAGTTTCAGAGTTTATATGTAGATGTATGTAGTATTATGACTTTGAGATTTGGAGATTGAGACGCTCGGATTATATCCCTTGCTGCTAGAGGTGGGCATCCAGTCCAGTCGAACCGGATAGAGTCCAACTCAACTCGATCCAAAACTTTCAATGCTTAAACCAAACTCGATCCGATACGGGACTTCCGAGTCCTTTGATTCAATCCGATTCGATCCGTCACACTGTTGGCCTGACCCGAACCGAGTCCGACTCGATAAGGGAAACCGAGTCGGATCAAGTTGGGTATGGTTGCTTTTTGCATCGTGGTCCACTTGATCTTTAGATTTGTCTTGTTTTTCGACTCAAGCCTTAAGACAAGACCGCCAAATGGATGGACAGTTTGGATATAACACATACCTCATGATGGGGCCCACAGAATTTGCTAACATCATATCACATGTAGTGGCAGCCAGTCCATGAATGCTTCACGTGTTACCCTTCCATTATAATATTCATAATCATTTTTTGGGCCCACTGATGTCTGGTTCACAAATCCAGACCATTCATTATGTGTATCCCACTTGGATGAGGGGTTAAACCAAGTTTCAGATGCATCCAAATTTTAGGTAGGCCCCACCAAGTGATTTTATATGTTTTAGGAATGTCTTCACATGATTTAGATGGTATGGCCCACCCGAGTTCCGTATACGGCTAATTTTTGGGATATCCCATAATTTAAAGGGGACCCATCAATTGCACGTTGTTGATATTCGACACGCATCACGGTGGGGCCCGCACAGCTCGACCTCATGGGAAGTTCCCATGAGCTAGACGCATAAAACTATTTCTCTCTCTCTCTCTCTCTTAAGCTTGGTGCTCGATGTGTACCTCGAGCCATGAGCTGAGAGAGGGATTAGCTACTCCCTTACCACCAGCCCATGGCTGATGGTTGGTGCTCAGTGGACCCACCATGATGTATTTATTTCATCCATGATGTCCATCTATTTTTCTAGATCATTTTATGGTATTAAACAAAAAATGAGGTATATCCTAATCTTAAGTGGACAACATTATAAAAAATAGTGTTGAATGAACATTGTGCGAATCGGATCCAATCGGATCGGTCCGGATTGGCCACTGATATGAACTGGATCCAATGAATGATCAGATCTAATTGGCCCTACTCGATCTGCACCGATCCAGGCCATCTGTTCGGTTCGGATTGGGTCAAATCCACCAGATTGGGTTAGAAATGCCCAGCTCTACTTGCGACCTTACGCGAGATGGTATGAGAAACAATTCGCCTGTAACCCATCAACAATTGATAATGGGGCAAATCACGCTTTAAGAACATCATATTATTTTACGTGATTCAGACTATTGAAACGGAAAATTAAAATTAATTTTTATTTCATTTTTAAAAAAAAATTGGTATATCCAACAATTTTTCTAACATTTTGAAACTGTTTATGTGATATGGCTGCAGTGGATGTATGGTTGTCAATGGGTTAGTGTAACATCCCGGATTTTCACTGTTTTGGATTTCAAAAAAATCCTTGAAATTTTAATTTTTTTTTACTTATAATATCACTTAATGACCATTAGCACTCAATGTTAGTTTATGATGGGGTGAACCGATCTAGTTATAAAGGGACAAGTGCGGGCCGCCAAGCCAGATGGCTTGTTTACACTTAACAACAGCCTGTGAGGGCCACACAGCAACCGAGGAGGGTCAGAAAAATCTAAAACTTTAGAAAATCATAGATCTCACTGGGCTGTAGTCCATCGCGGACTGCGGACCCAGTGGACACCCAGAAGTACCATCTGGCGCTTGCCCAATGCGCCCCACCAATGCCAGATTAAAATCTGGCACTGACAAAAGAAACTGAGACTCCGGGTCTTCCAACCGTCGTATTTCTTCCAAATTTACGGTGAAGGTTTAATGTATTTTTCAACGCCTGCCCACCAAATATGGGCCCCGATCGTGGCACGATGACCGTTGATCATAAATCAGACCCGTGCGATCAAACCCCATATCCGATCGCTCCCAAATTTTTCATGGCACTTCATCGGGCCATGGATCACCTACCCTATAAATTTTATGGCCAGAGGGCCACCAGAAATGCCCCATCAATCAGAATGGCCCCCAAAGGGCCACTTAAAGGTCAGAAACACTTGCTCAGATCATATATCCGTTCATCCGTTCGCCCTAAATTTTTGCATGGACCCTAGTCAAGCCATAGGGCACCTACACACCAAATTTGGTGGTTAGAGGGGTGTTAGGGCCTCCCCAACACCCCAATAGGGAGTCCTAGTGGTCTATTTTAGGAAATTGTGGAAGCTTGGGGCCATTTGCACCAAATCTGGAATTATAAAAAGAGGTTTCTTTTGGGCACCCCTCTCCCATACGAATTTGCCCTAGGAGAGAAAAAAGAAGAGAAAGAGGAGAAAGAAGGAAAGCAAGGGAGTAGTGAGAGTGGTGGTGAGCAAGGTGGACTCTCAATCAAGGTGGGGCCCAAGAGGATCAAACCCCAACCTCCTACACTTTCTCCAAGAGGAAACCCTACACAACAACACGAAAAATCGTCCGTGGGCCATTAGGTAAGATCCCTCACTCCTTTCTCTTGAAATCCTTGTATTGAAGAAGAAAATGCATGGATTTCTCTCATGTTTGAATTGTTTTAGGGATTCCGGCGGCCAACCTCCAAAATCCTCATCTTTAGGTCGTTTCCAAGCCTCAACGAATTCGAAGGTGCGGACTCTTTATTCTTAGGTGGCCTAGCCAATAATTGTAGCACGAATTAATGATTTTATATGTTTGGTTGATGCCTTTGGAGAGTCTAGGAAAATTTCTAGGAATTGTTGGGTTGTTTGGAAATTGTATGGAATTGTGTCATATTGATTTCCTCATATGATGTTGTTCTTATCTCTCACATGATTTGATAGGAATTAATGATCTCATGTTTATGTCATGTTTAGTTTTCTTAACATGATGTGCCCTAGCATGTATGTCTTACTATCCTTATGCAATTTGGCTCTATGAGATGTAAGAGTACCTAAACTTCCTCATCCCAACCCACACAAACACCATTTACATGCCACTTGAATTTTACACCATTATAGCTTTGCTGGTAGGAAAATCATTTCTATGTTGAAAAATATGGAATGTGTGATATTGCATTATTGACTAAAGATAACCTGTTTAGTTGGCAAGGTTATGAATCACAATCAAACTCTTTGGTTGGTCGAAATACAGGAGATATGAAGGAGGCAACCCGTCGGTAGGACCGTCTTGAGGCTAAAACCCATGGATTTGGGCGGTGTATTCGGGGGCTGTTAAATTCGACTACCTGGGTTCTTGTGCCCAAGATCGCTCGTCTCCGCTCGCTTGACTCGTTGTTGAGACTCAAATATTGCATAATTTTCCATTTATATCTTGGTTTTATGAACATGAATCCGCTTAATATTCTATTTTACTCATGTATGTGTTGCAAGGTGAATTTAAGTGTTTGGATTGAAAAATGGTGTTAAAAGCATGATTTTGATGCTCAAGAATTACCAAAGCAAGGGATTGATCTTAGGAGACCAAGATTGAAGAATTCACATGCCAAAGATCTAAGAAAACCAAGTGAAGAATGAAGAGAATCGAAGATTTGAAGTGAAGAATCCTGAAATCGTCCTGAAAAAAAGTGTATTATGAAGCTGTAAAGTTTATTTTGGGAAACTGCTTAGCAGGAAGTCTGTTTTAAACGAACTATGCAGCGAGAAGTCTATTTTGGGAAAATATGTATATTTGATGCGTTTCTAGGGTTTTTCAAATTTGTACGAAAATTGGAGGTCCCTACTTATAAATAGGGCTTCCTAGGGCATTCTAAAACATTATTCAAGGCATTCAAGAGCAAGGTTAGGGTTTTTAAAGAGTTTTTAGTTTTATTAAAGCTTTATAAGTTGTTTTGTTTAGATTTTTCTATTTGCATTTTCTTTCTTTATTTCTTGTTGCTTTTTATTTCTGCAATTTAATTATGTTTTTCTAAGTTCCTTCTATCCCAAGCTAGAAGGGAAGCACATGGGTTTAATGTTTCTTTAAGATTATGATGATTGATTGTTTTAATGATGAGAAAAATGGTGTTGTATGTTATCTATTATTTAGGTTTTGTTTTTTATCCTCTTGTGAGATCCATATGTTTCCATCATATGAGATTCACATTGATGGATAGGCTTACCCTAGATCAATCAGATTTCCTAGATAGGAGAGGTTCTCAACCTGTTATATTTCTTTGTATTCATTATCCTATAGATATTGAATACTTAAAATCACTGACGCTTGAGAATATATGTCAATGGTGCAAATCCATGATTTTCTAATTTTTTATATCATTTATTAAAATATTTAAACTGTTTTATTTTCCGATTAGGCTGACCATAGTGATCAGATCCTAGTTGTGTTATCCAAGTCATCATGATTTTGGAACATTAACGTATGTGTGGAACTTTGAAGCTTGGGTGTTATTTTATTCAATTGAATTACATCCATTCAAAAATCCAAAATCAAATCATCAGATTAATTTTTATTACTTAGTTTATTTTGCGTTTGATTTTTTTCTTCTCACAATTCATCTCCCTGTGGGATCGACCCCGTATTCACGGGATACTACTTACGAACCTCTGCACTTGGAGGCAAGCAATCAAGTTTTTGGCGCCGTTGCCGGGGAGAGACTTAAAGAGATCAGATCTGTGCAAGATAGCTAAGGTAAGTTTTTTTTTTCCTAAGGTAAGTTCTCTTCTAAACCTCCAAATTTTCTGTAGATTTTATTTTATTTTTTCTTTGAAAATAAATTCAGTTGGGTCTTTCAAGCACTAACTGTGACATAAGGTTGCCCTGCTTGGGATTTCATCACCCAAGTGCTATGGTTGTCCTACAGTTGCTGTTTGATCATAAAGATCATCCCCTGAATCTATTTTCCAGATTAGCATAGTTTAATTTCTGCATTAGTTTTACTTTTATTTTATTTATTTGTTTATTTATTTATTTTTTTGCTTTGTGGACTGAACCCTCATGGTCGGCCCTGCCGCCTGGGTTGTTGATTTTTTATTTTTTGCTTTGTGGACTGAACCCTCATGGTCGGCCTTGCCGCCTGGGTTGTTGATTTATTTTTTTGCTTTGTGGACTGAACCCTCATGGTCGGCCCTGCCGCCTGGGTTGTTGATTTAAGTTTTTATTTTTATTTTAAGTATCATACTTGCTAGTTTAATTAGTGGTATTTGTTGTGTGGTGTGGATGGTTTATGTCCCGTTGGAGTAGGGATCAAAACAATCGACTCTCCTCTGAAGGGGGACTAGTTCCAGGCCTTATTCATTCACTTAGAAGAGGCACTCAACATCACTTGGATTCCATGGCAGACCCAGTTGATAATCCAAATCTGCCAGATCCAACTATAAATCAAAATAGAGAAAATCAATTTAATCCTCCTCTTGAGGATGAAAATGAAGTTCATAGGAATGTGTTAAACCAACCACGGACTTTACGTGAACATTTACACCCTGAGAGATCAACTTTACCATCTTGCATAGTGTTCCCTGCTCACACAGGGAACATTGATTTTAAACCAGGTGTAATTCAATTGATTCCTAAATTTCATGGCTTGGATTCTGAAAGCCCCTACTTGCACCTCAAGGACTTTGAGGAAGTAATTGCAACATTACAAGTAAACAATGGCAATAGGGATATACTTAAGCTTAGGTTATTCTCATTTTCTCTAAAGGATCGGGCCAAAGCATGGCTCAACTCTCTAAGACCTAATACCATCACTTCATGGCAAGCCTTAAGTAGAGAGTTTTTGAAAAAGTTCTTTCCCGAGCACAAAACAAATGCACTAAAACAAGAAATCATGTCATTCTCCCAAAAGGGGAATGAATTTTTTCAAGCTTGGGAGCGCTTCAAAGACCTTCTAATTACTTGTCCACATCATGGTTATGAACCATGGCACGTGATTGATGCTTTCCGAAAGGGGCTCACCATGGATACCCGTCAGTTCATAGAGATGATGTGTGGTGGAACCTTTCTTGACAAAGATCATAATGAGGCTTGGGATTTTCTAGATATGTTAGCAGAGAATACGCAGACATGGGATGTCTCTGCTAAATCAGACCAAACTAGACCCGTTCTTAGAGAAAAAGCGGGAGGGGATGTATGTCCTAAGAGAGGAAGACGACCTTAATGCAAAATTCGCTGCATTGGCTAGAAAGGTCGAAGCCTTGGAAATTAGGAAGGTTGATATGGTTAAAGCAAACACTTCCTTAGGTAATTTTTGTAGCATTTGTGGTGGTATAGACCATGACACAAAGGATTGTCCAATGATCTCAGTTGTACAAAATATCACGCATGAGCATGATCAAGCAAATGCTATAAATAACTACCAAAGGTCAGTTATGCAACCAATGGGAAACACGTATAATCCAAATTGGCGTAACCATCCTAATCTTAGTTGGAGGAATGGACCACAAATTAATGCGCCCAATGCACCTCAAATGCCTCCACAAAACAACTTCTTTGGGGCACCTAACAATGCACCATATGTGCCCCCGCCAAAGCGATCATCTGTGGAGGATGCATTGACCGCATTCATGAACTCTCAAGCTCAAATGAATCAGTCTCTAATCCAATCAAATCAGGAATTAAAGACAGCTGTGGCTAGGATTGAGACTCAACTAAATGCTAGGGAAAAAGGCACCCTTCCTTCTCAACCTGTGCCAAACCCTAGAAATACACATTTCATTGGAGACTCAAATCCAAATGAGTTACATCATGAACAAGCTAAGGCCATCATTACCTTGAGAAGTGGAAAAGAGTCGATAACAAGATAATGCAACCGGTAGAAATACCGGAGGATGAGCCACTGTCTCAAGAAAATGATGAACCAACTATAGTTCAAAAGCCGCAACAACAAAAGGATAAAGAGACTAAGTCATATGAGCCTCCAGTTCCATTCCCATCTAGACTTCGGAATCCAACTGTCCCCATGAAATATCAAGAGGTGTTGGATGTGCCAAAAGGTTACTGTCAATATTCCTCTGCTTGATGCCATTAGACAAATTCCATCATATGCTAAATATCTCAAGGACTTGTGCACTGTAAAGAGGAAATTAAATGTGCACAAAAAGGCCTTCCTTACTGAGAAAGTGAGCGCTATCATTCAACAAAGGGTTGTACCCAAATACAAAGACCGGGAAGTCCCACTATTCCTTGTATTATTGGGAATTTCCAAATTGAGCATGCTTTGCTAGATTTGGGTGCAAGTGTCAACTTAGTACCTTATTCGGTTTACAAACAAATGGGGTTAGGCGAGCTTAAACCAACCACGATTACACTCCAACTCGCTGACCGCTCCATTAAGGTACCAAGGGAAATTTTAGAGGACGTGTTAGTCCAAGTGGAGAAATTCTACTTCCCCGTGGATTTTATTGTACTAGACACTGAACCATGTGTAAATGCTAGCGCTCAAGTTCCCATCATTTTAGGCCGCCCATTCCTAGCAACTTCAAATGCAATCATAAATTGCAGGAATGGAATGATGAACTTGTCTTTTGGTAACATGACTCTAGAGCTAAATATTTTCAATCTATGTAAGCAGCCCATTAATAATAATGATATCCATGAGCTGAATTTCATGGACTGCTTGACAGAAGAAGAGGAATTGGAACCTAGTCTGACTGAGGAATTGATTCAAGTCTTTGGGGACTTGAAAAATTCTGATTTAGAAAAAGTGCTTGCTGAAATTTGTGATGATAATGAGAGCACTACCACTCAGGACATTGGTATGTACCAATGGAGACCGCGCACTCAAATCCTATCTATAGAGGACTCGCGACCTCTACCATCACCAACCAATGTTCCAAAGTTTGATTTAAAACCACTACCAAATGAGCTTAAGTATGTATACTTAGGTGAAAATAAAACTTATCCTGTGGTGATCTCTTCATTTTTAGACAAGGATCAAGAGATTAAATTGTTGAATGTTCTAAGGGACCACAAAGGAGCCTTGGGTTGGGCCATTTCTGACATCAAGGGTATAAGCCCTTCCATATGCACCCATCGGATACACCTCGATGAGGACGCCAAACCAATTAGACAACCTCAAAGGCGTCTCAATCCAAACATGATGGAAGTTGTAAAAAATGAGGTGATCAAATTATTGGATGTGGGAATCATCTACCCAATATCCGATAGTGTTTGGGTGAGTCCAACTCAAGTAGTCCCAAAGAAATCCGGAATAACTATTGTGCAGAATTCTAATAATGAACTCATACCAACACGTGTCACCACTGGTTGGCGTGTTTGCATTGACTATAGAAAATTGAACCAGGTCACAAAGAAGGATCATTTCCCTCTACCATTCATTGATCAAGTTTTAGAGAGGGTAGCAGGTCACTCTTTCTATAGTTTTCTTGATGGATATTCCGGATATAACCAAATAGAGATAGCCCTGGAAGACCAAGAGAAAACCACGTTCACTTGTCCATTTGGCACATTTGCTTTCAAACGGATGCCATTTGGATTGTGTAACGCTCCAGCAACTTTCCAACGGTGTATGTTAAGTATTTTTTCAAATATGGTTGGGAAGTTTCTTGAGGTTTTCATGGACGACTTCTCTGTATTTGGGAGTAGTTTTGAGGAATGCCTCAACAATTTATCTCGTCTTGTCTAGGTATGAAGAGAAACACCTTGTCTTAAATTGGGAGAAATGTCATTTCATGGTTCAAAAGGGAATTGTTTTGGGCCATGTTATCTCCAAAAATGGAATCGAGGTAGATCGCTCAAAACTCGACATTATAGCTAATCTACCTATCCCCCGAACTGTTAGAGATATTAGATCACTTATAGGGCATGCTGGTTTTTATAGAAGATTCATCAAGGACTTTAGTGTCATTACTAGACCCTTGACTAATCTTCTTCAAAAGGATGTTCCATTTAAGTGGACAGATGAGTGTGCAAATGCCTTTAATAAAATTAAATCATCTCTTACCACTGCACCTATCATGCGTCCACCAGATTGGACACTTCCTTTTGAACTAATGTGCGATGCAAGTGACTATGCCATAGGGGCTGCTTTGGGCCAAAGGAAAGATAAACGGCCCTACGTTATTCACTATGCGAGTAGAACTCTAAACTCGGCCCAAGTGAACTACTCAACAACTGAAAAAGAGTTACTTGCAGTAGTTTTTGCTTTGGATAAGTTTAGGTCCTACTTGCTGGGATCTAAAGTGGTCATTTTCACGGACCACTCGGCTTTGAAATATTTGCTGTCTAAGAAGGATGCAAAGCCGAGACTTTTGAGATGGATCCTCCTACTCCAAGAATTTGACTTAGAGATAAAAGATAAGAAAGGAGTAGAAAACGTAGTGGCCGATCACCTTTCCAGATTGGTGTTAAATGATTCCACTGAGGAGATGCATATCCAGGACAATTTCCTGATGAACAATTATTTGCGATCTCCAAATTGCCTTGGTATGCGGATATAGTGAACTATCTTGTAACAGGAAAAATGCCATATCATTGGAAGTCACAAGATAGGAAGCGTTTTGAAACCGAGGTTAGAAACTTCTTCTGGGATGACCCGTATTTATATAAATATGGGACTGATCAAATTTTTAGACGTTGTGTCCCAGAGGATGAAATTCAGAGTGTTATTTCTTTTTGCCACATGGAAGCATGTGGTGGCCATTTTTCTGCTAAGAAAATCACTGCAAAAATCCTGTAGTGTGGTTTTTACAGGCCTACCATGTTTAAAGACACCCATGCTTTCTGTGTTGCTTGTGATAGATGTCAAAGGTTGGGAAGAGTGTCTCAGCGCAACATGATGCCTTTATCCCCAATTTTACCATTGGAGATTTTTGATTGTTGGGGTATTGATTTTATGGGCCCATTTCCATCTTCTTTTGGATTTCTTTATATATTGGTTGGTGTGGACTATGTTTCAAAGTGGATTGAGGTAGTTCCAAGTAGGACCAATGACAACAAAGTGGTCATACGATTCCTCAAGGAAAATATTTTTTCTAGATTTGGAACTCCAAAGGCCATCATTAGTGATGGTGGGTCTCACTTTTGCAATAGGACATTTGAGGCTTTGATGAAGAAATATGGCATCAAGCATAAAGTGAGTACCCCATACCACCCACAAACGAGTGGGCAAGCTGAGATTTCTAATCGGGAAATCAAACACATTTTAGAGAAAACTATAAGGCCAGATAGGAAGGATTGGTCCCTCAGACTATCCGACGCTTTATGGGCTTATAGGACTGCTTATAAGACCCCGATTGGAATGTCTCCATACAGATTGGTGTATGGGAAGGCTTGCCACTTGCCTGTGGAATTGGAACATAGAGCCTACTGGGCAATAAAGAAATTAAACTTTGATATGGATCAAGCAAGTGGACAAAGGAAATTAGAGTTGAATGAATTAGAGGAGCTGAGGAGAGACTCCTATGAAAATTCTAAAATCTACAAAGAGAGGACCAAAGCTTTTCATGACAAAAATATTCTGAGGAAGAATTTTGAACCTCAGCAAAAGGTCCTATTGTACAATTCCGTCTCCAGTTTTTTCCGGGAAAGTTAAGATCAAGATGGACAGGCCCTTTCATTGTGAAGAATGTTTATACTCATGGGGCTGTTGAAATTGAGAATCCACGTAATGGCAATGTGTACAAGGTTAATGGCAGAGATTGAAGCCTTATGTGGAAAACTTTCATTTGGGAGAGGAGTCCTTCCCTCTTCATGAGCCAGAATATTCAGATTGATGCTCCTAGTCTGATGGAGCATTTGTGTAGAATGTATCATTCATTTTTTTTTTAGTGTCACCTAGCAGGTGAGTTTTTCATGGCAGGTACTATCCACCCTTTCTTTTATTTTTATTGTTCTCTGCATTATATTATCATTACATTGGGGACAATGTAGATTTTAGGTTGGGGGGTGTGGATAGTCATCCATGTGTTTTTTTTTTTTTTTTAGTTTATTATTATTTTTAGGTTAATTTTATTTTTTTAGGTTTATGAAAAAAAAAAAAAATTCAACATTTTCAAAATAATATTTTTATACAAGAATGTGAACATGATATTATGCGAATTCCAAAGGCAAAGTTAATATTTATTCTAGGTTGATAGTAGTCAGAATTCGACAACTGAAAATTATATTTGAGTTCAATTATCTAATCACTAGTTTAAAATGAGTTATAATTTGATGTACTGAATTCACAATACACCCTAGCTAACTAAGTGAGGAATATGATATGTGAACTAGAATAACAACTTTTGATTCAAATAAGGTTGAATGAACTAGTATCATTGATATATGCTTAAAAGATAGAATATTGAAGAAAAAAAAAAAGAGTGATGAAAAAGAAATTTTATTATAGAGCATAAATGCAATGACCATAACAATCGTGTCAGTAATCCGGAGTAAGGATACCTAAGTATCCATTACTGTTACCATTACAAGTACGATACCTTAGGTTATGAAGCAAACCCGGTGGGAATCTTCATCTAAGGGTGGTCTATAATAATGAGGATATGATGATAAAAGAAGAAATGACATGAAAAAAAATGAGATAACTAGAGATTTCATACTCTTGGAATGATTGAAAGGAGTTAGGATAGAGAACATACATATTTTCAAAGTTAGACTAGTGTCACGAGCACCTAAGGATATTGGATCGTAACTATTCTAAATTTTGATTAGGTCTCTGAACTCAAGGATGTAATGGATTAGGAAATTGAGATTCTAACTAACTTCAGACTTAGGGTAAGTATTGTTTTGTTTTGGAATTCATATGATGAATGGAGGCATAATTGTATAAATTTTTGAGTGTTAAGCTATTTTTCATGTTTTCAATGTTTGTGGGTAACATTTCTGAAAACCCTCACGAGACTATAACTCGTCCACTAGGGGAAACCTAGGGGTTTAAAGGCTTGCTGCATATGCTAAATGCAATCGAGATTACCTGCGAAGTGTGTGTGTAGTTGTTAGAATTTTTTTATTATTATATTATTATTATTTTTTTTTTTTTTAATTTTATTTCTAAAATTAGTTTTTTTATTATATTATTATATTTTTCGCTTATTTTGCTTGGGACTAGCAAAATGCTGGTTGGGGGTGTGTTGAGACTCAAATATTGCATAATTTTTCCCATTTATATCTTGGTTTTATGAACATGAATCCGCTTAATATTCTATTTTACTCATGTATGTGTTGCAAGGTGAATTTAAGTGTTTGGATTGAAAAATGGTGTTAAAAGCATGATTTTGATGCTCAAGAATTACCAAAGCAAGGGATTGATCTTAGGAGACCAAGATTGAAGAATTCACATGCCAAAGATCTAAGAAAACCAAGTGAAGAATGAAGAGAATCGAAGATTTGAAGTGAAGAATCCTGAAATCGTCCTGAAAAAGTGTATTATGAAGCTGTAAAGTTTATTTTGGGAAACTGCTTAGCAGGAAGTCTGTTTTAAACGAACTATGCAGCGAGAAGTCTATTTTGGGAAAATATGTATATTTGATGCGATTTCTAGGGTTTTTCAAATTTGTACGAAAATTGGAGGTCCCTACTTATAAATAGGGCTTCCTAGGGCATTCTAAAACATTATTCAAGGCATTCAAGAGCAAGGTTTAGGGTTTTTAAAGAGTTTTTAGTTTTATTAAAGCTTTATAAGTTGTTTTGTTTAGATTTTTCTATTTGCATTTTCTTTCTTTATTTCTTGTTGCTTTTTATTTCTGCAATTTAATTATGTTTTTCTAAGTTCCTTCTATCCCAAGCTAGAAGGGAAGCACATGGGTTTAATGTTTCTTTAAGATTATGATGATTGATTGTTTTAATGATGAGAAAAATGGTGTATGCATGTTATCTATTATTTAGGTTTTGTTTTTTATCCTCTTGTGAGATCCATATGTTTCCATCATATGAGATCCACATTGATGGATAGGCTTACCCTAGATCAATCAGATTTCCTAGATAGGAGAGGTTCTCAACCTGTTATATTTCTTTGTTATTCATTATCCTATAGATATTGAATACTTAAAATCACTGACGCTTGAGAATATATGTCAATGGTGCAAATCCATGATTTTCTAATTTTTTATATCATTTATTAAAATATTTAAACTGTTTTATTTTCCGATTAGGCTGACCATAGTGATCAGATCCTAGTTGTGTTATCCAAGTCATCATGATTTTGGAACATTAACGTATGTGTGGAACTTTGAAGCTTGGGTGTTATTTTATTCAATTGAATTACATCCATTCAAAAATCCCAAAATCAAATCATCAGATTAATTTTTATTACTTAGTTTATTTTGCGTTTGATTTTTTTCTTCTCACAATTCATCTCCCTGTGGGATCGACCCCGTATTCACGGGATACTACTTACGAACCTCTGCACTTGGAGGCAAGCAATCACTCGTTGCGGTCTAGCATTACTATCTGCCTAACCCTGTCTGTTACCATGTTGGCTCACATAGATATGGAGGCCTTAAACCACCCTGACAACCTTTGTAGACCATCAAAAATTCACTTGAAACTTGTTCCACAGCCTCGTGAGGCGGGCATGGATGGAATGGAACACTATGTCCGAGCTGTAGGCATACGCTGGGGTACCGCGCCTCCCGTGTGACCGCGAGGCGATCTCTTTCTTTCGCACTCCTCATATGCTTTAGTGTCAGGGGATGAGGAACCCGACAGGATCACAGACCGCGAGGGCTCGGCTTCACGCGTGATGGGGTATGGCCTCGCAAACCAGCTTTAGGGCATTAATACGTAGGATGAATCAGAATCCTCAACTTGCTGCTGATGAATGGACCTAACTAATAACTCGGCTAATACGATCGCCATTGCACGCATTAGTTAGGGTAGCGACTCGGCAGTCAAGGTCGCTCTGAGGGAGTGTTGCCATATGCGATCATTAGATGGAGTCGCTCGAGGGAGTGTCGTAGCAAGGGCATGCATCATATCATCGCATTGCATGTGCATTTAAATAAGAGTTATTAGGTGCTGATGATTGTCTGCTTTTCATTAAGTTCATATTACAATTGATGTCTGTTGTAACTTGAGACCAATAGTTCACACTGAGTTGATCACTCACTCCCACTCTGGGACGGTGTTTTAAAATACCAACCAGACCCATTCATAAATGCAGGTGACTCAGGGCATGAGGAGCCTGGCGAGGCGAGCTTGGACGAGGAGGACGGGCTCTCCTACTTGCAGCTGATGGGCGACTCGCTATCGGCTAGATCAGGCTGGATTTAAATTTGCTGAGCCGCGGGCTCATTTTTATTCTTTTTGAACCTAGCCTTCTTTTGTTGTTTGTTGGGCAACGCCTTAGGCGACCCTTTATTATTTTCGGACCTGTTTATATGTGGGATTTCCTTCATTTCAGTAGACTGGTGCGATTGTACTTCATGCTTCAGGTAATTTCAAATTGCGCAGTTAAATTTGATTAATCATAAAAATCATAAATGTATGATAAGTGACACTCGGGAACTCGGGAGTCGAGTCCATGCACGACCCCCGATTTTTCGGGGCATTACAGCTGGGTTAGGGCTCGGGAAAATCAGATTTTTTAATAGCTCAGCCAAAAACAACTCAAAATCTGGGCTAAAGTCAATCCCAGTACCCGCCTTTTTTACAGCCCTAGTTGGATGGGGAGCGTATTAGGTGTTTCCCTCCCCGTTAAGTTACCCTGACCTTGGCCCCACTTTTATTAATGTGTTATATCATCCATGCCGTCCGTTTGTTTCTCCAGATCAGCTTAGCATGTGATCCCAAAACTTAAGTAGATCAAAATCTCAGGCAACCACACCACAAGAAACAATGGCAATTGAATTCCCACCATTAAAAACTACCTAGGGCCCACATATGGCTAACCATAATGTTTATCTACAATCTAACCCGTTGATAAGGTTAAACAGACAAAATAAAGGAAAAATGCAAAGATTTCCACCTGAGATTTGGGATCATGCCCTAAAATGAGATGGAAAAACGGATGGACAGTATGGATATACAGCACATTCATCAAGGTGGCCCTATGTAGTCAGGTAACACCCACTAACCTGTTACTGAGGAACACCTAATTCGCTTCCCCTGGATGGGCTATCATCATCGTTTAATCCTTGTCTTAACTTATCGGGTCCACATATGAATCCTTTTCAACCGTTAACACTGCCCTTGGATGGATAACGTCTAAAAAAATTCAGCTCCTTGGCATGAAAATGGCCAAGATTCAAAGGCTAGCATCTTATTAAAAATACATCTTGCTACAATACGTCTGGATGTATTATATCAAACCTCGGCCCAAATATCTCATTCGAAAAATGTAAATGTGTAATACCCGTTTAGGTAGGGTGGTCCCATCATAAATATAAATGGCCTACGTCACACATGGAAAATGGCACACGCGTGTGGATGTAGATCAGATATGCACATCAATGAATCCCAGCCGTACAATTGTTTTGTCATAATCATCAGATGGGCTTCAAAAAATGAATTGTTAAGAAAAATTAACGGACGGTGGACATTAGGGCTGTACATGGACAGGCCTAGGGATTTGTCTAAGCCTGGCTTTTGCACTGGTCGGGTCGCACCTAAGGCTGAAAGTCGGGCGGGTACCCCATTATCGGCTCCTGAGGCAGGTTCCGATCCTGGGATCCTACAAGGAGGATTGCCATAACAGTATAATCATTCCAATACGAGCATACCCAAGATCACAACAAGTACATCTCGAAATAACAAAGGATACACATCACAAAATCCACTAAGAATTTGAACTTTTACAAGCTTACATCAAGTTCAAACTCAAAGTCATACTCTGAAACATCCTCGAGCATCTGCCACTGTCGAACCATCATATGTGCCACCAAGCCTCATGGCTGACGGCTGAGCGCATCCGGCACTACTCTTAAGGCCCACATTAAATGGGTTTTAGTAGAACAATATTCATAGTTGGTTGTTGGGTTTCCTAGGCCCAATGTCTTGAAACTTCCTTGATAGACCCTTGACCTTTGGGCCTATATTTAATACACTATTGTGATGGGTTTTATGGGCCAAAATACTCAGGTAGTTGGGCCCTTGCTTGCCCATTAAAGTAAACCATACTTGGGCCGAGATGTAAGGCCCAACTTACTTGTTTTAAATATAAGGATCACCCATATGTTGGAATAATGGGCTGTCATTAGGCTCACCACAATGAGTGGACTCATGATCTTTATGGTTGGGCCCAACCTTGCTTGAGGGCTGACCATATTGCCTATGTGTTGGGCTTCGAGTATCAGCCCACTAGGCCATGGATTGCCTTAGGCCTTGGGCCTTAGTTCATGTTCGAGTAGTGGCGGACTACCTCTTAGGAACCAGTTGAGGTTAGATGTCCTCCTAGGTGATCCTAAGGTAGGCCCGTGGGTTTCTCTATGGATGGTTAAAGGCCCACCATAGACCCTAGGTCATTTGTTTAAGGCTCAATGTGTATATATGTGGAACCTACCTTAATGCATGTTTGGTCCAAGCCATCCAAGCCTTGGATCGCCCGATTGTGGATGCACTCTCTGCCTTGGGTTGCTGTTGGACTCACAATCTAGTAGCAGACCCACTTGATCTTTTCATGATATATACACACTCTCCATCTGGTGGGATCCCCCAATGAGTATAGTTGGCCTTCATGAGATTATCTCCACATAGTTAACTAATTTTTGGACCTTAGCAGGTCCAGGAAGTCAAACGGGCCAAAAGTTTATCAAAGGACCTTAAATGAATAATTTTATGGTTAAAACTTTATTTGGCTATGGGACCCACCATATTGAGAACTTGTGTACGTGTTGCATGCTTGTGTTTTCTTATAATCTTTAGGCTTAATCAGTGCATTCTTTTGGGTCACCTTTAGTGATCACATAAGGACCCCATCTTAAATCAGATTTTTAGGGCATCCCATGGGCCCAGAGTGGGTTGGGACGTCCCGGCTTGGCCCAACCATATATTGGGCTTACTTCCACCATTTTGATGGACTTATAGGCTGAGATAAGGATAGTATTGGGCCCTTGGTTGCCCACTTAAATTGCTAGTTATTGGGCTGATGTAGTGGGGCCTATTTCATCCAAACTTAAACTTATTTTTGGGTCGTATATTGTGTAAGCGGGCTGCTTACCAAGTCCAACTTAATGCATAGATTCTATGGCCATTGAGAATTGAGCCTTGGGCCTTAATTTCCCTCTTGGGGCCCATGTTGTTAAAAGTGGTATTATATCCTTTTATGGCCTATTATAAGGAATATATGTATGTGGTTACCTTTATTTTTATCTTAAATGTAGGCCTTGGGCCTTCTATCCATATAGTTCATTGTTGATATACCTTTTTAGGGAATGGTGATTAAATGTCCCCATTATGGTCCCCTCTAGGCTGGTTGTAATTAAGAGTGATTGGATATTCATCTTAGACTCTTGCTAGGCTCATTTCTACATTACTTAGACCCGTAGCTTGTATACTTAGTCTCGTTGGCTACCCCAGGTAAATGGGCCCCCACTAGAAGTTGGATTTCCTTAAGGATATTTTCTAAGTACCTAGTTTTGGTTCCTTATTGGATAGGAGGAATGTAATATATATTGTATATCGCCATATAGTATGATTAAATTCATCCTCATAACCATGTGCATCTCAAGTTATGAGCATTGATCGATATGGGCCATTGATTGCATGATTGGTGGACCCCACCATGGGTTGCACGTTTTTTCATGCCATCATTTCACCTTAGGCTGAGATTTCTAGAAAGGCTATTACCCTAAGCCTTGTTAATATCATCATAGGCTACCATCATTGCCTAGGAGAGAGAGAGCTCATCATTACAAGTCTAAAAAGTCTCTCTCTCTCTCTCTCTCTCTCTCTCTCTCTCTCTCTCTCTCTCTCTCTCTCCCTCTCATTTCTCTCTCTACACTTCTTCCCTAGCAACTTCCCTCCATTTCTCCAGCCCATCTCCCTCCATTCCAGCCCTTTTTCCTTATTTTTCCTCTCGATCACCCCATTGAAAACCCATCTCATCCATCTATCTTGGTTCCTTGGAGCATTTGGAGCTTGGTGATCCAAGTTTGGTGAAGATCCTTAGGTGGGTGCTTCCTTATGTGATAAATCTGATTTTCTATAGTGGAGATCTCTTTTTTTTATTCATGAGGAGAGTGTAGGACCCACCAATCAATGGTGGAGATCCCACACGTCCCCATAGGTGTGGCCAAACGGCCCACCTCATGCATGCATGTCCCATGCATGAGGCTTTCCTTTATGGACCCCATCATGGTGGATCCTTGGATTTCCTTGCATGATGAGGTCATCTAGACCTTAAGATCATGATGGGAATGACATCGCTACCGTCCATTTTAATTTTTAGTCATGCATGTATGAGATTCATAGGGTAGATGTATATTGGTGTATGATGTGTGGTTGGATTTTCTTAGGAGGACTCAATAGTAGCGGAACCCTTCCCTTATAGCCGGATTTTTTTCTTTTTCCCCTTAAATCTATCATTCATTTCTAATGTGTGTGTCCCACTTAGGAGCCCTGGAATATCCAGACCGTCCAAGCAAGGTGGACGCTCATGGTTGTCCATTCCTTGGACGTTGACACCCTATTTGCTCCTATTTGGATGCATGCAATGGGTTTTTGTGAAGGGTTTTGTCTGAAAGTTTGGGGGTTCCACTGAGGTGGACCACAACACTAATCTTTTGGGGTATTTCCCCCTTTAATCAGTGGTTATGACCGGTTATTTCAAGACATACCTTGTTGTCCAGAAAATTTCTGGACTGTTTTTGGGTTGTTTTTAACATAGTTTATGGACTGATTTGGAGGATGTTTTATCTCTATTAATTGATTATTTCTGGAGGTGTGGACCCCACCTAGAAGCATGTTAAGTTTCACCTTCATTTGTCCCTGTTTGATCACCCAAAAGGGTGGGCCAAGGAGGGTGGACGGTCCAGATTTTTCTGGACTGTCCAGCCACACTGTTTGCTGGAAAAATATAAATATCAGCATGATTTTGAAATGGTGGGCCACCTTTGTGGACCCCACCTTGCTGTATACTTGTATAGGAAGGTTGGCCTTGCATTTTCCCAAATTTTGACAGACCTGGGCCCACTCTAATGGGGTGCACAAGTCAGGGACAACAACATTGTTTCAGCAGCAGATTTTTTAAAAAAATACCTTGCTGTTAACAAATTGCAGGAGTTAAATAAAATACTTTTACTATTTCAAAATTTTTAAAATTTTGCAGAGAGGTGTCCCACCCATGTAGGACCTAATTGCAAAATTTTAGGGCCAATGGACCCCATTTGGGCATCCAAAAGGGTGGGCCAATATAGTGGGCTGTCAGAAATTTCTGCTGTGCAGTTCAGCAGCATAGTTCAAATTTATAGTGGATTTTACGATGTGTGCCTTTGTTATTCTCAGATGTTCTTGTTGTGATCTTGGATATGTTCGTATTAGTAATGATTATATTGTTATGAAAAATCCTCCTTGTAGGATCTCAGGATCGGAACCTGCCTCAGGAGCCGAGAATGAGGTGGTATGGAGGTTGTTACGGCCAGAACCGGCCATCGGGTTTCTTGTGATTCTGGTTACCGAGTCTAGGGGGTTCGGTCGGGTTGGTGCTCAACCCTAGCCCAACCCAAGGTTCCTGTACCTTAACCCTAACCCAACCCAACCCGACCTCGGGTTGAAAATTCTCAACCCAAGCCCAACCCAAGCGGGCTCGATCGGGTTAGTTGGGTTGGTCAGGTGGATACATAGTAGTATTTCGTTATTACATTCGTCTATTATTATATTTCAATACACACTTATATATATATATATATATATATATATATGATATATATATATATATATATATATATATATATATATATGATTTTATTAATTATATATGTAGTTATTTATTGTAAAGAATTTCTTTTTGTTAAAAAACAAACAAGCTAAAATATAAGACAACCACACCTTTAAAAGATGTGTTGTGTGGCATGCAATCTATATGTACCAATGAAACTCGACTGCACTAGAATTTCTTGTGCCTTCAACACCGATGATCCACACTCAATAATAATTTATAAGTAACTTACATATTGATCCGGTTTGGGTTGGGTCGGGCGGCCCGAGACCTCAGACCAAGCCCGGCCCAAGTTTTATTGGGTTAGTGTTTGTATAGCCCAGGCTAGAGATCGGACTCGATGCATCCTACCCGAGCCCAACCCAACCTCAGGTTGGTCACGGGTCGGTGGGGTTGAACCCGCCCAACTTTCAGCCCTACTCCACCTGTCATTTTTTTATAACCTGAGGCATGCCTATTTATCCCGGGCCATCAATTTTCTAGGTGCATCTGTGGCCCACCTAATGCTAAGGTGGAACTAAAATCTGAGGCAAAGCATCAGCATCTACACAGTGGGAAGGGCTCGATCAGCGGATCCGATCTTACAAAACGCGTGCCTAATTGCCACGTGTGAGGTAAGTTCACTAACTCGGTGCACTCGAGAGAGTCCACTCGCATTTGTCCACGGAGACTGTTTGGGACGTATGGACAAAAAAAAAAAGGGGCATGGGGCATTGCAGAGGATTGACATTTGTATCGTGCTAGACGGTAGCAACTGATCCACCGTTCATGTTGCAAGCTTGCAATCAATCCGGACTGTCCTAATCACCTCCCCACTTCAGAGCAAGAAAATAAAAAATAACACAATTGAATTTGGACTCTTGATTAGTTTCATCACAACCGCCCAATTAACATACAGTAGAGGTATCTTGGTAAAAGTAGGAGGCGGACGGTTCTCGCCGGGCGCAGAGATATTCTCGTGCCCCAAGCTTCGTGGGGCTTACATGGATGCGCTTGATAAATCCACTCCCTCCATAAGTTTTGCAAGACCATGACAGGACAGGAATATAAAAACGAGGCATATCCAAAATTTAGGTGGGTCATGCAAAACGAGATAGTGGGAATAAAAATATTCACCGTTGAAACCTTCCTGGAGCTAACCAAGATATTTATATGCCATCCAAACCGTTCATAGGGTTATTAACACTCAGAAAAACCGTAGGCACAAATATCATTCTGATACAAAACTTACGTAGCCCTCGTAAAGTTTCCAATGTTGGGCGTTCAATCCCCACTATTTTCGTATGGTATGGCCGACGTGAGTTTTGGATATGCTTGGTTTTTATACTGCTATTTTGTTGTGGTTTTACAAAACTGATGGACGGAGTAGGTTTGTCACGGGCTCTGTGGGTCCACACAGGCTCCAACTAAAGTGTAACTACAGGATTAATATCTCTGTGCCTAGGGCACGGGCAATACGCTTCCGTAGAACTGTAGAAGTGGAGGTTTGCTAAGCGCACACGCGTGTGCAATAAGCTCACGCGCTACACATGTGCCAGCATGGAATTTGGGCCCCAATTTTGGAATAGATCGATAGGCCAGGAAATGTCAGATGCATTTTCAGAGCCGTACATTTGTTCTACAAGATGTGGCCCGCTGGATCAACCTAATTCTTGGATCAGGGCATCAATACAGTGGCTTTTAAAAAAAAAAAAATTTAATTAATTAATTTTTTTTTTAATGGATGGATTGGATGGGAAATCCATCATTTAATGCTGACGCATATATGGCGTGCACACGAGTTTTATTGCACCCGTGCGTGCTTAAGAAATCTTTGTACAAATAATTCGAAATTCCAACTGAAACAGGCAGCCAGTTGGACGATTGCTTGTGACAGTGTGGTGGCTCACAGATATTTCCCTGATAAATCCACTACGTCCATACGTTATTAAAGACCACAATAGTACGTGATTGTAAAAATCAGGCAGATAAAAAACAGTGGGAATTGAATACTTAACAGTGACATAGGTTTTGTACCAGGACGATATTTGTTCCTACAGTTTATCTGAGTGGTAATAATTCCATGAACGGTTTGGATGACATATAAGCATCATGGTCATCTCCAGGAAGGTTTCAACGGTGAACCTCACTGTTTCCACTGTTTTTTGGGTGTGGCCCAGTTGAGTTTTGGATCTTCCTGATTTTAGAACCATATTCTATTGTCGGATTTTAAAACAGATGGACAGAGTGGATTTGTCATGGACATCCCTGTGAGCCCCACACAACACCGGGTACGGAGATATCTCTGTGCCCGGGTCACAGGCAATCCGCTCCCCATTAACATAGGCTGTTTTCTTTGGCGTGGTCCACCTGAGATTTAGATATGCTGTATTTTGGGGCTTGTGGCCGAAAATGAACCGTAAAAACAGATCAATGGCATGGCTACAAGACAAATACATCAATATGGGCCCCATAGTCAGGGATCCACCGACCTCGGTGGGTCTCGTATCCACCGAAGCCGCGTCCCATGCAAACACGCTGCTCCCGTATACGCTACATTTGTGACGTATGTAACTCACTCCAAGCTGTACGGACATCAGGCCACTGTAATTGGGGACCGAAAATGGACGGTCCAAAAGAAACATATTAAAACAATATATGAATAAGAAGATAGAATCTTTCATTTAAGATCAACTACCATCTAATTGAATATACACTATTTAGACGGTTTGGATCATGATTCATATGTATCATCTGTACCATATCAGTGTGCATGCATATGAAATATTAAAGCTCTGTAAACGTAAGAAAAACTCCCCGATGGGCAGTTTCGGTACTCCGGAGAAAAATTGAGACGGAGAGACTTCAAATGGGCAGAGATTTGAGCTGGAGAGAGTTACTGCGCATTATTGTTTTCCCCTGGGGAGGTGTATTCCACTACAAAAAACATTTCCTCCTCTTGGGAAAGATCTCTCCCTATCTCTTTCTCTCTCGGCCATGGCGTACGAAAGCTTCAGCGACAAGAACGCCGTTTTCAGAAAACTGAAATCCAGGTCCGAAAACAAGGTATTTTCCCATCCGATTTTCTTCCTTTCTGCATTTTCTCCACTTTTTCTTCGTCGTTTCTCGCTTGAAATTGCTCCTATTCTCCAGATCTAGTCCGAAAATGCCAGATCTAAATGGAATTCACAGATCTTACCGTTTTTTTTTTTTTTTAAAATTCCAATTTGATTATTTGATTTGCAGATGTGCTTCGATTGCAATGCGAAGAATCCGACATGGGCCTCTGTCACGTACGGGATCTTCCTCTGCATTGACTGCTCTGCCGTACATCGGAGCCTTGGCGTCCACGTCAGCTTTGTGAGGTGCGGACCTTATTTTTGCCTCATCTCTAATTCCACGGTGAAATTTGAGGCCGTGTTCTTGAAAAGATTTTTTTTTTTTCCGTATTCAATCCCTATTTTTCATCTTATCATGTTTTGTGTAGGGCGGATTGAGATGGATCATGTATTCAATCCATTAATCCTCATGGAATACAAAATTATTGAGGTTGCCTCAATCCATTGGAACGGCTCAGTTTCATCGGATCATATTCTTGTGAAGGACATTCCGATGGATTGATTTGTTGGTGATTTGTCAATGTCAAAGCATTGGGTGTATGAGTGAAACATTGATACGCTCGTGGAGTATGATCATCCATATGCATGTATATAGCCACCGTACATGTGGCTATGGCATGTATATGACCAATCCAAGCTGTCCCAAAACCAGATTGATTACATGATCCTAACTTCTAATTATTGTTTTTTTTTGTGTGTGTGTGTGTGGGAGGGGGGGGGGGGGGGAGGTGGTGTCTTTTGTTGCACATGTAGCATATGCCATATCATGCTCTATCAATGTATCAAATGGCTCTTGAGTATATAAGATGGTCCTACATCGTCATTGAAAAACGATGGAAATGATCTCCATAGGTTTCATTCCCACCATCATTTTCAAATTTAGTCCAATGTTGTGGACAAAGGGTAATGTAAGTAATTATCTGTAGTATTTTATTCTCAGAAAAGAGTTGAATGTTAGATGCGTAGATATAAATCTGTTGGATTTGTTCTCTTTTGGAATTCCTATGTGGATGGCTAGTGGCTACCTTTTATTCATTAAGCTGGTTTCCACATCCTTTAAACCTTAACCATTGATGCAATCGCTTCCCACCTCACACGTGTGCAAGTAGTCTAGGTTTCATCTCACATGCTCACACCCTGCTCACACATTTGGGATGGTAATAGTTATTTTCAGTTTTTATTTCATGTTTGATTTGAGTAATGGGAAATGATCTAAATGCCACTACTCAAGGTTTATTTCAAATAACTATTCGCCCATATTGGGCTTTCTTTTGCTTTTAAAGCCTTTGGAAGGCTACCTCTTGAATGTGTAGTGGCATTATTTGGAATATCAAATAAAGAAAAAGTTCTTTCCTTTGGAGTTCTTCCCTTGTTTAATGGTAGAAGAGAAGGAAATCTAAGATCACTGGTTACCAAGGTATTCAAAACGGTTAGATTATGGCTTTTACATGTCGGTAATGGTGGGAATCATTGTGTGTTATAGGGCTGATGCCCTTTTTTTTAATGGTAGTAACAGCCGTTACAGCCCGTATCGTAATGGTAATTATAGTGACTGTTATGGCCACCACTATTGTTATTGAATGCCCTACTAATTACATACTATTGGGGATTGGGGCCTGTTTGGATGCTTGTAAGTTCTTTAAGTTGCAAGTGACTTATAGGCAAGTCACCTATAGGTAATCCTGTTCGGATGTAAGTTGTAAGTCACTTACAGACAATGCTTCAAATAGCGCTTGTAGCGTACTTAAATAGCGTAAATCTCCTATAGCACATGCTATAGGGGTGGTAGCATACACTATAATTACGTAGCTTGTAGCGTACGCTACAAATTTTTTAAAGCTTTGTTTGTTAAAAATTGTGTAAAACTCACATCATAAAAAATAGAATTAAAATGAAACCTTTCTTTATTTACTTTCACTTAAAATGGTGGTGATACTTTGTTAAAGTTAGTGTGAAACTCACACATTAAAAAAAACTTTAAAACAAAACTTAAAAGAGAAAAGGTCTTGAAAGAAGGTTTTCGAAAACCCCTCTTTGTATTGATGACATCTGTTTTGTACTTAATACTCTTAATTTGTGGGATTTTTATTTCCTTTTCATACCTGTGAGTTGTGACTTGTAGTTTCAATTAGATTATTAATTAAAGTGGTTTGCTTAGAAAGTTGTTGATCTGATTAATATTTGATTTGGTTTATCACTTTATATACCTGGGTTGACTTTTGATAAGTGATAATTAATAACTTTTTTTGAACATGCTTATACTTGAAAATTGAATCATTTTTAAGGCATTTTTATGTTTTTTGCCTCTTTTTTTTTTCTTACTGTTTATCATGTTTTTCTTATTTTTAAATTAAAAAATAGAAGTATCACGTAGCTCACGCTATAGAGGGATGAACGCAATGCAACACGCTACCGCTATTTAAAACACTGCTTACAAATAAGTTGGTTTTGGTGTTTGGGTAACCTGTAAGGAAGTTACAGATAAGAAGTTGTATATTCACACCAAACAGAGCTTGGAGTGGGGAATTGTTCCAAAATCTAATTGACACATAAGAAAGGTTGGTAAAAAGTATGCCTTTTTATTAAGCTCATTTAGATGAATAATTGAGCCAATTCTTAGGTTTAACCAATCATTAGGTGGGCCATAAAAGTGGATCCACATATTCAAAATATCTATAATGTGAAGCAGCGACTTAAGGCAAAAAACAAAGAAACAATGGAGGGTAAATAGGCCTACTTCTCCCACCATTTTCTTTCTTATCTCTATGGTTGTTTTGCAGTTTTCGAGATTCATGACAAGGCAAACTTTTTCAGTAACAACAGGAATTAGAATAAGCCAGGAGATAATTCCCACACTGGTTATTACCACCACCCACCACTGATGATGGCAATGCCACAATCAATGACACAACATCCTGTGTACAGGTTAGTGAATCATCACTAGTAGAGGGCCAATTTGACACCCCCATTTTGCCACCATTCATAGACTTGGAGTTGGAGCTACTTGAAGGGAAGGCCCCAAAGGGGGAAAAAGGGAAATTGAGTTGAGAATATGAGAGGTAATTCTAAAAATTCAGCGGCAATTGGGTGTAAAAAGGATGGTAGGAGAGGTAAACTTTGGCCTATTGTGCTTTAGGTTTGTCCAATTATCCTTGCGCATACACAGTGTACATCAAGACAATGCTAGCGTGGATGATCTGGGACCATTAAAACAATTCGACTTATTTGTGGGGCCCCACAGTGGACCATATATGTCATCCAATTCAATTAGATTATGGATCTGACCAGACATCAGACTCATTGGACTCTTTTAAAAAAGCCATTCTTAAGGACCAGGTGGATCATGCCACAAGCAACAGTTGGGATAGGGACACTCACCATTAAAAAACTATGATTATTTGTGGGGCCCACCATGTATTGTACATGTCAACTAAGTCAGATTATTCAAGTGATCAAGATGATTGGCATGCAAAAAATCAGGCCATTTACTTAGCTAGGCCACACCACAAGGACCAATTGTGACGGTACACCCACAGTTAAAATCGCCCAAATTGCTGATTTTGACATTGGCCTGAAATTGGCACCCAAGGATAGGAAAGTGAGGACTTAAATATAGATGGATTGGATGGCCTACACAATCACGGTGGGCCCTACAAATAGTGCATGTGCACCATTTGGAAAAGGGGGGTGAATCATTTAGCGCCCTGAGACCTATGGTTGCTGGTGGTGGCCAGTGGTGCGTGAATGGTTTTTTGGTCGCCAGAGGCAAGGAAGAAAGAAAGGGGGGAGAGAGAGGTGTTGTTGCTGCTACTCTCCAATTGGAGAGAGAGAGAGAGGAGAGAGAGAGAGGAGAGAGAGAGAGAGAGAGGAAGAGAGAGAGAGAGATGTTTCTCCCCTCTTTCCCTCTTTATGAAAAATCGGAACGTTGGCCTGTAAGTCGAGGTGTGTTGCCCCCCTCTTTCCCTCTTTTTAAAAAATCAGAACATTGGCTTGTAAGTTACTTATAGGGAAGAAGTGACTTCTCACCCCTAGCCCCCTATAGTATCCTGGAAGATTTGCTTGTAAGTGACTTGCATGTGAATTTCTTCTCCCAAACACCACTTGTAATTGACTTGCCTACAAGTAACTTACATTTTACCCAACTTACAGGCTTCCAAACAAGCCCTTAGGGTTCATCTTGTTTTCCATTTAAGCCTCTTGTTTCCATATAAGCCATCCGATTCTTCTGGTTGCATCAATTTGGTATCCTAGTCAGTTCGCTATGGGATTGAGGAATTCTTCTTTCCATCAACACAAGCCAGAAACTGAATGAGAAATCTCCCATTCCACATGAAATTCTGGATATCCTGCCCCAATATCATGATTTGATTTCCAATGAGATACTGGACAAGCCTCCACCCATGCATGATATCCAAAACATGGTAGATTTGGTGCAGGAGCATCTTTGTTGAATCTACCCTCATATCGGATGAATCTGACAAACCATGCTGAAATTTGCCAACAGATAAAAGTTATTAGCAGAAGGCTTTATTCTTGAAAGCCTTAGTCCGTGCATTATTCCTACATTGTTAGCACTAAAGAAAGATTGCAATTGGAGAATGTGTCAACATTTTTGCCCTCAACAATATAACGTTCACATGTTGTTTTCCATCCCCTGACTCCACAATATGCTGGGATTATTGTCCGGTGCTATGATCTTTTTTGAAATCAACTTGAGGAGCAGGTGTCACCAGAGTAGAATTAGCCCAAGAGATATTGTCAAGGAGACAAATGGCAAAAGACATTTAAGACAAAGTAGGGCTTGCACGAGTGGTTGGCTATGCCATTGGGCTAACCAACGACCCAATTCCTTCATGCATGGAATGATGCAAGTGTTACGGTCGTTCATTAATTTGTTGTGGTCTACTTCTATGATATTCTTGTCTGTAGACGCTCTCATGAGGAACATCTAAATCACCTTTAACAAGTCCAGAGGGTTCTACATCGAGAAAAGCTTTTCATTAATTTGAAGAAGTGCATTTTCATGACACCTTGTATTATTTTCCTTGGATTTTTTGTGTCAAATGAAGGTGTTTAGTATGACCTAGTGAAGGTCCAAGTTATCCTTGATTGGCCAACTCTAATGAATACATGCTTGGTCTAAAATTTTCATGGACTAGCAACCATCTACAAGAGATTCATCAAGAACTTTAGCACTATCATGGCACCTATCATGGAAGGTATGAATTCCAGTCCATTTGAGTGGACAAAAGTAGTGGCCACCTCCTTCAAGGAGATTAAGCAGAAGATGACAAAAGCCCCAATCTTACTGTTGGATTTTGACAAGTTGTTGGTGATACTTTGCAAAAAGCAAAATAATGATAATAATAATAATAAGTGTGTTGATGCTTCTCATGTGGGCATTGGCAAAGTCCTTAGCCAGGAGAGTACATCCAATAACATATTTTAATGAGAAACTCATTGCTGTGCGTAGAAGGTGCTCCACATATGATGTTGACTTCTATGAAGTTTGTGCAAGCCTTCAAGCCCTGGAGGCACATGCATTGGGAATTCATGTTGTACTCCAATCATGAATTTGTGAGATTTTTGAACTCCCAAAGAAACTAAATGCATGCCACATCAAGTGGAGCACATATATCATGGAGTTGACTTTTAATTTTCCTATGAAAGGTTAACTCTTGGAAGTATAAAGGCATCTTACTTGACTACAGAATTAAGAAAAGTTCTTTCTATTGAGTTCTGTCATTGTGTTAATTGTAGAAGAGGGGATTGATTAAGATCACTACCTACATACTAGTGGATTAGGGTTCATCTCATTCCAATTGAAGCCGTTTGACGCTTCTGGTTGCATCAACTATGTGGAGCATATTGAGTAACTATTAATATTGTGTTTAAGCATGATGCAGTTTTTAGATTAGATAGATTTGGTGAGTGGATTTAATTCCTCATTAGACACTACCTCGATGCTAAACTTGACACTGAAGCAAGTAATATATGTGTAATTCCTCATTTAGATGCTACCTTGTTGGTAGAAAGAGGATTCTCACAATCAACAACCTGTAGAGAAGAGCTCTTGTCCTCCCCAACGTTTGCTTCATGTGCATGGAGAGTGAGGAGACGATCAACTACATATTCATTCATTACCCGTTTACTCCTAGAGTGTGGGTCACTCCTTCAATTTATTTCGTATGGCCTAGGTTATATCAAAATCAGTCGAGATGTTGCTTCGGGCCTTGTATGGGGGAGGAAATGGTGGGGCAGGCAAGGCCTTATGGAGACTCCTAATTATGGCCGTGTTTTGGGTGATTTGGGGGTGCAAGAAATGGGCGATGTTCTTGAAATATTCACAAAGGTTGTGATGAGGTCATTGGCAAAATCAAAGGCCTTCTCTTGGATTCGATGGGAAATATATAGGCAACTTTCGGCTGGTCCTATTTTGGCAGTGTTTTGTGTTGTGTTGGGGTTGTTTTCTTTCCTCGCGTTTGGCGAGCTTCTTAATAAAATGTTATTACCTCTAAAAAATTGTGTAATTCAAGAGTTCCTATACTTTTTTGGTATTTGTTCTTTATTGTGGATAGCATTTGTATGGGATCAGGTAGGTTGTTGATACCTAGATAACATGATGGCTTGTGACAACCGCATTTGTGCACTTTTCTAAAAATACGAACAAAGGCCACATTCCACAACTAGTTGATTCTACTCTTCATTCACATCTTTGGTAAGTGGCCTTTAATATTGGGAATTGTCGTGTCAATGCAAGTGCCAATACATGTCTTGGATGGGCATACACACCATAATTAAGTGTGCATGTTCATAACAAAATGTGTATTTGTTAATCGGGATTGTTTGAAAGCCTCATGATGTCTCTTTAGCCGTTGGGTGTCAAGCGTCTCATCTAGTCGGGGTTGGTGTCATGGTTTGTTCATGAGAGGCGATGGTGTCAAATAGTTGTATAACCATCGAAGCATCAGATAGCCGATGTTCGTAGAGCATTTGAGCTCTAAAGCTATGGGGTTTGAGTTTTTGTAACTCCATTCGCAAAGTATGTTATGCATGTTTTGCACCCAAGAAACATGTCGTGCTGAGTGGCTTTCACTGATATTTGGGAACACATTACATTCCAAGTTGCGGTTTGGCATAGGCCTTTAATTACATCCCTAGAGAAAATCTTTTATTAAAAGCTAAAACCAGATAAAGCTATTCTTCCTGTAGGATGACATTATTTTTCCTAATCTATGGTCTTTCGACTTCTGAGCGTGGCATGTCTCACCAATGTGCTTTGACCACATAACTAAAGGCTGCACATGTAGAAACTGAAAATCTGAACATTCAATGCATGTCCTTGGGACGAGCATCATCTACTTGCCTCCTTACACAATCAATTCATGTTACTGCACGTGGCAAACATATAAGATCCAGACCATTCATCTACTTGGCTTTATTTGGTGGGGAAAGTATTGAAATTTTATTGGATTGGGCAAAGGTGTGCCAAATTTGGAGGCGCATGGCAATAATAGGTTTCATCTCATACTCACAAAAGATAGAAATTGGGATGATAGGGGCAAATATGACAAATTGCCAATTTTCAGACATTTGTAGTTTGCATTTGTCAAACAAGTTTTCATGAAAACAGCACTTATTTTCAGATATCATGACTTTTTTCAGATAAATTACCAAACAGATTTTTCAATACTTATTAGTACTAAAATTCAGCACTTAAATAATTTTGAGACCTTTTTTTCCAGTTTACCAAATATCACCTTATTTTCAGCAGTTATCACTGAAATTTGGTATTTTCATTGATTTTCACTGATTTGGGTCATTTGGCAAATCCCACTTATCAAGTGCTTAAATTAATTTTCATGAAAATGTGGATCTTTGTTTCAGTTCCTATCCCTTCACTTAATGCTTAAGGCTGAATGCTGAAAGTAGTGGTGCATTAACATTTCTTTTCACTTTTGACTAATATATCCCTAAAATTATTGCAAAAGTACAATTCAGTACTTAAAGTTTTCAGCACTTAAATTAATTTTCAGAGCATATTTTTCAGATTATCAAATGGCACCTCACTGTTCTTTTATCCGTGGTCATGAGGCTTCAACCCCAATTTCATTGTATTGCGTTCTGAATTCTTGAGCTTCAAAGAGTCATTTTCTTACTCAGCTAGATTATGGCTCTTATTTGCAAGTCTACAGCATTTTTGCCGCTGGTGCTGACTGTTTTATTTGCTGCCAGGTCTACAAATCTAGATTCATGGAGTCCAGAGCAGTTGAAGATGATGAGTTTCGGGGGAAACAACCGTGCACAGGTTTTCTTTAAGCAGCATGGATGGAGTGATGGAGGCAAAATTGAGGCAAAATATACGTCAAGAGCTGCTGAGTTGTACAGGCAACTACTTTCAAAAGAAGTTGCTAAAAGCATTGCTGAAGAGACTCCCTCATCACCTGTTGCCTCTCAATCAATGCCTACAGCTAATGGACTTCCTGATGCGAACATTATTGATGCACCAAAGGAAAATTCAATTGGAAGGCATGAAACTCCTGAAATTGCTCCTTCCCCTAAAGCTCCCATGCGCACAGTTCTTACCAGCTCTGTTAAGAAACCCCTTGGTGCAAAGAAGACTGGAAGTAAGACAGGAGGGCTTGGTGTCCGAAAGCTTACTACGAAGGTTAATCATGCTTCTGCTTATATACATGAATTTCTTAAAAAATACAATTTTAGATACGTATTATACTGGGTGGTGATTATGTGTAAGCCTTAAAAAGGCCCATTTATGAATTCTGACTTTATGGCTTGTTTTATTTACGGACAATTAAGGTGAATGTATTTGTTTTCCTTAACATAAGAATACCTTCTTAAATGCAGCCGAATGAAAGTCTGTATGACCAGAAGCCTGAAGAGCCAGCACCTGTTGTGACCTCCTCAACAAATGCGCCTTCAACAGTTGGCTCATCCTATCCTTCTCGATTTGAATATGTAGATAATATCCCCTCTTCTGAGGCTAGTCCTAGAGGTGCACAAGTAATTGATCATGTTTCACCTCCAAAGTCTTCAAGCTTCTTTGCAGACTTTGGAATGGACAGTGGATATCAGAAGAAAACGAGCTCCAATTCCTCTAAAGTGCAGGTAAATTTATATTGACTTATGCTTTGTTTGTGGGTTTTGCTTGAACTGGTGCTGGTTTGGCTATATAGGTTATCTAAAATTTATCTGATGGCCAGCAATGCTTTCCACAAGTTGTTTCTGATATTGATATTTTTGTTGTTGGAGATGTGTGACACACACACATACATGAGAAGGTCTCAAGTGACCCCAACTGGTTGGACCACAAGTTGTGGTCCAACTAGCTGATAACTTCCAACCTGTCCAATCAGTTGGCCACATCATGAGGATCACCATTTGGAAAACTCAGCAATACCCGCTTATTGAGTGAACAATACTTGTGTCTTGCTATTTATCAATGGCTAGGATTTTTATTTTTTGTGGCCTGCTTGATGGGTAGATAGGGCTGATTTTTTGCATTAGGTAATTCTCATGGTGGACCCAGAGAGAGAGAGAGAGAGAGAGAGAGAGAGAGAGAGAGAGGCATGCTCACCTGCACCCTGTGCACGTTTGCCCACGTGTCATGGGCCTAAAAAATCCGAACGGTCCATGTGATGCGGCACCCCATGAAACCTCCAGGGACCAATTTTCAGCCTGATGCAAAACTCTGGTGGGCTATAGCAAAGAAAGATGCAAATCAAGGGAGGAAATTGTTTTCTTTTGCCATGGGCCACCAAAGTTTTGGATCAGTGTAAAAGTTGGGCCCTGCGGGGTTTTATGGGGTGCTGCATCACGTGGACCATTTAGATTTTGGGCTCACATCACGTGTGATGAGTTTCCAGAAAGTTCTCACAAAAACTCGTGAGAACTGGTGCACAGGTGTGTGTGTGTGTGTGTGTGTGTGTGTGTGTGTGTGCGCGTCTATCTATTTATATAAAGGAAATGGTACTATGAGGTCGACCTTATGGGAACTTCCCATGATGTCGAGCTGTGTGGGCCCACCGTGATGTGTGTCGAACATCAACACCGTGCATTTGATAGGACACCTATAGTTTATGGGATATCCCAAAAATTAGCCATATAGGGAACTCAGGTGGGCCATACCATCTAAAACCATGTGAAGACATGCCTAAAACTTTTAAAAGTACTTGGTGGGGCCCACCTGAGTTTTGGATGCAGCTGAAACTTGATCTGACCCCTCATCCAAGTGGGACACACAATGGATGGTCTGGATTTGTGAACCATGTCTTGGTGGGGCCAATAAATGATTATTATGAATGTTTTAATGGGAGGGTAACTCCTCTCAACTGTTATATGTGGTGTGGCCCACCCAATTTATAGATTGACTTGATTTTTAAGCCCATGGCCCACCATGGAATGGTGCATCTGACTGATAGGGTAGACGTTAGACACACATCACGGTGGGGCCCACACAGCTCGACCTCATGGGATGTTCCCATGAGGTTGACCTCATAGTACCATTTCCCATATATATATAGAGAGAGAGAGAGAGAGAGAGAGAGAGAGAGAGAGAGAGAGAGAGAGAGAGAGGAATGCTCACCTGACGTTCGCACCCGTTCGCACTTTTGCACATGTGTTGAGGTTTCAAGGGGTGCCGCATCGCGTTGACCATTCAGATTTTGTGCCTAAGACACATGTGCAAAGGTGCGCACGGGTGCTCACGTAAGGTGCGCAGGTGAGCATTCCTCATGAGAACTCATGAGCACTTTTTGATACGTGATGTGAGCCCAAAATTTGAATGGTCCACATGATGCGGCACCCCGTGAAACCCCTAGGGCCCAACTTTCAACCTAATCCAAAACTAGGGTGGGCTGTGGCAAAAGGAAACAATTACTCCCATGATTTGCCTCTCTCGTTGCTATGACCCAACAGAGCTTTGGATCGGGCTGAAAGTTGGGCCCTAAGGGTTTCATGGGGTGCTGTCCCCTCAGTGCTGAAGTTAAGTTCTTATTACCTTCCTTGAAGATGTCAACAAACTCTACATGCTCTGTCATTTGGTCATTTTATTCCTTTTATTATACTTTAACCCTTTTGTCTCTATAATGATTTGCTATTTATCCAGTATTGCAGATCTGGGCTTTACTCAATTTTTTGATCTTGTGCAGATCAGAATCTGTTGAGCTCAACATTTAATGTTAATTCTGAGAATTCACATGATTTCTATATTTGTAACTGGTAAAAGTTATCTGTTGGGTCCAATACAAATGTTAATTCTGAGAATTCACAAGGTTTCTATGTTCATAAATCATAACTGGTAAAAGTTGCTAATTGTCGAGGAAATTGAACATGATTGATTCCAAAGACTTGCTAAGCCTGTTAGGTTGCCTCACCACTATTTATGAAGATGTAATAAGATCATCATGCCACTGATTTGTTTCCATGTATTTAGCAGCTTGAGATCACATGTGATATCAAGCTATATGGTTGGCTCCTCTACTGTGCCATTACATACTCTTGGTGTACTGACCGATATACCTGCTACGAGAACCTTTACGTACTAGTATGTTATTCCTGTATGCTTGCATGGAAAGAGGGTTAGGTTATTTTTGCATACTTTTTAACCAAAATGCTTGCACATTATTCACTGTGTGCATTATGTAATGGGGCCTTGTCTTATTTGAGTACAAGAACTTCACTATTAAATGCCCCTTTATAAAAACAATGCATGTTATACTGTTCTTCTTCGTTCTTTTTTTCTTTACCTTAAAAAAAATGTCACTGTAAAAACAACTTCATTGGTACTTTTTTCTTTACTCATGGACTCCTGTTTGGTCGATTCTGACTTGATTCCCGAGGCATGGTATAGACAAAAGGATCCGTCTCCTGATCATGATTAAGTTCTATTCCCATTTTTTACACATGATTATTCTATAATAAGTTTTTTTTTTTTACATTTCTGCAACTGGAGCTTAGGACTTCAAACTCATTGGCCCTGTATGCATTACTGATCTTTAGCATCTATAATGAAAGTGTAATAGATAAACTGGTCTCTGATGGCGGCTATTTTCTTTTCTTAAACCTTGTGTCCTTCAGATTCAGGAAAGTAATGAAGCTAGACAGAAGTTCTCAAATGCAAAGTCCATTTCATCAGCCCAATTTTTTGGGGATCAGAACAAAGCTCATGAAATGGAGGCTCAAGCCTCCTTGCAGAAATTTTCGGTATGCTTGTTCTCCATTAAAGCGACCGCTACCTAAGTTGTCTGGAGATGGGAGTATTGAGTTTTTGCCGTATGGGGCCATACAGAGAGGACAGACCATGTGGATGTTTCAGATCACTCTCGAATGTCAACATCTCAATGTTCCCATGTTAAGACCTTGTTTGTACTTGTTATATAGGTTACCATGAATTAGTAATAGCTCCAACTCGGGGAAGAGGCAACTTGTGCCTATCAACTATATGTCATGTCAGTTGTTGATACTGGCTGACATTTTTTTTTTTGTTTTGTTTTCTGACTTTGACAAGTCGTGCCATTTTCTGCAGAGCTCAACTGCCATATCAAGTGCGGATCTTTTCGGCCATGGCACAGATGATGATGTAATGGACTTGACAGCTGTTGACCTCATTAACCGAATCTCTTTGCAGGTATGTGTTGGAAGCTGTTGTACTTCCGCCAAGTATTCCACAACGGTAATGGTGGCCGTAACAGCACCACCGTTACCTTTACGATCAGGGTCGTAACGGCTGTTATGGTCTCTCTCTCTTCTTTTTTTCACTTTTTTTTTTTTTTAATTGAAAAAAACTTTTTTTTTTAAAAAAAAAAAAAAAAAAAAAAAAACCTGAAAAACCTACATCTGCTTTTGAAAAAAAAATCCAAAAAAACTCGGTTATAGGTCACGTTTTTCATAACGGCTGTTACAACTGTTACGTCCCCATAACGTGTAATGGTTGCCACCATTGCCTTTACGAACACCATGACTTCTACTTTCCTGCTTCTTGTCAACTGACTGACCATTTGAACATTTCACTCAACTGAGAATTTCCACTGTTTTTCATTAATGTTCTCAGGCAGATTGCTCGTTGCAGATGAAAAAGTAATTACCTGAGCAGAACCTGCCTGAATTATTTTGGACAATACCAAATTTGCCCCTGCTTAGATGCACCAATCAGCATGTGCTGGGAATGCTTTTTACCAATAGCACATCTGCAATTCACCTTCCCTTTTTTGGCTATATGGAATGTCGTATGACCACATCCGCGTTGAAATGCCATTGGAGATTATCTAATAACTGAATTTGGAATTTACCCCAAAAAGGCAATCTTAGAACCTTTGGATATTTCGCTAAAAGATTCTTTCACTCTTTTTTCTTTTTAGGCGTCCCAGGACCTCTCTTCCATTACTAGCATTGCAGGGGAGACGGGGAAGAAGCTGACATCTTTGGCTTCCAGCTTGATAACAGATCTTCAAGATAGAATCCTTTGAGTGCGCTGCAGCTGCTGGTATCAGTATGTGTTCCAAAGTCGAAGAACTCATATCAGATACCTCACCCCCATTTCCGACATCTTGAAGGTTGTTATCTTCATTTCTAGCCGCTGCCTCTCAAATTCTTTTCAAACATAAATAAATTCAAACTTCCCTAGTCGCCGCTTGCTGGCGGCCTTTTTTTGTAGTGGAGGGAAATGTTTGAAAATCAGTATATGTATAAACTCGAACGTGTTCTGTATTTAGCCTCCCCATTACTTTAACACTACATCTCTACCAGTTGTATCATTTGAACTGCTTATATGAATTACTGTTTCATCACTAATTACCATTTCCTACACATACACTACTTTGTTCTTTAGGGTATGGCCAACTTCCATTTTATTAGTAATTTTTGCTTAATCCACGTCTGCAGATCCTGTTTCACCTGCAATACCAAATCCACGTGTGAGATGAAAGCCGTTCATGATGTGGGTTGTATCATTGGGCTTGCCCAATATGGCCAATTCAATGGGGCTTGTTATGAACGGGCTACCCACATTGGTGTGGTTTGCAAGATTCCAAACAAAGTTCTGGAATGCAATGACAAAATGAGGTTGGTGAGCTATGTTTTAAGACCCTGATGGGACCTCGGCCATTATTTGTGGGCAATTTGGTCCACTTGGCCAATCCCTGCTTGTACTGCAAAATCCACTTAAGTTAGAATAATTAAATAAATAAAGACTTAACGGCTAATCTGCTGTTTTAGCCTTGGGTTCCTACTTCTCATGGGTGCTGTTGAACTATATTTTTAAAATACAAAACAGTTATACCTATAACCGTCTGGGGTTGTGAGATGACCTGCCCCATTTTAGTTAATGGTTCCGGCCTAACCTTGTCAGATAGGGGGTGTATTGAGAGCTAATGCAGTCAGATTTGCATTTCAGCCCAGAACAATCCAACTTGTGCAGTCCAGAACTCTCTAAACATGTCATTGCAAATATGAAGGACACGTGCGTGGGTTTCTTAATGATCTAAACCATTTCCTTCAGTCCTCAAGCAGTGGGAATGACCTACCAATCGCTTGGGGCTGCATTTCGATGCAGAAGTTAATGACAAGATGAGGTCCTTTATTGATAAACAAACAATTGATGGAGGCCCTTATACTGCTGTTTCCGAGTTTTGCTGCTAACCCTAGAGGTCCATTAGGATGCACCCTCAACCTAAACAGCATATTGAGCCAAAACGCAATTGGACGCACTTTCAAAAATCCCATCTCATCTCAAAATCAGCAAAATAAACCAAAAAACCACTTGCACAAATCCCCTTTTGCAAACGTGCATCTAGACAGGAACTTCAAACTGCTATAACATTTCCTCCAAATTGAAAGTAGCATAGTTGCAATCAGGAGCACATACGTCATCAATGTTTTCCAGTCTTTTCTTTTCACTTTTTTAGGAAATCAGAAAATCACATGATCAGTTCAGGTAGGACTTGAGCAAGTACATCAGGGCAGGATTCAACCTCCATTGGTAGGGGGTGCACCACCCAGGACATGACAAGAATTTCTTCTCTTTTTTCCATTTTATTAGACCTTACTTCAGCACTTGGAGAACTAATCATATGCAAATTTTATAGGAAATGAAAGGCAAAAATAAAATAAAATTTCTCAAGCTAATTTACCTAACACACACAGATGGCAAAAGAAAAGGTACATAATTAAGATACGAAAACTCGAGCAAAATTTCAAATGTGCTTCCTTGGATGACCTAGAACAGAACCAAACAATTATGAAAATTCAAGGCCTGTTTATAGCCCTCCAATTAAGGGAAGAAATTGTGGAAATTCAGGGTACCTTCAGACCCATTTACCAATGCCAGTGTTATTTGCTCCAGGGGAAGGAAGTACAAGAAGATTAAGCATGGGGTTGGCAGTTAGGTGGTTGAATATTACAAGGTTAATAACCATTCAGTAGGAATCAAATTGGATTAAATGGGTGTCTCTAGATACCAACCCACGCATTACAGAACGGGGACTGAGTTGCTGCTTGTGTGGGGCCTTAGATAGAGAAGGGCTGGCCTCTGCATCTGAATGCGACATGTCCAAATGCTGTATTTTCCGCCTCTTAGTCCGGTTAATAGAGCCTTCACTGAGACACCCCCTTGAAGAAGAAATGCAGGATAGTAGCTGCGAACTCCGTGAACTAGGCATGCCCCTCAGCAATCTATTCACTGCCTCCTTTGTTCTACCATCCTGAAAAATCTTGTTGGTGGGTTTCTTCAGGTCTTCTTGACCCGCTGATCTCTGATGGTTGCGTGGGATTGAATAATTTATTTCTGTCCATTGCATCAAGCATGCACCATAAGTTCCCATGAAGAATGTTCAACAGAAAATAAATAAAGGCACTCAAATTAATAATGCAAATATAATTCGGTTCGTCTTAAGGACAAATCGACATGGCATGGAGAACCTGAGAAGAGTAGCTTGTAGGCAATGAAAGGCAAATATAGACAGCCTAACCATGCAAATAATAGATAAGTAGAATGGTGCATTCAAGGGACAGGTTGCAGGCAGTTTGCTATTAAGAATAAACTTCAACGGATAGCCTTGCTATGTTTAAAACTAGGGCTGCTACAGCTAACCCAACCCAAGTTCAGGTCAGGTTGAAAACATCAATCCAATTTGAATTTGGGTTGAGCAAATAATCACAAGTATTTGAGTCAGGTCGGATCTACAGCTGTATACAGGCCAAGCTGACGCATCAGGCTTTAATGACTTGCCCACTTTGAGCTGGGCATGGGCTGGACGATCAGGCCCATGGGCTAGGCTCAGGCTTAAAATTCAGGCCCATTTCTCAACCATTCTGGATTTGGACCATGTGCAACAGACCATCAGCCCAGCCCATTAGATTTTGCAGGGGCAATTTTGTAACATACACAATATGTAAAAATCCTCACTCATGTTACTGCTCCAACCCATGTCTCCCATCTCTCTCCCTCTACACACTTCAACTAGACCAACCCTCGGGCTTGAGCCCAACATAAACATTTCAGGCTGGGTTTGGGATGAACTATTTTGGCTCATCATAGGCAGGCCAGGCTCAAGCCTATGTTGAACAATGCATGCTGCTGGGTCAAGTTGGTCACTTTGGGTTGGGTCTGGTTGTAGGTTGGGTCCTCTTGATATTGTGCTGGGCTCGGGTTGACCCCTATCCCACCTGAGTTGCTCCCATTAGTAAAGAATTGATGCATGCCATCTACATGGAAATTTGGATTTCTTAACAATCCTAGAGAGCACACACAACAGAACGGCAACAAGGGTAAAGAATGAGAAATGAAGTCAGGGGAATCATCTTACTTGAAGGCTCTTCAGAGACCATCTTGGGGCTTGAAGATCTATGGGGTGGTGTGGTAGGGTTGAAATCCATGGCATCTGTAGCCTCACCACCTGAGCTGCTGTCTTTGACCACTGACATAGAAAATGGAACAGAGATGCTCTCTGAGACATCCAGCACCGACTTCGGGGAAGCAGAGGCATTGTTCAAATCTTGGCATATCTTTTGTGTTTCCATTAAGCTTGAAAACCAGGGCACCCCTTTCCTTTTGTAGAATAGAATGTAGGCCTCCTGACGGAGCACACACTCTTCACTAACCCTCATCACCTGCAACAAACAAGAGCATCTACATTCACCAACAGATTTTAATTTCTTCATGACACAAGATGATCACAATCAAAGACAGCCAATCTTCATTACTAAACATTTCACGTAGTTCTTTTATGAATTTTTTTTATTCTAAATATTCATAGTTCTTATCAATTTGTGAGTAAGTGAACCAATTACTAGTTATGACACATGTTTGTATATGTGGAATTCATAGGTTTTCTTTGAAAAATGTAATGACCATGCAATGATAATTTCACTGTTTACAAAACATGGATTCTAAAAGGGTAAGGGGAGGCCCAAAAGGATGTGGATGGAGGTAGTAAGAAAAGACTTGATGGCCTATGGTCATTGGTCTAACTGAAGGTCAAGGTCTGGCCCTTGATAGAGTGGAATGACAGAACAGGATTCATGTTATCAGCCCCATTTAACTGGGATAAGGCTTGGATGATGATGCTGCTGATCATAGAAACATGGATTCCAAAAGGGAGTGCTGTTTAGATAGCAAGTGAAGTCCTCAAATTCATCCAACAATGGTCGCATCATTTCTTGTGCCAGAGAATTCTAATTGTGAATAAGAATAATGATTACTATGTGAAATCCACCCATCCAAACATCCTAACAACCTCGTCAGTGGAAAACAATTTCCATTTCCACATGGATTCCATGCATCCAAACATACCGTAAGAAAATGTTACCTTAGAATCATCCAACACATGCCATGAGTGCGGAGAGGAGCAGATGAAGCAAAAGTAATGTCCAGAGCCAGATGAAATTCCAATATGGACAACAACAGCATATAATTCATATTTGAACTTCCCCTGCCAATTACACAAGAGAGAGAGAGAGCATTAGTCCAATGAGAGGAAAAACGAGAACAGTAATAGTTCAATTATTGAAGCTGCAACAACAGAAGCATCCTCTCTTACACTGTTGACATCATTTGGGCTGCTAAGGAAAGGCTGCAAGTCCAGTTCCAAAGGGTATTCCACGAACTTACTAATCTTCTCAACAAAGTGACCATCGCTCTTAAATCTCTTGAGGTGGAATGCAGCAACCGCAGGTGCCTGTTCAATGGTAAGCTGTTTCTCTACCACTACCTCCTCTTTACAGTTTTCACAGGTGAACTTCATGTCTGAGTCATCAATCTTTTCAACTTGGGTAAATGACTCAAGAGCAGTATAAAGAGTATTTGCATCTTCAATTTCCAAGCTCAGATCAATTAGAGGCTCAAGAGTGTCTGAACGATGATTGCAACTGCAACATCGCAGCTGAAAATTCACAAGATAAATATATAAATACCCCAAACCGATACCAATATGAAATTCTCCACCTCCCAATTACTAAGTCTAAATATCACAAAAGATAAAATAAGGAGACAAAAAAGATGTGTTACAGGTGGCTTATTTCCTCTACCTGGCTTCTAAGAAGGCCACCAAATATCCGTTCTACAAAGCTGCCTTCTTGTGAATTTGAGGACTTATCATCCCAGTTCAAATCCAAAGAGCAGCTCTGGAGGCTGTCCAGCATGCACTGGAGGAATTCATGGGCATCTTCCTGCTGGAATCTTTCTAAAGAAGATGATATATCTGATAGTTACTAGGTCAAGGACAATTCAAAAATAGAATTCTTTACAACAATCCTCAAACAGATCAGAACAGGACCACCCATGCTAAATTCTTCAAAGAGAGAGAAGCTCTTGTTAGAAAGAGAGAATGAAAGAAATCTAATTAATGACAGAAATTAAAAACTGTATTGGATTCCAATTGCCAAACAACCTTTTATTTCAGCTATGAGAAACAATGGATCTGGCTTACATAAGGGGCTTTCTAACCTGCATTCAAAGCACAGATCTACATGCAGCATGCTATGTCAAAACAGGACACGTGGGAATATCTGGTGATGTGGACCGTTCATGAGGCAGGTCCATGTACACTGCCTGAAAATCGCATAAGCAGAACTATAATCTTTTGGAGGTGAACCTTTTGCAATTCTCCACTGCCCATTTGCAATGTTACCATCCATTTCTACATCACCAAAAAAGGCATCGTTAAGATCATCCAATCAGTGGGGTTTATTCTACCATGTCGATTTCATGTCAGGGTCCACCAGACATATGGTTCAGATCATGGACTATCATGATATGCGTCCAACTTTCTTACAGCAAGCTGAACTATTAATCAAACAGAATATTCCACCCTAAATCAAGATCAGACTCATTACAGAAAATCAGGTTGTAAGATCAAAAATCAAGATTGATTCAGATAGAGGAAAAATTCAAATCAATCAAAGTACCCAAAAAAAACGAGGATACTGCTCAAATTATCCACCAATTTCAGAGGTGAAATGATTCCACCCGACGAAGATAGAGACAGCTCAATATGATCTCTTAGAGCACATACAGTACAAAAACTTCCACTGCCACCTGAAATTCTCCCAAATCTCACTTACCAAATGCTAGAAATTCCAAACCAAACCAACGAAAGAAAGAAAGAAATGTAAACAAAGAACAGGAAATTAAAAAATTTCAGATCTTACGATAACATGGATCCGAATGACCGCATGACCGGAGACTCTCGACGACCGGCACCGAGTGCGTGAAGCACTGAAGAACCACGTTCAGAAAACACGTATTGCCAAGATTCACAAGACCCGCACCCTGCGATAAAAATTAAAAAATTAAAATTAATTAATTTTTTTTTTTTTAAAGCGATCTCCAGTAACAGATTTTCAGAAGTTTGGAAAGAGATAGTGAGAAATGAGGATTACATACCATGGGAGAGGCCTTGAGTTCTGCAAGAGAATCGGAGGGCAGGATTTCTACGGTGGAAGTTGAAGGGAGAGAAGGCAAGGATTCGTCTTCTAGGGTTTCCATGGCATGATCCATTGCAATTGGGGGTGTTTGGCTCTCTCTCTCTCTCGTTGGAAGATTTGTAAGGGTTTTGGATATCTTCGAATATTTGAATTTTCGAAAGAGGCGAAATTAAAATTTGCTAGAGGGAGGGAATTCTCCTCCGCGCCATTTCCCCCTTTTGTTTTACAATTTGAGCGGCAGGTTGCTTTAAATTACGCAATTGCCCTCTAATTTCCGTTCATCCTTGGGTGATAAATGGAACGCAATGGCCCTTTAATTTCCGTTTCCTGTCGTACGGCACACTTTAGTTTTGTATCTACCTCATTTTTGTCCCGTACTCTTAAAATGACATGGAAAAACCTATGGACGGAGTGGATTTCTCACTAACATGATGGTGGTGGCCCCAACAAACTTCCCTTCGCATAAACTTCCTGCGAATTTTGCAGGAAATCCGCTGGGAGCGGATTAGGTGCGGCGCCGGCCTCACCCAATACCGTGCGGCACTTATTGTGGGACCCACCTTAGATGCATGTATTCTATATCCACACCTTCTATCCGTTTTTCAGATCATTTTAGGGCATCAACTAAAAAATAAAGCAGATCCAAATTTCAGGTAGACTATAATATAGGAAATAGTAGTGATTGAACGTCCCACCATTTAAAAATTTCTGGGACCCACTGTAATGTTTCCTTACCATCCAACCTGTTGATAAGGTCACATAAACCTGGATAAATAGAAAAAATATATATCATCTTGATCCAAAATTTTTATGGCCCATTATAAATTGTTAATGATCAATCACGATTTTTTCCTATGGTTTGGTCCACCTGAGATTTGAATCTGACTCATTTTTTACATAATGCTCTAAAATGATCTTTCAAAACAGATGAACGGACTGGATATAGAATACGCACGCTCTACAGTAAAGGAAGCACCATCTTGGCCGAGGCCGGGGGCCGCACCTAATCCGCTCATGATAAATGTGGACGGTTGGGTCCTCTGCGAGTCTCCGTGGAGTGAGGTATTTTACAAGTGCTGCCCGTGGGGCCCACATGGGTGTGTATCTGTGGCATTCAAGCTGTCGATCGGAGTCAATCTATCATGAAATTTGGATTTCCTCGAAATCAAGCCAATAAAACTATCATTTGGGCAACCACGTGAATTTAGATGTTTTTTAACGGTTGACCATTGTTTTTGAGGTGGGGCTCACGGTATTACGTCTAGACCATCTAACTCGTTATTTACGTGAGCCCCAATGTTATTATGATATTTACGAAATTTCAGGAGTGTACAATCTCTAGGTGGGCCACTTCATGGAAAAAAATGAAAACCATCCGAATTCATGTGGTGGACCAGGTGATGGTTGGATCATCCTGATTTCTGGGGTTTCCAGACTTCACGGTGGGGCGACACTTCTAGACAGGTTGGATACTTGGATTCCATGAACAAACACACAAGCTTTTCCAACGCGCAGCATTTGTGGAATAAGCTTATTCTACACGCACTTCGCAGTAAACATGCGTTTCTTACGAGGGAGTTAATTGATACTCGCATGGTGTCGTACTTAATACGCAGGGACACGGAGGACGCGGTTTGGCTAGTGAGGCTGCCAGTAGGTGTAATATGGGCCCCACCATGATTTATGTGTTTCATCCACGCCATGCATCCATTTTTTTCAGATTATTTTATGGTATAATCCTAAAACTGAAGTAGATCCAAATCTTAAGTGGACCACATCACAGGAAATAGTATTTATTGAACGCCTACCATTAAAAACTTCTTGGGGCCACAAAAATTTTAGATCAAATTGATAATTGTTTTTTTTCCTTCATCCAAGTTTACCTGACTCAGTCAATAGGTTGGATGTTAAATAAACATTACTGTGGGTCTTATGAGGTTTTTAATGGGGGACATTCTATCACTAGCCACTGTTTTCCTATGGTGGGGTACACCTTAGATTTAGATTGCCTAATTTTATTTTATTTTTCTGTATAAAATACTAAAATGATTTTGAAAAATTGATACACAGCATGGATAAAACACATACACAATGGTGGGGCCCACAGAGCACTTACCAGAGCGTCACTGGACGCGGATTTCCTCCGAAAGGCTTTCTCAGGAAGTTCCTGCGGTTGAAACTTGGATGGGGCCAACGTGATGTTTTTGAGAAATCCACACCGTAAATCTATTTTCTAAGACCATTTTAGTACTTGAGACCAAAAGCGAGAAGTATCCAAGACTCAAGTGGGTCGCACTAGAGGAAAAGGTGGGTAGAAAAATTCTTACTGTTGAAAACTCTCGGGGGTAGAAAGTAATGTTTACATGCCATCAACACCGTTAATAACGACATTTCTACCAGAATGAACTGAAAACACAAATACTAGCTTGATTCAAAACTTCTGTGGCCCTACAAATATTTCAACAGTGTACGTTCAATACTCACATTTTAGGCCCACTTGAGTATTGGATACGGTTCATTTTTGGCCTCTTTTCCTAAAAATATCTCAGAAAATGGATAGACAGAGTGAAATGCTCACAAACATCACGGTGGGCCCCACCTAGGTCAGGAAGTTACTGCGAAAAGCTTTGGCAGGAAATCCGCGTCCAGCGTCACTAGCCAAACCGCGTCCGGACACAGAATATTTGGCATTGATTAACTAAATCCAACGTGCCGAAATTGTCGGACCCACTATTTGGACGGTTAGAACCCTTAACTGTCACTCTTGTATGCGATCTCTACTTCACCTAATCTATTTTTTAAAAAGATTTTTTTGAGATTATGGAAGTTATTATTAATAAATTAGATTGGTTATCACCAAATTGAAAATCAACTAGTATGCCACCACTCTACTAAATCACCCTAAAAAATCGCAGTGTCTCAGGATATATTTTGAAGAGATAATAACTACGGAGATATGAAATACATGCAAATGCAATGCAGAGATAATATCTACTTATTCAAGTTATCTGTTAGGAAGATCATTATATCTCAATATAGGGTGAACTCGAAGGGACGGTGGCTGCTAATAAAGATAAAAATAGATGACTATGCAAATGATCAAAGTAAATGGGGTTCAAGAATTTAGAAAGATGCAAATCATGTAGCAAAAAATTACTTGAACTATGAGCAAGTGTATGGGTGTATGATATAATGAATATTTAAAATATAAATAGAAAAATACTTATAAATGTGGGAGGTGAAAAGGAGAGCTAAGGTAGTACTATCAAAGGAGATGACCGTGAATCTTGAAACCTGACCCTAGTCTATTGACTTTGGACGGTTGAAATTGCTTGGATGCAAGTGTGGGTTGAGGAAGATTGTGAGACTCTCTAGTGTATCCTAAATCTATCATATGCTCTCAAGCATGGCAACCGAGGTGCTTTCTCTAACCAAGTGTTTTCAACTCTCCCTAGCTCTAACTCTGGATAGACTTCTCTCCTTTAAGCCAAGTATTGCCGATATTGATATGAGAGGGATTGGTAGCTTGACAATTTGATAAATTGTAACAACTTGGAAGGCAAACATCACACCATGGCATGATCTAACCTGTTGGAAGACAAAGTATTATAGATTTTTTTATTATTTATTTATTTATTTATTTACACACGCACACACACCCCCACACACTCATGCTAGTATTATAGATTTACTTTCCTAATAAAACAAGTAATTTCGCCCTTAATTACACCCTGATCCATAGCTCAAGTGGTAGACTGAGTGAAAGATACCTCGTTTCAACACTGAGGTCTTGATATCGATCCCTAGTAGGTCAGGGTGGCTAACAGTGTGAACTGACAGTGGGGTGTACTAACAAGCTAACAAATAATAATAATAATTAGGAGGATGAAATGACCATTTTATCTTAGGGTGCCGAATTTCTGCCCTAAATGCTTGCTTTTCTTAAATGCTATATGGAGAGATCTTTGGAGAGATGCCATATCTATCTGGATTTATAAAGATTTGGACGGCAATTGAATTGTCGCTTGCTTACAGTTATGCACATTTGATCACGACGGCTATAGGAGATCTGTTCACTGTATAGAGTTAATGGAATGAGCCTGATTGGTGACCCCATTGCCACCAACACTTGTTGTAAATCCACGATTTGATGGGCTATAATACGTTACAGATGGCTGAAAGGCGACAGGCGACATGGGCCACCTGGGCAAGGACTTGTACTCGGAGCTTGCTTGCAAACAAATCCTAACGTCGCCATTGAACCCATAAGCATTACTGTGGTTGGGTTAGTCGGGCTATATTCTTAAGAGATTTCCAACCTTACCGGTCATCTAACATAATCCAAGACAAGATGCATCATTTGATAAGGTGTGAGTGTATACGGGATTATTTGGATTACTTTACATGGGCCTCACATGTGGAGGATGAGTCACAACCAATATTTTTGACAGATTCCAACCAATATACTTCATATACAAAACACTCGCACACTCTCTCTAACTTGGGGAAACAACTTAACATTCATGAAATCTATGCCGTCCATTATGCACATCGCTCCTGTCAGGTCTTGATCATAAAACATCTGATGCAATGCTCAGGCGGGCCACCTATAAAAGTATCTAAAACCTCTAAATTCACCTAGTATGGCCCACCTAAGTTAAGTTTTTGAATACTTTGATCTTTGGGTACTTCTTTAATCCCACTGAGGCAAATCATAATAATGGATTGGATGGAATATAAACACCACGGTGGGTCCCACACAAGTCTAATGGTGGGCTGTCCATCCCAAATATTATTTCGCATGTTGCGGTCCACCTGATTTTTGGAAACAATAAAACTAACATTACGTGGGTACTTCGCGCGCGCACGACAGTGCTGTTCGTATACAACCTCAGGCAAGAGTTTGTAAAGTGTCACGTGGGATTTTCAGCTCGTAAGAGTGGGAACAATGGTTCTTGATCCAGACCATTGATACCACGGGCCTCATCTTGACTGTCCATGCACCATAAATTTTTATATAGGAAGATTCTAGCTGTAGAAAACGTTTTGACCCTTGTGGCTGAATAATCGAGGACCCCAGCATTGTATGGTACAAGCGTATGCCCAGCGATCAGTGGATTGACCTGACTTTGGGCAGAAATGACAGTGATCATCACCCAACGAACATCCGGATTTCTCACACCTCTCTCAAGTCACCACGACCGTTCCTCCACCATCTCACTCGCGCGCGTCGTCTGACAGCGTTCCCTGCCCCGGTCGATAGATTATACCAATGGGGCCCACTTTACAGTGATCCAAAACGTTTATGTGACGTGACTCGCATTGGATGGCCCATGGACCAAAACTCCCCCAAAATGGAAGGTCCATATTTGTTGAATCGGAACCATTGTTGTATTGTCTGTCTTAACCGTTATTTATGGGCCACCTATTTAACGGCTTAAGATCCCTTTTAGCTCGGGACATTTATGTTGTATATTCCATAGGTACCACAATATCAACGGTTTGGATCACTGAAACAATGGCCTGACTTAAATAAATTGAAAGCCCAAGCAGTATAGCCCACACATCATGGTGGGACCTACACAACTTGCTAACATTGAGTGAAATTGACACGGTACCATTGCAATTCTATTTAATCTAATTGCAAGCTTTTCCATTCTTCCCAAACATGGAGTGGAATTGGCACAGGACCATATGAATCCCATCCCACCTAATCCCTTCTAATCCCACTGCCCAAACCCGCCCTTAGTAGAAAATGTGTTTCCGTCACTTCTAATTGGTTTGCGTCATTGACGATGACTAGCTCACATGACATGCTAATTTTCTCTCCCGAGTAGATTGCTTACTACACAACACAACTTTTACATGTGGAGCTTGTTTAGGCCCACCATGATTTATGTATTAGATCCACACTGTCCATCAAAATTTTCAAATCATTCTAGAGTGTGATTCCAAAAATGAGACAAATCCAAAGCTCAATTGCACCACACCACTAAAAGCAATGGGGATTAAAAATTTCCGTTGAAGCCATCATAGCGCCAGCCATGAGGTTTATTTGCCATCTAACCTGTTCATCAGGTCACACAAACTTAAATTAAGGTAAAGTATGAATATCAACTCGATCAGGCCTTCTATGTCCCTAAGAAGTTTTCAATAACAGGAGTCCAATTCCTACTATAGGATATTTCCTATGGTGTGGTCCACTATCAGACATTTATTGGACGGCTCAAGAGTGAAAGATAGCCGAAATCAACAGACATGTCCACGAATCAGAGGTTACGATTGAGCAACCACTCTTTTTTTCCGGACTCTTAACTTTGAGGCAGTGGGTTTGGCTTGAGTTAACGCATGCCTAATGAATGACATCTATTTGTATGTGTATCCCGCGTCATATGAAGCCAGAGCATCCAGAAATTCGTCCTGTTCGACGCACAGCGTGAAACACCCAAGCTACGGAGGGCCACATGTTGTATGTGGAATCCACTCCGTCCATCATGTGAAAACCCTTTTATGTAAGAAAGATCATCCCGATAAAAAGTTCAGATGGGACATAACAAAGGGAACAATGTAAAATTGTGTATGATACCTCTAAGTTTGCTCCGTGTGGCCCTCTTTAGTTTTGGACCAGGCTTATTTTTGTATATCACCTTCTTCATTGTGAGCCAAAACTGATGAACGGGTTTGATGAAACATATATTCCATGGTGGATGCAATGGTTAGCGTAACATTCCCATTGTTCCCAGTGATGTGGCCCGCCTAAATTGTCTACCTGGCTGAACTTTTTTTCCATCGGAGCTAACATCGACGAACGCACCTGACGGATGGAGTGGATTTCACATAGAAAACATGGTGGGTCCCACAGAGAGAGACTCGGCCCGAGGATTGACTTGACTCAGGACCGAACGAGTCTGTCTGAGTCGCCCGAGCCTTTTAACCATGGTTCATGGTCAATCCACAGAAGGGTGCAACCGGCCAATGGTCCGGATTACTGAATCATGGGCCCACTTCTCAGACCTGGATTAGCATACTGCGCAAATGCTTGGGTTAGTCATCTCGTAATTCGTCCCGAGTCGTTCCTGAGTCATGCCGTCCTAACGCAACAGATTGATTTGTCTGGTCTAATTCAGGCCTGGCCCTAGATTGTGTGACCGAAGATAAGGTTAGTCCTTATGACAGCCATAGATGGGCTTAGGCTAACTTCAAGCCTCAGCGAAGAACTTATCTGGGCACACTCCCAATTCGTTTATTTGTTGGGCTTTCGATAAAAATCAAGGCCCAGAACGCATATCATGGGTCCCACCTGCATTATCTGTGACAAGATACGAATTGTTTTGTGGGCCCACTATGGATGGGCCGTAGAGAGTTTCTAATTTCAAAAGCCTTGCCTTTAATATCCAAACTCAAATATACCACATGTGCTGTGGACAGGATCTAAGGATTCACGAGACAGTATTGCAGGACTGGGCCTATTGTAGTTGGGTTTTTTGATCCAACTCTAATATGGGCCTCACCTTAGAGTTTTAGAGGTATAGGCAGTGTGGGCCCCACCTTTGATGGACAGACAAGGGATCATGCCCTGAACATTTTCCAAGAGCAAAAGTGCCTTGTAAGGGGCACTTCTTTCATTTTATGTTTAAAGAGGCTATTTGCTTTCATCAAGAGATATTCTAATTTTTTTAAAAAAAGATAAAGAATGCTGGGGATGGTAACAACTAGCAATTCTCTAGGTTGTAGATGATGGACATGGGCTTGTGGGGGTCACTTTGAGCAAACATTGGTGGGTGAATCTTGTTTCCCTTTAAATAGGAAGGGGAATCCATCTATGGTATGTGAGAAAGTGAGTTTGACATCATTTAGCCCTAATCCGATAGCCATTTTAATTAACAGTAGAATCAGATGGGTAATCAAACCTCTCTGTCCCCTAGTAGTTATGCAGACTACTAGATATACCGTCTATCTTCAACTTTTGTGAAAGTCCTATGATTGTGTAGACCGTCAGATCCAACGGGCCCATCCTCCCGGGACATCTTCCAGCCGAGACATTCTAATTAAATAAGCTAAATTATAGAGATATTTGACCGTTTTACTATATTAAATGGGAAGGTAAATTTAGCCCAAGTTCAGAGGAAAGAAAAAGTGTATGTTAGAATACATCCAAACGTATTGCAGTCGTGCTTGCGAGGCTTTTATCCGTTAGATAAAGGTGATTTTCAATTACCTAAAACCTTTTATTGAATGTGCGTTGCAATGGATTGGGAATACGCACAAAAGAATATAGTATTAAAGTATTTCTCCTTCTTCTTCTTTAAACGCCCACCCACCCACCCACACCCCTCATATTAAAGTATTTAAACCTTTGAATATTCACATGTTAGGTAGACTTTCTGTTTTGAAAGGAAAATAGTCAAATGATTATAGAGTTGTAATATTTTAGTCCAAAGGCTAAGATCCATGGATCATTGAAAGATGGTCCCAATCCAAAGGCTAAGTTCCCCACACATTGTATTGATATGATGGGATGCACTCAAGTAAACCTAGGGACAAAAGGTACAATACAACTCTATTATATGTAGAGAAATCACTTCCTTTCATTCTAGAATGAGAAATATTCAAGGCTTGTGACGGAAAGAGGTTTGCTAGAATGCATACACGGGGATTTTAGTTGTTGGGGGTTGATATCTTTTTTAATGACCCAACTCATTTATAGGATGGGTCTCACCTTGAATAGGAAGTACTTTAAAAACTCCCAAATTGAAATATTTTACGCGTGGTAGAGGTAGGCTGGCTCTTAGACGTATGCACGTGCTACATCCCAAAACATGGCGGTGATTTGAAGTATGGAGTAGTCAAGGGTAATTTGAATAGTCAAATGAAGGTTTAGAGCAACCATCCAGAAGATGTCCACACCTTGGATATGAATTGAAACAATATTTGATTATTATCATGATTTAACAATGGCCCATCTATGAGGTGGTTGCAGTCCCTTCATCTAGATTTATCAACCCGTTTGCCAGTCTCGTGAGTTACAAATGAAGCCACCTTACACCAATGTGTGACCTCGAAAGGTTATATTGCTAAGTTTGCTGAGATACATTATATAGTATTGCAACATGATATGTTGGAGCTTTAGCTGTTGGGTTGAGTACTTCTCAGTGGCTCAAATCATTGATAAGATAGGTTTTACAATGGGTGAAGATTTAAAAGAAAGAAAGAAAAGAATAAAACTCCTAGATTGACCTGCACTTTGATTATTCAAAGTTTAAGATAATGTTTCATATTACTCAAAGTAACAAAAGTCAAATGATCAAAATATTGGAATTTCATTTTCTTAGATATCCCTCGTTTAAGGCAAGGCTCATTGTACAAATGGCGTGGATTATTAATGTAGGAAATTATACAATGGAGAGAAAGGTCTTAGTACCCATAGAGAAAAAGAAAGATAGAAAAATATATGAAAAAATAAATTAATTTATTCAAAAAGTAAGAGAGATGGAAGAGAGTTTTTATATATGTAAGCATGGTAGCTAACTTTATATAAAAGGTGGGCTTATTATTTTCTAATCTTATTACCACTACAATTTTTAGAAGAAAATTTTCTGACTAATCATTTTTAATTAATTTAATTTAATTAAGCTTGCTTAACAGCTAAGTACTTTGATTAAATTAAAACATGAGAATCACACAAACAAGGTTTCGGAGAGGAGAATTTTGGTATCCATTAAAAAAGAGAGACGAAAGAAGAACATGTAGAGAAAAGATAGAGAGAAAAAGATTAAAAGATACAAACTACCCCCTTATTCGAAATAAGAGAGATGACAAATTTTTATTTTATTTTTACATGTGCATTATATATGGCTGTAGAAAATAACTCCTTATTCCCTAATCTTGCTAAAATCACAATTCGAAGAATGAAATACACTTTCTTAATTTGACTTCATGAAAGTTTACTTAATTACCGAGTATCTTAATTAAATTAAAACTTGACAAAGATTTTCAACATTTGAAAGATGGACCCATGTCTAAAGGCTAAATTAAAAACTCTTAATTACTTTAGTTGAGTGTAATAGATGATACACATGTACCTATAAATTAATTAGAAATTGCATATATAATATGGAAGTAAGTCAATGTGAACATTCCTACACAAGCGGTCACACTCACTTCTTATACACGTTTAGTAAATGTGTTTGCCCTATGAAGTATGGTATTGTCTTCCATTAGCCACAAGAGGCTTAGAATCTATTGTTGATTATAAACCATAGAATTGATTGAGAGTCAGGGAATCATGAAATTCCCCAGCATCAATAACTTTTGTTGTTGGTTGGCAGCTAAAGATTTTAAATAAGAGCCTCAGTGATATTAAAAATTAAAAAAAATAATAAAATTAAAAGAAAAAAATGAAAGGGATAGGCACCAATTATTTTACCTGCATAAATTTTGATATTTATTTTACAATCTTGTAATATTTTTTGGAGATTTATACAAGTTCTAAAAGAAATTACATTTGCGGTTGGCTTACAGAATTGCTTTGCTCAACTCAAACCAACACACACTGGAGTTAGAGAAAGAAAGTAAAAGTAAAATGTGCAAATGATATGTATTGAATGCTGATGTAAACTTGAGGATATGTGAGAAATGAGGGAAACCAGATATTCTTTTGATAAAAAGAGATGGTCGAAGGTCCTTGATTCTAACCTCACTCCAAATGTTGACGAACTTCTATTGAAGTTGACAGCCTTCCATCATAGTGATGATCTTTTCATTGAGCCTCCTGGGCATACTTCTCACCTAGAAGACCCTCACTCTTGAATTAGTCACACTAACCTCTCTTGGGCACTATGAGACATTTATAATGAAGAAAATGAAATGCACTTTTATAGAATAGACCGGTGGGAATTGAATTCTTATTGGGAATCGGATTGCGTACTGAGTTACTCAGTACGCTCTTATCGTACTGAGTAAACTCTGTTGGGCCCACCGTGAAAATAAGTGGTTTATCCACACCGTCCATATGTTTTTTCAGCTCATTTAAGGGGTTAAGCCCAAAGTTGAAACCTATCCAACTCTCAAGTGGATCATGCCACAGGGAACAGTGGGAATAATGATTTTGCACCGTTGAAACCTTCCTAGGCCCTACAGTGATGTCTCTTTGTCATCCAAGCTGTTAATAATATTACAAAGACATGGATGAAGGTAAAAAAACAAATATAAGCTTAATATAAGAATTCTGTGACACTCAAAAATTTTGCAATGGTATAAGTTCAATTCACACTGTTTCATGTGGTGCAGTGCATTTGAGCTTTTGATATCCATCGTTTTTGGACCCATGTCATAAAATTATCTAATAAAACAGATTGACGGAGTGGATAAAATACATAGATCATGGCCAAACCCACAGAGTTTACTCAGTACGCTAAGCCTACTGAGTTACTCAGTACGCAATCCGCTTCCTTCTTATTGGCGATGACGTGGCTAAAATTTACATTTTTTTCAAGGTCCTTCATGTGATAGGAGCTATTTTGACAGATAACTAGACTTTTGGCGGATTCCTATCGGTACCTTTTCACAATTTTTGAGTCACTTGTGTCATCTCAACTGCCATTGGCCAACCTATCAAATCCGGGTGGTGCCGTGTCATTGTCTCCCAGCAAGTGCCCTTTAGCCCATTTGAATCATTGACTAGCTCAGGGAGATCTCAAAAATCTTCTTCTCAAGACAATCCTTCATGTCTGCAACATTTAACCGTATCGATCTGGTGCCAATTCTAAAATTCTAGTGTATTCATGTGTAATAGTCTCCGTTGCTTTAAGTAGGGTGTTTATAGTCAAATTAACGCATTCAAATTATATTTTTCTAAGTAGACGTCTCAAGAGCCAAAACCGACACATCTGACCACAAAATTGTGAAATTCAATGGATAGTTAAAAACGAAAAAAACATATCCAATAGCCTATTTAAACAAACAAGTAGTGTCCTTATAATCTGTGGATATTGTCCAGACAATTTGATTTTGGGACCCTGGCCCAACGACAATATGATCCTCAATTTAGTCAGTTTAACTTGATTAATGTCTGACACGACGTACAATTTCTGAGTGCCTGTTTAGCAGGCGTCATGCACCGCCAGAGTATCATATAACTCTCTGAAATAAATAAGGTACACGGTAGAAAACTTCCCCCAAATCTTTCTCAGCTGCTGCTTCATTTTATAAAACGTAACCCACCGACGATTGGAGAGATGAGATTCATAGGCCAGGGCATCTAAGTAATTTCTACCCTCTGATGGGGGCAGATACAGTGTGGCCCTTACCGTGGGGCACACCTTAATGCATGTACTCTATATCCACACTGTCCACATGTTTTTTCATATCATTGTAGAACATTAATAATAAAAAAAAAAAATGAAGCAGATCCAATTATCAGGTGTATCATACCATATAAAACAGTGGTGATTGACCATTAACGGGCCATACAAGATTTGGATCAATCTGATATTTTCTTCCCTTCATCCAGGCTTGGTGCGCCCTAAGAAGCTTTGTAGAACCCCACTGTTTCCTGTGGCATAGTCCACCTGATAAGTGGATCTGCTTTATTTTTATTTTTTGGATAATACCTTAGATCATTTGAAAAAAAATGGATGGATGCATCAAGGTCGATCCCATGGCATGGTCCACACCGTGTTGGATGAATCTGGGATCTCACCTAATCCGCGCACACCACACATGTCCATTGTTTCTATTGCTGTGTTCGGTGATCCAATCTGTTTATGTGATGGGCCTTATTCTGGATGGAGGTTAGTAATGATGAAACTTTCTATGTGAGTACCTGATCATTTTAGTTATTTTATTTTTTCCTGTTGAATACGAATCTTTTCCTTAACCATTGATTAGTGGGCCATTGATTTGAACGCTTAGGAATTTTTTATTTTGAAGATTTCTGAAGTAGACCTTAACTTCATTTTTAAAAAATCAGATCCATAGTTTGGATTATGGAAGGCATCCCCAGATCGAACGGGTATACTCCCGATTCCCTACCACATCGTAATACTTACGGACGTATGTGAGCAGACCTCACTGATTGCGAATTCTACGGGTTGCAAAATGCCCTGTCTGGAATCTGGATACTCTGTTTGACAATAACATGGATTTTCTGTTTTCCTCATGTGGTGATTAGGCCACCTCATCATTGATGATATCTATAGATGCACGCGGACATGATCAATGATGATATGGACCAATCACATTGCATACATTTTAAAATTTCTGCTCTTAATCCGAACTCCCTTTCTTAACGTGGATTAGGTGGTGTTCCAAGCACCACCTCATGCCGTGGTGTGTTGATGTATTGGGTGCCGTGGGGCCAATGTGATGTATATGTTTTATATTCATGTTGTCCACCCCATCATTTAGGTTATGAACTTAAAAATAGAGCGAATCCAAAATTCAAGTAGACCACACCATGGAAAATAATGGTAATTGTTGATGCAAAAATCTGGCTCATCCTCTCTAAATTGTTGGACATTCAAGCACCTGCATAGGAATAAGACAAAGGAGACCCTGACTAAAATAGGAGACCCCCGATGGCAAAGTCAGGCTAGAAATCTGGGTCTAGTCGTGTTAAATGGTTTAAGGCGAGAGATCCTACATACCTTTTCATGTAGACGAGCCCCTTATTTATAATGTAGGAGTTGATTACGTTACCTGAATTATAGGCGTGAATTCAGTGGACGTATCTCTACCGTTTCACGTGATCTCTGGTAAAGATAAGATCAAGTAATCGAACCTTAAAGAAGTTGAGGAAAATGGCTGGGGCTGAGGTCTATGGCCGATCTGACCTGCCGAGCCGAGATGGTCTTAGCCGACCTGATCTAGGGGGTAGTACGCTTAGGCCGACCTACCGAGCCAAGGTGGTCTTGGTTGACCCGACCTAGGGAGTATTATGCTTAGGCTGACCTACCAAGCCAAGGTGATCGTGGCCGACTTGACCTACGGGGTAATATGCCGAGGTCGTCCTTTTTTCCCTTGAGGAGTTTATTGGTCATGACCGGCGCTGACTGACCTTGTGTCCCACAGAGATGCTCGAGTTAACCTCTTATCCTTAGCTAGTCCATTCTTATCCATAACAATGATAATAACACCAACCATTAAAGCATTTATGGGGCACACCATAACATTTATTTGTCACCAAATCTCTTGATAAGGTCACTCAAACCTCGATGAAGAGGAAAAAATATTAGCCTAGTTCAAAACATTTTGGCCTTTTTTTTTTTTATTATTATTTTAAATTAATGATAAGTGTTCTTTGGATTCACTTCATTTTTTGGCTCATGCCATAAAATGAGTAGGCAGATCAGGGAATAGCATGAATATAAAACACATACATAATGTTAGGCCCACAATGGCCAACACATTGACACAACTTTATTGAGGTGGTGCTGCGACACAATTTTATCCATGTCCAGCCTTTTTGATGGCTTCTTGAGAGAGCGGACATCTTGAGCAGCCTGCTGTCTTTCTTCCTTACTTTCCACGTGAGTTAAAGTTTTTAGCGCTACTTGATTTGGGTTTTTTGGAAGTATTCCTCAAAAACACTATTGTTCTAAAGAGCGGATTGCATATTGTGTCACTCGGTAAGCTGTAAGTAAACTCTCTAGGCCCATCACCATGTTTATGTATCATCCATGCCGTTTATCTGTTTTCCAAGATTATTTTAGGGCTTGAGCTCAAAATTGAAGCATATCCAAAACTCAAATGAACTACACCAAAGGAAATAATGAGAATTGAATGCCTATATTGAAAACTTCTCAGGGGCCATGTAAGTTTTGGATCAAGTTGATATTTATGTTTTTCCTTCATCTTCATCATTGTGATCTTATAAACAGGTTGGATGACAAATAAATATCACCGTGAGCCTTAGGAAGGTTTCAACCTAGGACATCATTATCCACATTGTATCTTGTCCTGTAGGCCACTTGACCTTCTGATATGTTTCAATTTTGGATTTACACTCTAAAATGAGCTTGAAAAATGGATCAATGGCATGGATAAGACACTTACATAACCCGCAGGCCCACGATGTTTACTTAGTCTGCTTAATGGGCAGGCAATCCGCTCTCACTACTTTTATAATTACATTTCTTTTTAACTGCTATTTACAAAAAAAAAATTATGTAACATCCAATATTATTTTTATAGTTGGATGTAAAAGGCATTTTTCAAAATGTACCGTTTTTACTATTAAACACATATATATTTATTTCATAGCTAATACTGGCTTCATAACACATAATTTTGGGAAGATACTGATACATGCGCATTGAATAGAGTATGCTGGGAAGAAAAACAAAAAAAAATAAAAAATAAAAATTGAAAATAAGAAAAGATGTTGTGACTTTTTTAGTTCCACGCACGCCACACCCAATGCCTATCTGGAATTCTAACATAAGTGCTACGGCGATTCGTGCGAGGACTACGTAAGAGGTGTATCACCGAACATGTGCTAAAACGAAACACGCGTACGAAACGATGCGGGTAGTCAGGTAGGTCCGACCATCAAATATCCCATCCCATTAAGCTAGCCATTAGATTCGTCAGGTGGGGCTACACTCGTATCAGAGGTGGACTGATAGAAAGGAGATCCAGTGGCTCATATTCAACGTATATATTTGGCCAGCCATCTGAGTGGACCATCCTGAATTTAGGACAGAGAATTTTCACACAGATCCCCCAAGTGATAACGCTTCGGATTTCTCACACGTGTCTGTCACCATATGTGTCCCGCGATTCCCCTCTTCAATATCTACCCGCGCGGATCGTCCGAGGATGATCTGAAATAGCCGTATCTTGAATCGACATCTACTATTTCCGGTAGGGGAAACTGGGACTTGGAAGTTTAGGCATCGCATTTTCTCTCTCTTTCCCTATCTTTGCGAGACAAATTCATCACCATCCAAAGGGTTTTGATTTTTCCCCGTTTGGCTTCTTCCACGTTTGCCTTTTCCTCTCTCTCTCAATGAAGGATGAAGTCGAAAGCTTCCTCTCACGCCGCATTCTAGCAGATGGAAAGCAGGGATGAATCCAAGAAGGTAATAAAACAATCTGCCATTGAAACACTTCCAAATCTAATCTCCAGCTATTGCAATCTCTCCCTCTCTCCTTCTCCTTCTCAATCCCACCGCATCCAAGTATTCCTACCTTTTCCTTGGAATCTACGTTTTCCCTGTGCTGAATAGAAATTAATTATGAAAAAATATGGCATTTCTTTCGTAATACATTGAGGATGCGTTTGTATGCATTATCTTATTGAATCACTTGTACCCTATTTTTGACTGTTCTTGGAAAACCCAATTGGAAATGACACATGTCATAGCAAGGGATAGTTAGAGTGCTTTTTACGGAATCATAGCTGTTTGGATGATAAGACAGGGAGCAACCGGGAGGTATTCAAAAGCAAACCAAATGGCCTAGAGGCATCCAAGAGGTGGCTGAAAGGTTCCAAAAGCAGACAAAGCGGCTGAGAGATGTCCAAAAGTAGACCGTGCGGCCGAGAGGTGTCCAGAAACAGATCAAGCCGAGAGAGACGTACGGAATGAGCAGCCAAGAGGTGTATGGAAGCGGAACGAGCGGCTGAGAAATGGAACAAAGCTTGGCCAAGAGAAGAGGAACCGTCAAAGAGAAGAAACGTAACAAAAAGAAGGATCTAGAGAAAGGCTTTTTGACTACTGTAACCGCTGGAATAATGCAAGAAGCATATGGAAGAACAAGCTGCAGGAGAAATCTATAAATAGGGGAGGAAATCTACAGTGCAAGCACCGAATACAATCCAATCCACCAATACCAAACAAAAATTCCAATTTACTTTATCTCAGTTATCCTAGGAGTAGTGATAATCCTGAAGTAGTGATTCTTAGATGTGGTTCTTCGTTGTAATCCAAATCTACACTCATACATTGGATTTGTCTTTTGTCCAATATCACGTAGTTCTTTCAAGAGCCACATTCTTGCAATTGCTTCTAGCGACCGATTGTGAGTTTTTCATTTTGTTTGATTGCACTGGTATTCTGAATAGTCCTTTCTTGGGGAAGGCAAAGCATAACCCATCTTCAGAGGAAGAACCCCACCCTCTGACAATCGCCTGATCATTACAAAGTTCTGCGAGTGGCTGAGTAAGCGACCGATCTTCTCAGAACCTAGTCATTAGGGGTGCACACGGTTCGGTTTGGTCTGGTTTTGGGGTGAAACCGGAACCGAACCGTTCCCTACGGTTCTAGGATTTTTGGAACCGGAACCGGACCGTTAGCACCCTGGAACCGGACCGTTAGCACCCTAGAACCGAACCGTGAAAACCGGTTCGGTTCCGGATCAGTTCCACGGTTCTGGGCTTTTTAAAGCCCAACCCAATTGCACTTTTTTTAACAATGCTACTAAAATCTCTTTGTGTGACCCATCTGAGTTCTTCAATGGCTTGATATTTTGGGTGTCCATTCATCCTGGTCGAGCAAATCTGATGAATGAAACATATGGCATATACAACATATGGTGGGCCCCACACAATCTAGAGAAGTTTTAATACTGTCAGTCCCCATCTCAACTATTCTACGATGTGATATGCTTTTGTCTCGGGTCAGCCTCATTCTTGGGATAGGGCGTCAACTAAGGGGCACACCTAATGAACGGAGTAGATTTGGGCCTTACATCAAGGTGGGTCCCACACACTCTGTCTAATAATTCTAGTCTGCAAACCTTGCATAGTTGTCGGCCTCAAGGAAGTAGGTTTTGAAATTTTCTAAAAAAAAGGTATGATTTTGGCAAACGGTGATTATATCATCCTTGATTGTATTGCATAGTACCTGATGTTTGAGTCCACACAGGTGGGACTCATGGTTAGATGATCAAGAAAGTCGGTAGATTGGGCCCCACCAACCCCTGTTGGTGGGCCAGTCCCTAATACATCCCTCCACACAACCAACATGCAAGTGTGCAATATCTAAGCTGTGCATAAGGTGGACCCTACCATGAAGATGACCTAGTGCTAAATGGCTGGCGGGAGATGATAAGTTGGAGCCATAAGTGGAAGAGTCATCTCCCCGTAGTACATGTGGCAAGTAATTCAATATACAATACATCAGATGATCGTAGCCATCGAATTAGTGGCTACCAAAATGACAGCTAAAAACAAAAACAGTTATCAGGATGAAAATAATGAAAAATGATGGACAGGATCTATGGTTCGGTTCAATGGTTCGGATCGGTTCTACAGGGACCTAAACCGGAACCGAACCGTAACCAACGGTTTTGGGATTTTTGGAACCGGAACCCGACCGTTAGCATCCTGGAACCGGACCAAACCGGACCGATCCAACGGTTTCGGTCCGGTTACACGGATCCAACGGTTCGATGTGCACCCCTACCAGTCATATATGTTCATGTCAGACGTATCTGCTTATTTTGATGCTTGTGGTCGAAAGTTGTTCAGTTTGGATCGAGTTGCTATATCGATTTTGGCACGCCCTCACATTCACACATGCGACAAAAAACAAACTAGAGAAAGAGTGCCAACAATTTTTCGCACACTTGGTGGGACTTTGATTACAAGCATACTTACTAGTGCATTAATTTTGAGAAATCATAAGCCAAAGACAAGTTCATCAAACACTTGAGCAGTTAGGTATACTACCTAATTTGGCGCCCTTTCCATTACCTGGATAGGGCATCATTATCTCAGGTAGAGCGTCTTAAGATTTTGTTGGCCGAAATGCTCGATATGCAAAGAGGAATTTAGCATATCGCTGAACAGTCATGAGTTCAGGTTGAAGCTTTAGATAGATGGATGGCCAATCAAGCCGAAAACATGAATAAGATGATGACTCTCTTTGTTGAAAGAATAACTGTGGCGCTTCGGCAACAAGTCAATGCTAGTTCTGTCGAAAAATTGGCACCAACACCACTAGTACAACCCGTGGTGCCAACATCACAAATGACACTATGGGTACCTTTTTTCGCAATGGAATATGCCTATTCCAGTATAGGAAGTGCAGAATCTCGGGCCATCTGCTGAGTTTAGGTAACCAGAATGGGAGGTCAGGAATGTTGTTTCTAAAGAAGGAAACCGGGGTATACTTGGGGGGCAACCCTTCATCGAGAATTCACTGTATCATGGAAGACAAAACCAGGTAGGCCCTGAACCACCTCCAATGGACGAATCTTGCCGTTTGAATTGTGACCAAATTATTCAAATGGTTTAGGAAGTAACGGGCTATGTTTTCGGCCGTATTATTACCTCGGTCAACCATAAGTCCTATTTAGAATGGATTGACTAATAATCTGTATTGTTATGGCTGACTTTGGCATTTTTCGATTAGGACGACCGAGTTCAACCAAGACAGCCTGATTTGCTGTGCCTCAATCAATATGGCCGAGTTTAACCAAGACGACTGAATTTGTTGTCTCTCGGTCAATATGACTGAGTTCCACTAAAATGGCTGAATTTATTGTTTTTCGATTAAGACGGCCGGATTTGCCGTTTTTCGATTAAGATGACTGATTTCGATCAAGACGATTGAATTTGCTGTTTTTCGACCAAGATGGCTGAGTTCGACCAAGATGGTCGAATTTGCCGTTTTTCGACCAAGATGGTTGAGTTGGACTAAGACGGTTGAATTTACTGTTTTTTGACCAAGATGGCCGAGTTTGGCCAAGTTGGCCGAATTTGATGTTTTCTGATTAAGATGGCCGAGTTAAACCGAAATGGCTGAATTTACCGTTTTTTCGACCAAGATCACCAAGTTCGACCAAGACGGCTGAATTTGTTGTTTTTCGATCAAGATAACCGAGTTCGACCAAAATGACCGAATTTGCCATTTTTTGACCAAGATGGCTGAGTTTGACCAATACGGCCGAATTTTCTGTTTTTCGATCAAGATGGCCGAGTTCAGCCTAATCGGCTGAATTTGATGTTTTCCGATTAAGATGGCCGTTCGGCCTAATTGGCCGAGTTCAACCAAGATGGTTGAGTTCGGCCTAATCGGCCAAATTCGAGATTTTGCCGATCAAGATGACCGAGTTTGGCCTAATCGGCCGAATTTGATGTTTTCCGATCAAGATGGCCGAGTTCGACCAAGATGGTTGAAATTGATGTTTTTACATGGCCCAACCATCACATTTATTGCGCCAAACAACAAATCAACATTGCATTCACCTTTTACCAAAGCTGAAGCGACGTGAGGGGCAATATTGTACTATATTTTTGACCGTTCTTAGGAAACCCAATTGAAAAAGACACGTGTCATAGCAAGAGAAAGATATAACATGCTAATGATATTCAAGGATACTTGGAGTGTTTTTTACGGAATCACAACTAGCAGAATGATAAGACAGGGAGTAATCGGGAGGTATTTAAAGCAGTGGCCGAGAGGCATACGGAAGCGGAACGAGCGGCCGAGAAATGGAACAAAGCTTGGCCGAGAGAAGAGGAACCACAAAAACGAAAAAATGTAACAAAAAGAAGGATCTAGAGAAAGGCTTTTTGACTATTGTAACCGTTGGAGTAATGGAAGAAGCATTTGGAAGAATAACCTGCAGGAGAAATCTATAAATAGGAGAGGAAATCTACAGAGCAAGCACCGAACACAATCCAATCCAATACCCAACAAATTTATCAATTTACTTTATTCCAATTATCCTAGGAGTAGTGATAATCTAGTAGCAGTAATTCTTAGTCGTAGTTCTTAGTTGTAACCCAAATCTACGATCATATGCTCGATTTGTCTTTTATCTAATATCACGCAGTTTTTTTAAGAGTTGCATTTTTGCAATTGCTCTTAGCGATTGATTGTGAGTTTTTCCTTTTGTTTGATTGTCCTGGTATTCTGAAAAGTCCTTTCTTCGGGAAGGCAAAGCATAACTGACGCAGGACAGCCCTAATTATGATGCATGCTCATGAACATAATTAAACAGCGGAAATAAAAGGAATAAATGGTCTAAAATTTTAGCAGTAATTATCATAACTGAGAAAATCATAAAGGAAACATGCAATGAGTGGGTCATCATCACAACCATGGAGTATGACATTCAATTATTACTTAGGTTGGGTCCGGCGAGGGATGAGACCTCCCGATCTTGCATGGTCACACCCAATCGATCAATGAAGATCACTAGTCCGAAGAACCAAGAAGTTTCTCGGATTAGGGATTTGAGAATTTGGGGGTTTAGGGTTTAGATCGGTTCTCAAGATTTTGATCGAAGAAGGATTAGCCAAAACTGGAAAATATAAAGAAGAAAATAATTACCTTGAAGAAGTTGGAGGGGCACAAGAAGAAATTAGAAGAGGAAGATCAAGGGAAGAGAAGAAGCACCATTAGAGAGAAGAGAGGAAGAAGGCAACCAAAGGGTTTGCTTTTCATTAATCAATAGTTAAAAATTCGAGTTTAGGGCTTTAGCTCACTTAAATAAGCAAATAAAGACATAAAATTACTAAAATACCCCTAGAATAAGTAAATAAAGACATAAAATTACTAAATGACCCCTAACTAAGCAAAAACGCGCAAATAACATAAGTACGGGAAAGTTCGGGCGCTTGGTCTTCTTTCTCCAATCTTCCTTTACATGTGTCTTCCCTGAGTGGGGTCTTCTATACGTCCAATTACATGTGAAAGGTCTTCAGCTCCTCCATAGTCGCCTATCCACAAGGACGGCACTTGTGGTTGGCGCTTTCTTCGTTAGTACACCTTAAATGCGCTTGTGTCCGCATCAATAACCCATCTTCGGAGGAATAACCCCACCCTTTAATGATCTCCTGATCATTACAAAGTTCTACGAGTGGTTGAGTAAGCGACCGATCTTCTCAGAATCCGGTCATATACGTTCACGTTGGACGTATCTGCTTATTTCGGTACTTAGGGTTGAAAGTTGTTCGGTTTGGATTGAGGCTATATCGATTCTAGCATGCCTGCACAGTCACCCACCTGACAGAAAACAAATTGGAGAAACAGCGCCAACAACAATTACTAGTCTAATAAAGTCAACACAGTCAAATTGTAATGCACTCTCATAAAATCTTGTTTTGATTAAACTGAATGTTCTCAATTCAATTCAGCGGTGCATCCAAACGCAGCCTTACATATCCCTTTTCTCTCTTCCATGTTTGCAATTGTATCTGGTAAGATAACATGTTTCTATCATACTTCGTCACTGGAAATTTGTCAACGGAGCAAATTCATATTCTGATTTTGAAGTTCTACAACAGGCATTTATTATTTTGTTTGTATGTAGCTCTAAAAAACTGCCAGTTGGACTTGTGAGACTCCACAATGCAATCTGTCCATCGTTGTAGCCGTCCAATTGATTTACGGTCCATTGGGTTGGATCTGTGAACTCCACATTCCAATCAGACCATAATGGTCCAATCTTCCTCACGCAGCATTGCTGATGAAACTTAGCTTGATGATCCAGTAGTCCATCCTGCTTCAATTTCTCCTCTCGAATTGATGCCTCACAACCTTCAATTGTTGCCTTTGTCTCACTCCTTTGTGGGCTTTGGTAGGATCTGATCATGTGGACCCACACATTTGCTAGGAACTTCTTTCACAAGTTGGCATCGGAAAGCATGCCACTTTTACTTGCAGGGAATGTCACGATGTTGCTTGTAGCTTCTTCTTGCACTCTTGACCAGCTTCCTGACTCTTGTGTGGAGTGAGAGCATGAGACGATGAATGATGCCTCAATCGCTTCTACTTTTCTGAATTCTTCCTTTTGGCTGTTGTTTTGCCCTTTGATTCACCTGTATGTTCCTCTATGGATCCATCAGTGGTTTCATTGGTGGAGCCAAGAGTCAATTCAATGCTGGATCCCTCACATTCATTGTCTTGGAGCATAACACTTTTGAAACACATGCTTGCCATTGAGTCTATCAATGCTAGGAATGAGATCCGCTATGATCTTTTCCTGCTGGCTATCAATGTAGGTTTGGGCTACTTTTTTGAGTTTTCTCATCGATTGATCGAGTTTATTTATCCCCACCTGGGTTAAATTCTAGGATAAACTCTTTTCACATCTAACTTGTTGTCTTCTCACTTTTCTTTGGTTCATCACTGGATTATTACTTCAAGTCGGTGTGTCCTAGTAACCGATGTATTGTTTTGAACTTTTGTAGCAAGGAGTGGAACCTTGACAGGGACTGTCGCAGTAATCATGAGGAGATGGATGGGGTTTGGCGCATGATAAGCATGGGAGGCTGGATCATGCCAGTTTTGGTAGGCATGGAAATGCAGATAGGAGTTGCTGGATCCTTTCAATGACTTCTCACAGCAAAAACAAGGCTGCTGGGGAAAGACAATAGGTTGTTTCAAGTGCGCAATATGGTTGAAATTTGGGGCAGATTTCTGGACTGGCTATTGGGACAGGGTTTTTTTGTAAGGAATAGGGAACTGTTATGGGACTGGTTGTAGGCTTTTTACATGATGAGGTCGGAGGTTGTAGATGGACAGGTTGGAGTGCTGGGAGTGGGTCAACATGGCACAGGTATTGGGCTGGAAGTGGATTGGTTTTAGGGACAATGTGGAGGTTTTATGGACTGGGATTTGGGCACTCATAGAGCTTATGCTCCATTGATGTGTTCACATTTGAGTTTTGGAGGTTGTTAAATAATGTGGTTACAGTTTAGAAATGTACAGAAGTTAGGCTTGAGGTATAGAGGACTAGGTATTGGGTCTTACAGACCGTTTGGGGATACTGTTGTTTGAGAAGGTGTATATATGCTGCAGTCAGCTTAGAGTTTTAAGTTCTGTATATAGGGCTATGGTTATGATTTTGAATGGGTCTAAAACTTTCAGTTGATTTGGGACTATGGTTGAGGCCTACGGGTGGGAAGTTTTGAATGGATAAAACATTTTGGATGGGGATTGGAGCAATACAGCGTCATGGTTTCTGATTTGGATGGTATTATTGGGTTTAAGATTAGGTTTCCCTTTTGAAACGGATGAAAGGAGGCTGTGACCAAGGTTTGGAGATGGAATCAGAATTAGGGTTGGGAAATTGGATTCTAGGGTGTGTGGTTTGGGAGTTGGGTAAACTAGGGTTGCTGGAATTGGTTTTATGGTTGGGAAATTGGAATATTGGATTCTAGGGTGTATGGTTTAGGGATTTAGGTAAATTAGGGTCTTAAGGATGTATTGTTTAGGGAATTGGGTAAATTAGGGTTAGAGAGAGAGAGAGAGAGAGAGAGAGAGAGAGAGAGAGAGAGAGGGGAAGGGATGAGGAATGAGGATTGGGCGGGGTTAGGGTTTTGGGAAGAATCAAGAAAGGGGGAAAAGGGTTAGGTTTTTTTTTTTTTTTGCAACTATTTATAATAGCAAGTCGAGGTCGAGGCAAGTCGAGCTTCAGTTGAGTTTCAAGGCGAGTCGAGCCGAGTGACCCAGTGCTTGACCTTTACTCGTTTTCTGACTCAAGCTCCTAAATACGATTGCCTTTACTTGTCCGGTCGTCCCACTGAGCCAAGGCGAGTCAAGTCAAGTTTTTTCAAGTCGAGTTGAGCGAATTTCTCGAGCCGACTCGGCTCATGACCAGCTCTAATGTAGAGTAATGTCTCTTCGCATTGTTGAGTTTCTCACTGAAGAAGGCTATTGGGTGTCCGCTTTGGCCTAAGATGGTCTCAATACTTATGTGAGATGCATTACATTCTACATCAAACACTTCATTAAAACATGACAAGATAAGCACGGGTGTTTCGGTCAGCTTTTCCTTGATTACGTTGAAACTTTCTCGGGCTTCTCAAGGCCATGCAAACCCTTTGGCCCTTATACAATTGGTCACACGGGGGGTAAAACATTGCTAAGCTGTGGAAGCTTCTCATTTCCGTGATCGATTTTGGGATTGGCTACTCCAGGATCGCTTTGATTTTGTCGTCGTCGACTTTGACGTGTTGAGATGAAACAACATTGCCCAAAAATATTACATTGTCGGTTGTGAATGCACACTTCGTGAGATTAACATAAAGCTCTTTGCAAAACATGTAACACTTGACACATATGATTAGTATGCTCTTGATTAGAAGAACTAAATATGAGAATATCATCAAAGTAGACAATCACAAAATTTTCAATAAAAAAGGCCTCAAGACTTGATCCATGAGTTTCTTGAAGGCACTTGGTGAATTTGAAAATCCAAATGGCATGACAAGCGATTCATAAAGGCAATCCCAGGATTTAAAAGTGATTTTTCATTTGTCACCTGATTTGATATGAATTTGGTGGTATCCACTTCAATTTGTGTAAAAACCTTTGCTCCATGTAACATGTCCAATATTTCATCAAATCGCGGAATTGGGAAATGATATTTTATTGATAGCTTGGCTATTAACATACATCCTCCAAGCCCCATCTTTCTTAGTAGTAAGGAGGGTGGGCACATTGCATGGACTTAGGCTTTTTTGGATGCAAGCCCACAGCCCACTCGGGCCCAACATGTGTTGATTTTGGACTGTTTATTTATAGATTTGGAGCCTAAATATCAAGATTTGTAATTTATTACTTGTGAAAAATATGAGGTGGATTTGCAATTTACTATTTAAAAATTTTGAGGATTATTTCTTAGATTTGCTTTTATTATTGTTAGGCTTCTACAATGTTGGGTAGATTAGATTAATTTGAAATCACTTATTATTGATTTAAAATCAATCTCTTAGTTGGGTGGATTCTCATTGAAGATTCATTTAGGGTCTATAAAAACAGGGGGGTGTAGGAGTAGGCATTCCAAAATTTTCTTAGTGTGAGATTTCTTTAAGTGTTGTAAGAAGAAGTTTGATATCAATGAAGTTATTTCTCCCTCTCTACTTAAATATTCTTGCTGATGTACTCCTGTGTATTCTTTTGTGATTCAAGTGTCGAGATCATCGACTCAATAACTGGGTTGCACCATTTTAGTATCAAAGTGGGTGATTGTTGAGGAATTGCTGACTTTACATCATCTCCTAATTTCTTTGAAGGGGGTGACACAAGAAGAGCTTGTGCAAGTAATCCAGTTGATCCACACACTCACAGAGTGGGTAGATTAACTTACACATGCAGTAATCAATCTCACTAATCAAGTGGGGGACCTTCAGTGTGGAGGGAAGTTGGAGACCGAAGTTAAAGCATGTCGCATGTGGACATGTAAAGAAGGTCCCCACCAAGGTCCTAACCAACAATAGGTGGCTTTGACTTATGAAGACATCAATGATTGAATCCTTCGATTGTTAGAACATGACAGAGAACCCATAATTGAAGTAGAAATTCCAGAAACAATGGAGATCCACAAATTTAAGGGAAAAGTTGACATTTGAAGTGGTTGAAGCATTGATGTTGGACCTAAACTAGAATTCAGTAATGGATCAATTCATAGATCTATTGATAGCAATACTTACATTGATAGTCATGCAAATAGGTCTCAACACTCAAATTGAAGCACATTTGCAAAAGATAACCATGGCACGAAAAACTAGACAAATATTTTAGGATCCATGAAGAACTTTAAAGTTACAACATACAAGTTGGCACCTATAAAAGCGCAATTAAAGGAGACATCATCTACAATTGACTCCAACAAAGGTTGTGCCAAGCCGATGCTTAGGGTTGCATCACCAACTTCCACTAAAGAAAAAAAAGATTTGTCGTAGAGGTAGTACAAGTTCAAGGGTTGAGATTAGTTTCCAACTTGAGGACGAGTTCTTTTAAAGCTGGGGGAAATTGATACAGGCCCATGGCCCACCTAGGCCCATGACCCACTACAAGGCCCAACATGCGCGGATTTTGGACTGTTTATTTATAGATTTGGGGTCTAAATATCAAGATTTGTAATTTACTAGTTTTGGAAGATATGGGAGTTAATTTAAAGATATGATTGAAGATTTAGAGGATTATTTTCTAAATTTATCTTTACAGTAATTAGGCTTTTACCATTTTAGGTAGATTAGATTGCTTTAAAATCAATAGATTGCTTTAAAATCAATTACAATTGATTTAAAATCAATCTCTTAGTTGGGGATGGTGTAGGTGGGAGTTTCAAAAATTTCTATGTGAGTTTTCTTAAGTATTGTAAGAAGTTTGATATCAATGAAGTTATTTCTCCCTTTCGACTCAAATATTCTTTTGGGTGTACTCTTGTCCATTCCTTTGTGATTTGAGTGTCGATATCATTAACTTGATAATCGGGTTGCACCAATAAGGCATTTCTTTAATTACTCTTTAACTTGCCTTTAGAGTTTGGCATGCTCTGTAGGACTTATGCAGTAGCGGGGTAAGTGAAATAATGTGGCACCCGACGCTAAATCAATCTATTGTTGGATGTTACACATAGATGGTAACTCATCTAAGAGCTCTTCGGGTATAATATTGGAAATTTCTTCTTAGAGTTCCACCATAGTTTTGGGTATTTTTATTGTTTCTTCTTTAGGGCGTGTTTGGCCGGGCACTGGATGTGGGCTATCCTGGACTTAGGAGGGTTATCCTGCGCCATCTCATCCCATCCCCCGTTTGGGATGGCGGGATGTACCTCGCCTCGTAAACACCGCCCTTTAGCTAGCATGGATTCTGCCAATCCCAGGATGTGATTTTTCACCTCCATGTGGGGCCCACCAAGATATCAATGAGATATCCACTCCGTCCATCATTTTCACCGGCCTACAATTAGCCATAAGTCTATTTTAAGGCAAATGTAAAACAGTGAGTGGGGCACACCACAAGAAGTAGTGTAGATGCAAACCCATCCATTTGGGACGGTCCAAACAGGTTGCTGTATATCCCATGGGCTATCCCAAACCCATGGGATCAAGGGACAAACACTGACACCACCATCATTACCTTAAAATCCATTCCATCCCACCTAATCCCATGGAATTGGTTTGGCCAAACACGCCCTTAAGGATGTCTTGGGCCACAAGGGCATAGACAATGGTCATTTCTTTGCATATTTCTTCAAAATGTTTTAGGGATAAAGGATTAACATGTTGCTTTTTAGGGACATGATGATGGATTTCCTTTAAAGGAGCCAATACATACTTTACGCCGTTAGTGAAAGAGAATAAACATTTTTCTCCCATCATCATGAACATTCCAATCATATTGCTATGGCTACCCAAGTAATATTTGACAATCATCCATAGGTAAGTCATCCAACCAAAGTTCATAATAATACTTACCAGTTACCCAAGAGAGTTTCACCAAACATCTTTCATTAATTGGGACTTCACCTCCCTTTTTGAACTAAGAGCTTTTTTAAGGATTAGGGCGCCTTTTGCATTTTAATTCAACTTAACGATAATTTCTTTGGCAAACTTAACGACAATTTCTTTGGCAACCATATTTTTACTACTTTTCGAATTAATCAACACTAAACTTAAAAAAAAAAAAAAAAAAAACCATATGTGGTATAAAAAGTGTGAAAAATGTTGCCTTGTAGCTAGTGGTAGTTTTCTTGGTTTTTAGGAGTGGTTATGACTCGATTTATCATTAGACTTTCGACACTACTATTGGGGTCACATACCTTTTAGTAAGTCCCATTGTCATCTTCGAAATCATAGACAATTCCATCATCACTTTTATCCATTAGATTCAATCGGTTGCTAACTTTCTTTTGAGGGCACTCATAAGCTAACTTTCAATCGGTTGCTTGATTGGGCTCTATTGCGGTGTCTCTCTTGTGAGGTAACCATACATTCCTTAGTTCTTACCCATCCTGTGAATTGGGGCATTCGTTAGACCGTGTAACAACCTTCTTACCTTTAGTTCCAACATTAGATATTTTCTCAAACTACTTAAAAGTGGCCATTTAAAAAAAGAAAAAAGAAAGGAAAAAAAAAGTGGCCCTTCTTAATTTGCCTTTCACCTTTAAGGCCATTTGACATGCTTCTTCAGGAAAACTGTCTTATCATGGATACATAATTTTAGCCCACTCGATATCTAACTACGAATTGATCACCGGTTTCTCTCAAATCTACCTAGGTAAAATATTTATAAAATTCCTCATCAGTGTAATTGGCCACACTTTGGTCACTCTTTTGCCGGAGATGGTAAAATTTCAGCATAAAGTTTGAGAATAATCGAGAGAGAGGAATTTATCATCCAATTCGATAATCATTTCGGTCTAAGTGTTAATTTGTTGATTCTATCTTCGCTTAGGACTTAGTTGGTACGTTTGCCACAAATCTAAGGTGTGACGTTTGAGTTTTATTGTAACAAATTTAGCTCTCCTCTCTTCTAATAATTCTTTCCACTCAAAGAAAGTTTCCAAAGAAGCAACCCAATTACAATGAAATTTGGGGTCAAGTTTACCATCAAAGTTGGGGACATTCACCCGGATGCTCTTGTCAGCATTTTCTAGAGCACATGCGAGTTGCTCCATCGGCCAAGTTGGTTGTGGTGGAGCTTCCTGTGACAGAGCTCGAGTAGAACTTGAAGAATCAGAGTTCGCTTCATCATTGAACACATTAAGAACATTAAATGGTTGATCTGAACGTTTAGGAGGTGCTTATTTCAATTCCTCAACCTCGGCACGTATATGAACATCTTCAAGTGGAGCCATATGTGGGCGTTGGCCTCGTCCTTGCACCAGGAAGATCAACTTGCAGTAAAATATCTAGTTTTTCATACATTTGGTGCCTGATTACAACCCAGCTTTGATACCATAATGAGGAAACTTGAATAATAACAGAACCAAAATCATATGAACCAAGAGGGCATATGCAGTATGTTGTGTATATTGAGCAGTGTCAATGTTATTTATTGTCAAATATCTAAAACATACTTCCACAACCCCAATTATAACAACGGTTGTAAACTTATATGTGGCATTGTCAGCTCAATTCCTGTACATGTTTATTGCGTGGATGAAATTTCCTCAACTACCTATAAGCCAATACTCTCTTATTGAAAAGTTGGTGCCAATTACAACGCTTACCTTTTCTAACAATGGACCGTGGAGCATGTTGATTTGGATAATCAGGGATTTTCCCATTGGCCGTGCGGGGAAGGGGATATGCATCCCTTTTTCAATTGAAAGATCTACATTATAGGGTAGCATGCATTATAATGCACACATCTTGCAGGAGTATATACAGTGAATGTTTTACTAAAGTTGTCCACTAATGCAGTGACATCAGATCAAATGAGCATTTTTTGTCAGAAAAGGTGATTTAAATGCTGGTAGTTTGGCTGTAAGATGCTAGACTTTGGATTGATTAAAAGAAGTGCTAGAATTTAGCGTGGCCATTTGATTTTTCATCTTATATGCGCAGTTATGCTTGTATATGTTCATGTGAATTCATTTACCTGATTCGTTCTTTTTATGCTAATGATAATTATGAGTAAACCAATGATTGTTGGTTTACTCCTTACCTGTTTCACTCCATCTGCAAAAAGTGATAAATTGCCATGTGAGATGATTTCAATGTAAATGATCTGAACCAGTAGAGTGTTGTTAGACAGCTCCTCTTACGACACAGGGAATTTTGTCCCGTAGACACTGGATCAAAAGCAACAAATACTAACGAACATATGTGGCAGATGTTATCTTGCATCACATTGTTGATGATGCAACTTTGTGCGAATGAGTCTCTAAAATAAGTTAATCCTTTCTTTTTCTATTTGAAGGATTATTACAAGGTGTTGGAGGTTGACTATGATGCAACAGAAGAGAAAATTAGACTAAATTATCGAAGACTTGCTCTGGTTGGTTTTCATCTCTCCCAGTCAGCTTCTTTCTGTTTCAGTCTGCCATTGATGTTTTCCTTCTTTAATATAAAGGTGCTCCAGATGACAAAATAAACATAATTATTTTCTTTTCTATCCATAGAAGTGGCATCCAGACAAACATAACGGTGACAGTACTGTCACGGCAAAGTTCCAAGAGATTAATGAAGCTTACAAAGGTAATTTCCATGAATGTTTATGTGAAATCTGTTATAGGTGACTTACTTTAAGAGGTCAAGCTTTGCTTTCAGAAGCATGATCAATTAATGTGTTTCATGTTAGCCATAGTTTGAAAACTTGTCTCAACTCGATGTTCAGCCAGGGTGGGCTTGACTCGAAGACTCCTCCTGGAACTCTATATTTAATAATTATAATTAATATTATTAGAAATACCAATAGTATCTAAAATAGTTATAATTTGTGCAAGTAATGTAGAATAGAATTTTTTTCATCCAAACACTGGTTAGCTGCCTCTCTCCTTGTTGCAGAGGTTGTGGGTTTGATCCTCCCCCTCCCCCTTATTATTATTAATATCAGTTTGATTCAACTCATCCAGGAACTCAGTTCGAGTCACCGTGAGTCACGTCGATTCGACTGAGTGAAATCGATGAGTCTTTCTGAGTCTGGATCGAATCAGACCCAGGACCGAGTTTCCAGGTGACTTGGCTCGAAAATTTGCCAACTCAGGCTGACTTGATTGAGTTTTGAGTTGAGTCAGTGAGTTTTAGAACTATGATTTGATGTTAGTTTGCCTGTCAACCATGGTGAATGTCTTGAAATTTTCTAGCCCTTTAATCTGTTTTTGTTCAGGAATGCTAAATCCAATGGACTTTTCGAACACATTTTTGCATGTATACTTCCCATGGGAACACGTGGTACAAGATCCTTACTGTTAAGCCACACCATATATGGGCCTCATTCCCAAAAATAGGCTAATTGGACACAGTTCAATTGCCTCCAGAAATGGGCATGTGGTCTTTTTTTCTTTTCATATTGAGTGCTTAGGATTGTCTGACCAGCCTTATTTTTTGTCCTGCAGCCCATATATGGTAGGGCCTGTGGATGATTGGTCTGGACTCTGGATCTTATAAACATCTGCCACTTGTCCTCTCAGGAACTCATATGCACTTAACATTCGTCCTTTTTATTATATGCAGTTAGTTACAGGAACTGCCTGCAATGTAAAAATTACACAAACAGTACTATAATATGACTGTCAATCCCTAACTAGCTGATAAGAAAATGAAAGAATTGTTGTACCAACTATAGCGTAACCAATCCACTTAAATAGTTTTCTTTCTTCTTTGTTTTTACTTATTACTTTTTTTATTTTTATTTTTTATTTTTTCAGTATTGAGCGATCCAGTTAAGCGACTTGATTATGATGTAACTGGTGACTATGAGATTGATAAATACACTCTGCGGGTAAGAAACTTATGTGATTGTGGTTTACAGGAATTGATGGTGCATGTTAATTTAATCCTATTTACAAATTTAAGGGCCTGTTTGGTATGTGGACTTTAGATGGGATTAGGTGGGATGGAATTGCATTTGGTCCTGTGCAAATTCCCTCCGGCATTTGGGGAGGATGGGAAGGGTTGGGATTAGGTGGGGTGGAATTGCATTTGGTCCCATGCAGGATTTCGGGTGGATTTTTAAATCCACTACACATGTGGGGCCCACACTGATGCATGTGTTTTATCCATGCCATCCACCCATATACTCCCTGTACACGTGACATTCTAGTTATGTACGTGTACAAATGACCAACATCCGTTGTGAATTTGGCTCACTGATTACAATTCCATGGTCCACCAAATGGGGTTTTGCTTAATCCGGTGGTTTTCCCATAACAAGAATTTTATCCCAAACATGGGGATTGGATGTCCAAAATACCATGGTATTTTCAGGCATGCTATCATTGTGCAATAATGGTGTAAATCTCATCTAATACAATTCCATACCATTTAATCCCACGGACCAAACAGGCCCTAAGGACCTGTTTGGATTGTGGGAAAAGAAAAGAAAAGAAAAGCGTAAAAGATTGTCCAATGATGGTTTCCATTGATTCCATGAGAATTACTGAAAAACTAGTTTTCATTTTTTGGGCTCTTGTTTGAATAGCGAGTGAAAATCTCATATTCCTTTCACAAATTTCACCTTGTAGAATTTGACTATGGAAAAGGCCAGTGATTGTTATTTCCAATCTCACTGTTTCATTTTGCTATCCAAACAGTGGAAAAGGTCCAAACAAATGGAAATCATTGAATTTCCTTTACTTTTTCCACGATCCAAACAGGCCCTAAGTGATTGGGTATAGTTCATGTTCGATAACTAAAATTTGGATGGCACATGATGTTGATCAATACAGGAATATCTTACCAGATTCAAAGGAATGATACTGACATGCAATGGCCTCGGAATTAGTCATGCTTCAATATGGTAAGTTTCTGTCCACTTTATTGAACTTTTAGACATGAGGCGCTCAATGACCAGTAAAATAAGCATTGTGTGGAATATGTGCTTGTAGGAGATTTGCAGATTTTCATATAATACTCTCGTATGTATGTGCAGGACACAGCAACTGATGGAAGCTAATGAATACCTGGATCAATGAAGTAGGTAGTTTCTCTCCATTTCACTGCAACACACTTTTTGAATACCCATCTTTTCGCTGCATTTCAACAGAAACCTACATTGAGAATAAGGCTGGCAATGGGCAGGGCCTGGGCCCAGAAAAATCAAAATTTTGAATAGGACCAGCTTGAAGGCCCAGGCTGACTAGTTCAAAATTCTGGGCCCAGCTCATTCCTGACCCAGCTGAGCATAGCCCATCAATTTCATTAGTTGGTGGGCTACACAAATTGTCACATGGCACAACATTCCATGGTCTGTACAGTTAATGGTGCTCAACATCTGGGTAGCACTGTAGATGACTAAGACGATCTGAGCCAGCTGATCTGTGACCTACAAATGGATGTAGGAAAGAATATTTCCAACAGTAACTTTAATGAGAAAAGGCGCACCAGTTCAAGCGATTTGTGGACAGTTGTCCATCAACTGGAACTAGGGTTGCAACTGGGCTGGGCTGGGCCACAGTGAAGGATGGAGCCAGGACCAGACAATCCTATGAGCTAAGGAATCAGCTTGGGCAGGGCCAGACTCACTAGTCAAATACTTTGCAAACAAGTGTTCAATAATCTGCGTTGGGCCTTTAGTAAATAAAAACCCAGGTCCAGCATAATTAGTTGTCGGGCATAAAACTCACAACCCAAGTCCAACATAATGGCTTTCAGGTTCAGCCCATACTCAGCCAAAGTGAGCTGGACTCAAGCTGGGCTGTGCCAGCACGGTCCAGTTGCCACCCCAGGTGGAACCCCGCGCAGTGATCAGCATGTATCATGGACTGGCATGTCCAATTTACACACAGCATACCAGATAAGGGAATCGATGCCTGGAGCTCCAGCCACATCACATTTCCCCTATTTCCATATCTATCAGTTGCTTGCTAAGGATGCGTTTGGTTGCACCAATTATCATGAAATGTCATGATATTTGGTGCAACCAAATGGCAGCCTAAAGCATTCCTTCATATTTTCTTTTTAGTTTTATGGAGGACCAAGCATTAGTACTTAAGCGGTTATCAGCTTGTGTGTAAACCAGGGCAGCAGACTTTGCAACTGGCTGTATTTCAAAGGTATTAACAAGCTTTCAGACCTCAAGATGGAAAAAGATAAAATCTAAGTATGGCACTTAAAGAGGTCATGGTGCAGCCATGTCATGTTTGTGCCCCTGTTTGCTGACCATCTCGACAAAAAGCTCAATGGAAACTGTAAGATCTGTGGATATCTTGTATTTTTAAGTTTAACTGATTACTTTTTAGGTTGCAGTTTTTTCTCTCTGGTTTTCTAAACATTTTGTTTACTCAGAACTCCGTAAATTTTATTTTTTTGTCTTAGTTCATGTTCAATTGTAGCATCAAGATTCAAAATTAAACAATTCGGTGCATCTGGAGGCACTCATTTTTTCTTGCCTCTTGTGTCTTGCACTGCCCCTTTGAATTTGCAGGTGAAATTCAGACCGTCAAAACAAACTTTCTCCATTGGAACACTCTGACATTTCACCTGCATATCTGAATTGAAGGTGCTAGATGTGGAGGCACTGAATCAGTTTTGGTATCTTTTGAACTCATTGCCATAAAGAGGTGATTTCGGGGCATGGACTGAAAATTTTGGTCATTCATCTGCTGTTGAAATCTCTCTTTTATTAAATCTGGGCAACTCTTCGTGGTATGCATGTTGTCGATCCAGAGAGTCTGAGTTGTGGGCCCATTTTGGATGGATGGAGACAGCCTCACACTGATCTGAGAATAGCTGCTACCTAGTCGCAACTTGTTCTCAACAATCCATTGGTCTAGTAAAGTCTCAGGAGATTTTTTGATTTTGATGTTTTTCCTGTCATGTTATTGAAAAACCACTGACAAGTATCCCATAAAAAGCTCGGCTAGGGCTTAGGTCTCTAGGGCCAGCACTAAGCTCAGCCCAACCAGATGGGAGCCGTTACAGGTATCCCATAAAAAGCTCGAGAGATAAATAGAACATAGTGTAACAGTAATTGCACAGTCGCTACTATCTTGTTTCTATCAACCTCCATTCTGTGAGCATCAATTGAATAGCAACCACTGACAAATATCACTGAGATTTTTAATGTCTCGCAGTATTTTCATGGAAAATTGATAAACATATAAGATTGCAACGGATTGGACCACAGGTTATGGTCCACCCAACGGGTAACTTCTAACTTGCTGAGTGCATGGGACATCCAACCCATTCAATAGATTGGCCCCACCATGAGGAATAGGTGATCCTCATGGTGGGGCCAACCTATTACGAGGATTGGATGTCAAAGTAATCCACTGGGTGGACTTCTCTCTCTCTCTCTCTCTCTCTCATCAAGGTTTTTCCTGTGATGTTATTGAATGGGTTGGATGTCCCATGCACTCAGCAAGGTTTTTATGGGTTGGATGTCCCATGCACTCAGCAAGGTTTTTATGGGTTGGATGTCCCATGCACTCAGCAAGGTTGGATGTCCCATGCACTCAGCAAGGTTGGACTTCTCTCTCTCTCTCTCTCTCTCTCTCATCAAGGTTTTTCCTGTGATGTTATTGAAGTTACCCGTTGGGTGGACCATAACCTGTGGTCCAATCCGTTGCAATCTTATATGTTTATCAATTTTCCATGAAAATAGTGCGAGACATTAAAAATCTCAGTGATATTTGTCAGTGGTTGCTATTCAATTGATGCTTATAGAATGGAAGGTTGATAGAAACAAGATAGTAGTGACTGTGCAATTACTGTTACACTGTTCTATTTATCTCTGGAACTTTTTATGGATACTTGTAACAGCTCCCATCTGGTTGGGCCGAGCTTAGTGCTGGCCCTAGAGACCTAAGCCCTGGCCTAGCCCTAACCCTAATTGGCGCCCTTGCCCTTGCCCTTGCCCTTGCTCTTGCCCTTGCTCTATAAGTCCTGGCCTAGCCCTAACCCTAATTGGCGCCCTTGCCCTTGCCCTTGCCCTTGCCCTTGCCCTAGAGAGCCGGGTCAGCTCTATAACCATATGCTATGTGTACAATTGGTGAGTGCATGTTTATAACCATCATGCTCTTTTAGAAAATTAAAGTTTTTCCGTGGCACACTTATGTCTAATAAAATCATTCATCAACTAGGCATATGCCTCACCAATTATCCACCCTATGCATTGACTTATACTGATCACCATCTGAACATCTAAAATAAGGTGTACAATTTGGATGGTTAAACGTGCCTTGTATATTGCCCATCACATTCTACCAGAGTATCAAGTTCTCATATGGTTATATACACTAGCATATGATCTCTATATAGTGTATGTTACTAATACCTATGTAGTGTATAGTATACACAAGGGAAATGGACCAGGTAGGCTAGGCTATTCGTCGTTGGTCCTACCCTAGGTTGGCCCCAACAACAGGCCTAAATTTCAAGCCCTAGATCGGCCCTTGGGCTAATTTATTGGTCTAAGCCCTAGCCCTTCCGGGTCATGCAGCCCTATCAAATTTTCATCTCTACCTCTGGTTTGGATTATTACAAGTAGCCCCCTAGGTAAAGACGCTAGAGGAATCTGCACCAATTGACAGAAATGCGTGTCTTGGGATCCCTCTACCATAAATATTGGACGGCGAAAAGATTAGGCTAAGCTAATAATCGGTTCGCCCACACACAAAAAACTGCCAAATTTACATGGTTGGCCAGCTGATGGTTGGATCAGCCTGATTTTTTGGGTTTCTTATTTTCACAATGGTAGACCCATGCGTCTACAGCTAATTAACCATGAGTTAGGGGTAAAACCGTCAATTATCCCCTTTTTATAACATGGAAGATAGAGCGACCTTTTGTTTTTTACTTTAATACTTTTCCTCTGATTTTTCGTTTACCACAACGCTTTTGACTTTGGCGAGTCTCAAAAAACTGCTTTCTCACGGTAAAATGACAAAAATCATCCTCATCTATTTTCTTCTCCGAAAAGCAAACGTGGTATTGGAGTGCTCCCATGATATCCAACCAGTCCCGCAAGTGGACCCCACCACGAGGGAATTTCAGTTGTTCACCTGAAAGTCATATTTCGCCACTCTTTGGAAAGTCAAAGGCACGGTTTGGTAAAATCAGAAATCTTTTTATAAGAATTTAGTGATAGAAGCCCATTACTGTCTGTGTCATTGTCTTCTTTTAACTTTGAAGCGTATGCTCCCGATCCCAGATAAAGGAGGGCTGCGTCAGGTTGGAAACCTGGGTTAAAATTCGCCTCTTAGATGATGATGTGGGTCTGTAACTTCATTATCTCTTTTTCACCATTACACTCATACTTTTGGTCGTCCCTTCCACCCGCTCTAAACAATCTATGCTGGATTTCTAGCATAGACACGTATGCATTGGAATTTTTTAATTGTTAGGCGGCTGTGAGAATCAAACCAATTTTCTAAGTAGTCCATGGTCTTCAATTTCTGCTTGTCACGTGAACAGGGAGTATATCGATATTTGGAATTTCATGTCTCCGTACAACTATGTCAATGAGTCTATTCGTGGAACCCCGCCTCAGCCTAAGTCTCGAGTTTCCCGTCTCAGTTCATTTTGGAAACCTGGCTGGCCTCAGCCGGGGATCCGAGTTTCCAACCGAGCCATTTCTGCTTGAGCTCGATCTGTTCACCATGAATGTCATGCATGTCAATGGGCCGGGCAGGTCCAATGGGTGCCTGAGCCTGGCCCGACCTGAGTTTGGGTATGAGCGTAGATGAATCGGTGTATGGGTTTGGTTTTTTTATTTTTTTTAATTTTTGACTTTTATAACAGCCCAATTAATATGGGTAGGGTGTGGGTATACCATTTGCCCATGCCCAAACAGGACTGAACCTGATTATGTATGTGTGTGGATTCTCAGATGACATTCCTGAGTCCAATCTTAAATATGTGTTTGTTGATGAGTAGAATTTACCAATTTTAAGGGTAAGAGACTTTCCATTTCGGTAGATTTTTTAGAGTAATCCAATCATCAATGATTTGGATCAAAGAAACATGGCTCCACCAGTTGAGGAACCATAAAAAGTGAATATTAGCTGGTGTTATTTGATGACCACTAATTAGATGATTGGATAATTAAGATCATCTAAATGGCATAATTGTCAGGCTGTGCTCCATCCGAAGTGGGAGAAAAACTTGTACGGTCTAGATTAGCGAATAAGGAAATGCTCAGGGATTCGCTGCAAGGCAGCTTGTGTTGTACCCTATTTTTGGCAATTATGGGAAGCTAATAGGAATGTGACATGTGGCATTATATGAGGAATAGGAAGTGGATAAAAATATCTTCAAAGATTTGGAAAGTTTTCTGCGGGCTTATAGCTGGTATAAAGCTAGTTCTACACGTCGGTGGATGGTCGACCGAGTATTGCAGTCGATATACAAGAAGTGTGGTCGAGTTATTTAAGATATAAAAGATGATCGATGACAATCAAAACAATACCTTGGTTGCCAAAAGTAAAGTGAGTAGTTAAAAAAAGGATCTAGAGAAGATAATAATCTAAAAAGGCTTTTGAAATACTACAACCATTAAGGGATATGGAGAAATTAGCTACAATAGAAATTTATAAATAGCAGAGGAAGTCAACAGAAAAACCTATCCAATCCAACACAACAATCAAATCAAAACAAGCCAATCAATTTACTTTATCACAACTTATTCTAATAGTAGCAGTAATTAAGTAACAATTATTCTTAGTGTTATGAGAGAATTTGAGCCGACCCCAATTGAAGTCAGCTCGGCTTGGCCACATCTTTGGATGGTTCAACTGAGCTTCGTTCAAGGTCTGCTCGGCCATACGAACGGCCACGTCAAATACTTCATCAGGCAAGATAGCGGAGCTACAAAGGTCCGACCCGCGGCGGGATGTGGGCTCGGACTATTTACACTGAACCGATTGCCAATGCTTGGGGCATGCCTGTCTACAATTGAGCCGACATGATCCGAGCTCAGATAGAGTTAGCAGTGCTCGGCTCGTCTGCTCTGCCTGAGTCCAGATGACCAATCGAGATGATGTTGTTGAGCCGAGCTTAATCCAGTAACTTATGATGACATTAACTGTTGCACCGCGATTATAGAGTAACCGACGACATCAGCGCATGCGTAGTTCCCGCCTAATGGCAGAGATCGTGTCGAGAATGACGGACACGTTCACTCTAATCAAATGGTATAAATAAGGGACTTATCTACAGGAACATGTATGCAAGTCTTTCACCCGAAAACCACCTACACTACTTAGACCCAGATTCCTAGCCTAACTTTGGCATCAGAGGGTTCCCTGCTTGTTTTCCTCTTGTGCAAGCTTATAGGGCTCGACACAAGTGCTCGGAGCTTGGCGAGGGTGAACCAGATTTATGCATCAACACTTAGTTATAATCTTTAGTTGTAATCCAAGTTTATGCTTATACGTTGGATTTGTTCTTTATCCAATATTAATTGATTTTTTCAAGAGATGCATTTTTGTATTTGCTCATAGCGATTGCTGGAGAATTTTTCATTTTATTTGATTTGCACCAGTATTCTAAAAGCCTCATTTTATGCAAGGCGTAAATTAACCTATCTTCATATGAAGAACCTCACCCTCTTATTATTACCAAATTGTTATCAAATTTTACTGGGTAAGCGACAAAGTCATATACATTTATATTGGAAGTATTTGCTTAATTTAACGTTTGGGGTTAAAATCGGTCGAGCGGCTGCATCTATACCAGGACTCACACACAGTTGAAAACAAACTAAGCAGCCAAACATGTTGAAGATGATGTGCATGTGAACAACCCTCCGACAGAGGTCCAAAGGGCCACTCTTTCGTTATTTATTTTGTTGTACTGACGTGGCTTACCTGACAGATGAAACAGCCGAAATTTTGGACCAAGGAAAGATTTTAGCAGCCCCTGGAACTGAGAAACTTCCGTGCACTGACAGTGTGGAACTTATTCACGTGCATGTATGAAGTGGGAGCGGGTTAGGTGAGTCCCCCGTCTCACCCAAGACGGTGCAGACCTTACAGTGGGTCCATCTTTGATGTATGTATTCTATATCCACACCATCCATCCATTTTTCAAGATCATTTTAGCGCATGATCTCAAAAATGAAGAAGATCCAGGTGAACCATACACCAGAAAACAGTGGTGATTGATCGCCCAACCATTACAAACTTCTTAAAGCGCACCTTGATATTTTCCTAGTGTTTATTTGCCATGACAATACACCACCAATGTTAGGCTATTAGTTGCTACGGAAAAAAAAAAAAAAAAAGTTAAAAAAATGTGGATGAACGTGGTAAGAAAAAGATTAAGTGACCTAGGTATTGTGGTTAGTAGAGTCGAATAGTGGAATTGGATTTGATAGTGGAATAGCGAAACTGGAACAAGGCCTAGATGATGGTGATAATGATGTTACTCAAAATAAACCGTACATGACGTGGATCTCGCTTTAGCCTTGGTTCATAATCCAAAGATGACCTGAACCTGCAATCCTTGACGACATTTAGTGGACGGTTAAAGGAAAAGTATTCAAGGGTGAAAATCCGTCTCTCATTTTGGATGTGCCACATGTACAATTATGAGTGGAGATGGTTGGTAGAGCATTCTGAGAGTGGTTTACGTGTTACCCTAGTAACATATCAGTGGTTACCGTGGGGCCCACCTTGGTGATATATTGTATATCCATTCTGTCCATCTTTTTTTTTTTTTTTGGTTCCAGCCCATTTTAAGACATGATGCTTAAAATTAATTAGATCCAAAAATCTCAGGTGGACCACAAAGGAATCAGTAGTGATTAAACGGCTATCATTAAAAACTTCCCAAGGCCTATCATAGATCATTACTTTTATTTGACATCCAACACATTGACAACGGCAATTAGATTGGGATTAAGATAAAATAGAATAATCAACTTAATCCATGACTTATATAGCCTGCCCAAAGCTTTTAATGATCATTCATCATTTTCTCCTATGGTGTGGTCTACCAGAGATTTGGACCTGCTTAACTTTTGGTACAATGTCCTTAAATCAGAGTAACACCTAATCCGCTCCCCCAAGAAATGGAACATAGAGGGACGTGGATTGGTTACTACCCTCACTGGGACCTAAGCAGAGATGAATGATATTGTTAGGGCTATCTAATGAATAATCTTGTTGTGTGATTTTTGAAAAATAAAACTAAGCCGTCAATACTAGAACCCTGGGCTCGATTTTAACACCCAATTATTCCACGTCACCTCCCGTTGCTGAGAGCATGGGAATAACCATCACACTCCTCCGATATGAGGGGCGTTCCTCTCAGTTTGTTCCATTCGCTATGGCCCACCTTAGTTTTGGATCGTGACGCATCAAATAACGGATTGGATGGTGCGAATAATCACATGGGCCTTAAATCCGCGCCATACGAAAGAAACAAACAGCTAATTGACGGCAGGATGGCGTGTGCTCCACCTACCGACGACGGCGTGTGGGAATCTCAACGCGTATTTTCCAAATGGATTTTCGGAAAGGGTCGCATGATTCCGTGACCGAACCCTGGGGGCGGACTACGTGTCAGAGATCGTGAACACTCATCACGTACGGTAAACTGGGAGCGGATTAGGTGCGCCCGGGCCATAGGGCCCACCTTGATGTATTTAAAACATTGCGGTGTGCCCTAGGAAGTTGCGTTCAATCACCACTGTTTCCTGTGGTGTGGTCCATCTGAGATTCGGATCTACTTCATTTTTCGGCACATACACTAAAATGATCCGGAAAAACGGATGGACGGCGTGGATATTCAATATATAGGTGGCCCCACGGTCCGGGCCACACCGTGTTGGGTTAGGCCGGGCCGCACCTAATCCGCCCCCTTTCGCCGTACGCATCTCTGGAGAAGAAAAAAAAGAAGAGAGAGGGCCAACAGAAATGCAGGCTGCAGAGTTGAAAGAGGAATGTTCAGTTACAACCGCTGGTACCAGAAGTGTACTATACCGCACATTCTTACCGCCAATGTGCCATATGGTAGGAAATCCGAGCCGTGAATTGGAAATAACATTAAATTGTGAAAATCAGACCGATGAAATTATCCAGTGGGCCACATCATGAATATGAATGAACGATCGATGATCCGACCCAACATACCGATTTGGCCTACCTCACAAACGGATCAGCCTGATTTTCATTGCAGATAAGCTTCATGATAGGGTCGTCCATTCAAACGGATCCGATTTCTTGAAAAACGTGACGAACTAGTGGGAAAAGATGTGAAGTACGGTAAACTCATGATACAGACAGAAGTACCAGATTGAAGTACCAGATCGAGCCTAAAATCGCCAAGAAAAGAGAATTGTTTTTTCTAACAAATACATAAAATTCAATCAAGATGGGGTGGTGATATCAGGAGAAGAGGCGACAAACATCCGAATCTGTTCGAGGAACGTAATTTCCTGAGGCCGATCCTTCCTTCGCACGTATCCTCGGGCCTCGTTCTCCGTATACGCGCAAATGCCCTTCTCCCCGCTCCTCTTCCAAAGCTCCTCCGCGTAGCTCCGGTGTGCGTAATACGCCTCCACGCGCACCGTATCCTGCTTACGCCCGTCGTCCTCGGGCGCCCGCACAACAATCGGCAGCCTCTCGTAGTGGCCTGTGCTGATTCCCTCCAGTTCATCCATGCGGGCGAGGCCGTAGGCGGATACGGCGTAGAGCTCGCCCCGTATACGGTCTCCAGATCCGGGGAGGTTGAGGAGGAAAGGGACGTTGTAGGGCCCGCAGACGAGGGGGTATTTATCTACGGTGTGGTATACGCCGATGAATACGGCGTCACCCGTACGGATCGCTTCTTGGATGAGCCCGTGGTTGGAGAAGCCCCGCTTGAGGGTGCCGTACGTGAAGATGAGGGTTCGATCCTCCTCGGCTCCCATCTCTCACTCTCTCTGTTCGAGGGGAGATGGTTGGAATTTCTGTTTTTATTTCTCTCTCCTTCTCTTTCTTATCTGCTCTGGAGCGTGCTCAGGAGCTTTTGAGGGATCGAGAGAGAGATTGACGGGTAGCGGGCACGAGGACGAGCGTACGGATGCAGCCGCATAAAATACCAAATCATGTGGGGCCCACCATGTTCACCATGTTGCATATGTAAATCCGTCCCGTCCATCGAGTGAGAATTTTTTTTATTTTAATCGTAAATACGAATCATTGGCCGAATAATAATAATAAAAAAAAACTCCCATGGGCCACACCAGTGGGAACAATGCAAAATTGCTCCTAAAACCTCTAAGTGCACGTGCTGTGGCCCGCATGGATTTTTGATCAGTATGATTTTTGTATATAGACTCATCCTTATGAATTACACCTGATTAACGGCTTCGTATTCCATCACAAAATTTTACTGTCGTGTAGCCCACCTGAGTTGAGGATCTAGTTGACAGTTTTTAACCCAGATCCTGGAATTGATGACAGAACCTGATGGACGGAGTGGATTTTACATACACAACCGGTGGTCCCCACATAAGTGGCCCCCACATAAGCTGGGTGCTTTTCGCGCTGCATAAAAACGGTGTTATGGTCCTTGTGGACGATGCCGGTCACGAGCCCGGGCCTACATGTGGGCTGCCCGAATCGGTTGGAGATGGGAAGTAATATGATGCTCTGGCAGCGCCTGGTGCTTGATACGCGTGCGCTCAGAACTAGACACGTGGCATACATAATCTCAAATTAAAATCGACTATACTTTATAACCACTCTCTCTAAATCACAATACCGAAATCAAATTGGTCGAGCAATTCTAACGATTGATTCGTTGCCACCTGTTTACCGAAATTGGACCATTGGATATCTTTCATTTTAACCGTTCAATAAATGTCCGCCACTCGGATAGTCAAATGATCAAATAGGCACACTTTTTAGCTGTTGATGCATATGAGCTGGAGCCATATATTGGTAAAGTGACTTTCACGCAACGTATGCAATTTTTAATTACTATCTAAGTGCCTGCGTATCGTCATTCACAAACTGCAGAGTATCTAAGGCGCGGTTTTTAATGGGAGTTATTTGAATATTTGATACTCTAGCAATGCCATGATGCTTGATACGCAGGCGCACGGAAACTATATACGTGGCATACAGTAACTGAAGATAGGACGCGGATTAGCTACTGACACGTTGAGTAGCGAGACTCGCTACTGAAGTGACGTCACAAAGTTCTGTGGGCCCACCATGATGTATGTTTTGTATCCACACCATCCATTCATTCGTGGAGATCATATTAGGACATGGTCCAAAAGAATGAGTTAGATCCAAAGTTTGAGTGGACCCCACTACAGAAAACAGTGGGGAGAGTGACGCCCACCATTAAAAACTTCTAAGGGCCACAAGTTTTCGATCAAGCTGATATTTGTGTTTTCCCTTATTTCATGTATTCTTTAACACATTAACAGGTTGGATCTCAGATAAACATCATGATGGACCTTAGGAAAGTTTCAACGGTGGATGTCACTCTCCCCACTGTTTTCTATGGTGGGGTCCACTATAGCTTTGGATCTGTCTCATTCTTTGGATCATGACCTAAAATGATCTCTCCAAATGTATGGACGGTGTGGATACAACACATATATCATGATGGGCCCACAGAACTTGGTGACGTCACTTCAGCATGGAGTCTAGCTACTCATCCTGTCAGTAGCTAATCCGCGTGCTGAAGATGCGTAAGTGACGGACGCGGATTGCGTTCTACCCCGGACGGAGGCCCACTATGATCTAAGTATTTTATCCAAACCGTTAATAATTTTTATATGATTAATTTAAACCATGATACAAAAAATGAGGTAGTTTCAGGGCTTAAGTGGACCACAAAGTGGGGATTGAACCTCCACCATTAAAAACTCCTTAGGAGCTGGAGAAGTGTCAGATCAAGCTAAAATTTGTGTTTTCGCTTCATCCAAATCTGAACGACCTTATTAATAGGTTGACTGGTAAAAAAAACATCACGGTGGCCCTTAGAAAGGTTTCATCGGTGGGTGTTATTATCTCTGCAGCTTCCTTCGATGTGGTCCACTGGAGTTGTTTATCTGCTTCATGTTTTGTATATACCTTGAAATGATCTAAGAAAAGCAACGAAAGGTGTGGATAAAATACTTACATCACGGTGGGCCCCACAGAGCCCTGCTTGGACGGATTACCGCCCGGGCGGGGGTAGGACGCAATCCGCGTCCGTAAGTGACGGACTGACGGACACACTGTGATTTGCTCATCATCCAAAGGGAAGATGATCGAGTTATCTAACCTCTGAATAATGGCAATTTTCGGACGTGGATTGCGTCCAACCCCTGCCCGTCTCCAGCTGGGAAAGGGCAGGAGCTTTGAGGCAGATCCAAGATTCAAGCGGACTATAAAATAGGGATTAAACTCTAACCGTTGAAAAATGAATGGGGGCTACAAAAGTTTTGGACGGAGCTGATATTTGTGTTTTCTCTTCATCCAGGTGTATGAAACTTTATAACTAGGTTGGATGGCAAATAAACATTATGGTGGGCCCTAGAAAATTTTCAACGGTGAGAATCATAATCACCACTGCTTCCTATGGTGTGGTCCACTTGAGCCTGGGATCTGCATCACTTTTGGGCGTATACCCTAAAATGATACGAAAAAAAAAGGATGGACAGTGTGAATAAGACCCATACATCATGGTGGCCAGTCAAAGCTCTTGCCTATTCCCAGCTTGAGATGGGCGGGGTAGGACTAGGGGTGTACACGGGTCGATCCGAGTCGAACTGGGCTAAACCCGGCCCGGCCCGGTCATCAGCCAAACCCAGCCCAAACCCAGCCCGGCCCGGTCACCAGCCAAACCCAGCCCGACCCGGTCACCGGGCCAACACGTCCAGTCTAAACCTGACCCGATCAACAATTGGACGAGTTCGAGCTAATTTCGGACCTTGCTGTCAGTTCAATGATGGACGGTGAACTATACCAGAAGGGTAAAGAGGAAAGGGACGGGTAGGGTTTTGAAATATATATATATATATACACACACCACTTGACCCAGTCGGGTTTCGGGCCGAGTCGGCCGAACTGAGATATATCTGAACTTGGCCCTAACTCAGTTTTGGGGCAAAGAAAATGGCACATCCCAACCCGAACTCAGTTTCGGGTCGAGCCGAGTTGAGCTTTTTTGGGCCGAGTCGAGCGAGTTAACCGGGCTAGCCCAGTTCGTGTACAGCCCTAGGTAGGACGCAATCAGCGTTTGCTATTTTCATGCGGAATGAAGGGCACCTGAAAATTTCCGTTTTGACCGTCCATCATACGTTCACTCATCAGATGGTGAGAAATTGAATCAAAATACCCTAACTTTTTTCAGCTGCTTTGCTTTAAAACCAGGGGTATTTTCATCTAAAACTCTCCTTCCGTACCTTAAAAACCTACTTTGGTGACATAAGTTTCCGGGGACGTCAGAAAAAAAAGGCATACAAGGAAGAGTCTACAGTGCTAATTTTTTCCCTGTTCCGCTAAGGGATGTGCATGGAGCCCACCATGGTGTCTGTGCAGCATCCAAGTTCAAGTTGACGCTCCAAACAATGAGGCTGATGCAACCATGGGCCACTGTGTGAGTTTGGAGGTTTTTGACGGTTGCCCATATTTTTCTATTGATGAGACTTTTGATGTCATCTAATATAACTTAATATAACTGGCGCATAAAGCAGTCCACTATTTCAATGGAATGCCCTAAAATTAAGGGGGCGTAGATTGAGATGCTACCCTCACCAAGACCTAGTTAGAGACAGACAGTGGCTCTGTTGGGCCAATGTAATGTATGTGTTTTATCCATGCTATTCATCCATTTTGATAGACTATATGGGTGCACATGGGTCGGTTCAGTCCGGTTCCAAGGTGAAACTAAAATCGAACCGTTCCTAACAGTTCCAGGAAAATTGGAACTGGAACCGGATTGTTTACACCGATTTGGTTCCTAATCAGTTCTACAATTTTGAGAGAGAGAGAGAGGAGAGAGAGAGAGAGAGAGAGAGAGAGAGAGAGAGAGAGAGAGAGAGAACTGATCTAAGGGAGAGAGAACATGAGATAGAGAGAGACCATGGTTGTAGGTTGGGTGGGTGGAGTGTTGGGCAATGGGCGGCCAGTGGTTGTCTTGAGAGAGAGAGAGAAGAGAGAGAGAGAGAGAGAGAGAGAGATGGGGGCAGCAGGGGCGGCATGAAGAGAATTAAGAGATTATGGTTTTTATTTATTTATTTAATATTTATTGCTTGGGATGGTCTGGTTACAGGTTCGATTTCGTGATTCGGTTCACGGTTCGGTTCGATTTTACATAACCCCAAACCGAGAACCGAACCGAACTAATCGATTCTTCGAACTAATCGATTCTTTGATTTTCATAACTGGAACCAAAATCAATGTACTTCAAGGCCGAGCCAATCTGTGCGGTTCTGATCTGATTTACCGGTTCTACCAGTTCCATGTGCACCCCTAATAGACCATATTAAGGAAGGAGCCCAAAAACAAGATAGATGGAAGGCTTGAGTGGACCACAACATGGAAGTAGTGGTGACAATGACAATATTGACCGTTGAAACCTTCATAGGGCCCACATGATGTTTATTTTCCACCCGACCTGTTCATAAGGTCTCACACACTTGGATAAAGGGAAACACAAATATCAGCTTGATCAAAACTTATGCAACCCTAAGAGGTTTTCAACGGTAGACATTCTGTCCCCACTGTTTCTTATGGTGTAATCCACTTAAGCCTTAGATCTGCCTTTTTTTGGGCTCATGCCTTAAAATGTTCTCTCAAAATGAATGGACGGGACTGATAAAACAAATATATCAAGGTGGCCCAAAAGAGCCCCTGCAAGGACCATCATCTCTAACTATGTCATGGTGGAGGTAGTACCCAATCCACGTCCAAAATTAAGCTTGCACAATTATTAAGTGGGTCACATCGAAGGATAAAACCATAAAGATACTCCAAATTTAAAATGTTCTCTCAAAATGGATGGACTGCATGGATAAACCAAATATATCAAGGTGGCCACACAGAGCCCCTGCCAGGACCATCATCTCTAACTATGTCATGGTGGGGGTAGTGCCCCATCCACGTCCAAAATTAAGCTTGCACAATTATTAAGTGGGTCACATCAAAGGATAAAACCATAAAGATACTCCAAATTTAAAATGTTCTCTCAAAATGGATGGACTGCGTGGATAAACCAAATATATCAAGGTGGCCACACAGAGCCCCTGCCAGGACCATCATCTCTAACTATGTCATGGTGTGGGTAGTGCCCCATCCACATCCAAAATTAAGCTTGCACAATTATTAAGTGGGTCACATCGAAGGATAAAACCATAAAGATACTCCAAATTTAAAATGTTCTCTCAAAATGGATGGACTGCATGGATAAACCAAATATATCAAGGTGGCCACACAGAGCCCCTGCCAGGACCATCATCTCTAACTATGTCATGGTGGGGGTAGTGCCCCATCCACATCCAAAATTAAGCTTGCACAATTATTAAGTGGGTCACATCAAAGGATAAAATCATAAAGATACTCCAAATTTAAAATGTTCTTTTAAAACGGATGGACTGCATGGATAAACCAAATATATCAAGGTGGCCCCATAGATCCCCTGCCAGGACCATCATCTCTAACTATGTCATGGTGGGGGTAGTGCCCCATCCACGTCCAAAATTAAGCTTGCACAATTATTAAGTGGGTCACATCGAAGGATAAAACTATAAAGATACTCCAAATTTAAAATGTTCTCTCAAAGTGGATGGACTGCGTGGATAAACCAAATATATCAAGGTGGCCCCACAGAGCCCCTGCCAGGACCATCATCTCTAACTATGTCATGGTGGGGGTAGTGTCCCATCCACGTCTAAAATTAAGCTTGCACAATTATTAAGTGGGTCACATCGAAGGATAAAACCGCAAAGATACTCCAAATTTAAATGATGACTCATATGAAAGTTAGATTTTTGGTACATGGAACTTGCATGGTGGAGCAACCTGCTGCATAGATTTTATTTCGTGAATACACCTGTGCCGGGTCCACCCAATAGCACTTGTAGAATAAACTAATTCTACAAGAGCCTGCGGAGGAGCCGGCCTAGAGTAGAGAAATATAGAAAGAAGAATTATTGAGTCCGTGCGTCAGAACATGAATAATCAACTGCTGCTGTTTGTAGTATGCATGTGGGCCATGGCTGGGGGATTCTGACTATTTATCAGAATATCCACACATTAGATCGTGGGCCTACAGTTAAGTAGAACACTCAAGAACCGGTCGCAGAATTACAGTTATACAGATTGTCCAATCCCAAAATTTTCTGGGGTATAGTCCATCCATGTAAGGTCCCATTCTATCAACGGCCTATATCAATTAAAACTTGGTCCCACTTGTACACACTAGATGTTATAGGTCCTCATGTGAAATTGTGATTGTACGATCAGTAGAACTCGTCAAACAGCAGATCTTGTGACTTAGACCATTCATCTGTGAGCCCTGTTGTAAGTCAGACCGTCCGTCCATTGGAATAACCCAGCCATCACACACCAATGGAATGATCTAACCATCAGAAAAGGGTGGCCTCCAAAATGGAGTGTTATGGGAAATATGGTCTCGCTCGTCTCATACAGCTCGGCGAAGTTATAACAACGTCGGCGTGTTCGATCCCATGGTAACTTACGAAAGACGCTCTCTACCAGACCAACATATATAACTTCAAATATAAACCGGTTCTAGAACTAAGCAGATTAAATAAGGAATCAACACAAACTGTCTATTCCGACGTCAGCTCATCCTTGCCAAAAGAGCCATCAGGCTCGGACTTGATGAGCTCGGCTCGGACGATAGATGACCTAGAATCACCTCCGGAAACCAACTCCAGTAACGCACAATAGAAGTAACATCCGGTGCACAATCTTAGTGTAACCGCCAGCGTCACTCTTCATGCACATCTAGTCTAATGGCTGAGATTGTGTCGAGATCAACGGACTCCCACGTCCTACACTAACACTATAAATACAGAGTTATACCATTGAGACAGGTACGCAAAATCTCTCCCTCAAAACACCATCCACACAATTTAGACCTAGATTCCAGGCCTGACTTAGACATCGGAGGGTCCCCTGTCCTAGCCAGAGTCTCCTTTGTCCTTCTCCCGTGCAGGCATACAGGGCTTGGCGCAAGAGTTTGGAGCTCGGTGAGGGTGGGCCAGATTTATGCATCGACAGACAGCCTTACCAAGAAAATATCCACCAGTCAAGTTAATGGTCGTCCATTCCATGAATTTTTGGGTAGTGGACCATTTGCAGTGGACCCACCAGACGAAAGCAGCCATAGCTGGTTGATACGATTTTATGGTATCTTTATGGCCTACATGCAGGATCCGAGCCATTCTTCAGTTGGCTCAGTGAGATCTTTCCATGGTCGAAAATTAGGATGGTCAACCCTCTTGATTTTTGGTCTAGCGCATGTTCATAGTAAGTGCCCACATGATGAACGGCCCAGATCTCACACAGATGAAGAGGGTGTATGTGTCTCTATGCACTCCGTGTTGAAATGGCATGCAAAACTCTACTCGTACGTGCAAGCGGACCGGGCCTGGATGGCCCGACCTATGTCAGCCCACCATTGGTGGATTTGTTGTGACCCATGGACTGTGGGAGTCTTGTGACCCGATAAACAGATAATAATCAGGCTAGGCCTGGGTATATAGATGCATGGCCCACCCTAACTTATTCAGCATGGTTGGAGAGGATTCACACGGGCTGGGCTGGGCTTGGACATTGATGCTAGTTTAGCGGGTCATGATGGGCCCGGGTCTATACATCTAGCTGATGAGCTGGGGTTAGACAAGCCTCTGCCTGGCGCAATACACCCCTACCGATCATCTAAACCGTCAATCGATTAATAAGTCTGTTTTTATCTTTCCACAATCTCTGTTTTGAATTTTCATTCTGAGTTATCGGTTTTTTTTTTTTTTTTTCTTTTTCTGCAGTATACATTTGTTAGAGATCCAATGCTCATGGGGGGATGGAATTTTACTGATGCTTTATCACGTACCGTACATGTGGCTTATGGGCATGATGATCTGAACCGTGGATCTCCCAGGCTCCACCTTCTAGTATCCATTTGTATGTGATCGATTTTAAAAATTAGGTGGCCCTTTCAACATTGGACCTGCTAAATTATGAATGGTTGTTATCTCGTTTGTATATGCCACGTGGTTGGAAATGACATGTAGTCGTTGAAATAAGCTCCACATGTACATTTGTATACTTACATTGTGCATATGTATGCAGGCACGTACACATTCATTTGTTGTGGGTATGTGCATATACAAAACATACACGTGGCGCATGTTTTGATAACTGATGATAAGGACCATGAATCCAACGGGCTTGGCTGTTTATTGGCCATTAACCATAACTTTCGCTGATTGGACTATCCTAACCATCTGGAAAATAATCCAAGGGTTAAGATCATCTAAACAGACAACATTGCATGTTTTGGTCTATCGTCCATTGACTACTTGACCTACTGAATGAAAGGTTCGGATAGCATCCACGTATACCACTTCGGCAGCAACTACGGAGAGATGATTTTGATGAAACCAATAATTCAAACGTGTCATAATAGCAGCAATGAATTAAAAAAATCTGAAAAGGAGAGAGGTCGAGAGATTTTGAATGGAATGTGATTGGGGCCAAAATCGACAACGGTGATGCACGACATGCCATGGTCACATGGAAGGCACCTTTATTTCTAAAGATTTCATCACCGTGTCCAAAGGGATTTGGCATTATGAGGTTGGAAACTAGATTGGATGGTTTTAATGTCGATGTGGACGACTTTTACTTCTCATTTGGATGGATGGCTTTCACATTAAAAAAATTTGGTTACATGCATTTGGGCATTTGGATGCACCATTGAACAGGATTGCAATAGGCAGTACGGATCAAATTGTAATTGCAATCGCATTCCTTAGCATTCGTATTAAAATGGTGATTGGATAGTTAAGTTACTTAAAATAAGCTACTTATGCCTCAAGTAACTTATCTTGTTTCTACTTATTAAGCTGAAGTGATTAAGTAATTTTAAGTAAAAAAGTTACTTATAATTAATCATTAATTACCAAACTTACTTACTTCAAATAAGTTACTTACTACTTTAGGTAGAAAAAAATAACTTATTTAGTGGTATCCAAACGGGCCTAAGTGATTAAAGAGAAGAAATTAGAGCTTATTAGCTTCTTCCCTAAAGGCTTGTTTGGACTGTGAATTCTAACCTAAAAGGTAATGTAAATGGTTCATCAATATGAATTTGTGACGCCTATCCACATATGGAAATTGTAGGTCAAATTACTTATTTATAATTTATAATCATTGTACTTTCACACTACATCATAACTATGATTTGCAATCCAAACAGGCCCTAAAGTAGTTTTAAATCCATGAGAACAAAAACTAAAATTATGGAATAAGAGAAATGCTCAATTGTATTGTATTGAGAGCACTGTTGTACTCATGCTTGCATAGGGTTCAACCCTCGTTTCATGGGCTACCATGAAAAAGACTCACCAATTGGAAGGTAACCATGAGGTCATTAGCATTTAATATTCCCGGTTAAGATGTTTACACAAAATAGGTCTAATAAACTATATGATGATTGTATTTGTTAGGGCCTATAATGGATTGTTTATGATGATAAAGTATTACTTTTGTGAGGCAATCCTAACCATTCAATCCATGGATTAGAAAAAGGATGAAATAAAAATATGAGGCCTAGTATATGATGGGTTAGGTAATTTGATTGTAATTTTCACATGGTAGCCTATGAAATGTGTTTTGGGCTTAATTGATAGTTTTGACTGATTAATTGAATTGTCCGAATTGCCCAATGGAACAAAGATCACCAATGTTATTGGACTCCTATTTGCATTGTTAGTAAAACCGTTCATTAGGTTCAACATACATTTCATAGGCTACCATGCAAACGTTACATCAATCCAACAAATAAGAACCATTTAATCAATGATTTTTAATAGGGTCAATCATTTGAATCCATCTATTTGTTAGGTCCTGTCATGGATTACTCATAAACCTTGATAATAATTTTTGTTAGGCAATTGTAACCAACACACCCATGTCATTGAAAATAGAAGGTAAGGCCAACTCAAAGATGGATTGAATCATCCTACCAATAAGACTTTTTGTATATACATATGAAAGTGTTCTATATATAATGAATAGTTCATATTGACTGAAAGGACTGTCCAAGTGAACTAATACAACAAGGAGTAATAGAAGCACGAGATCATTTCTTTTATGTCTTGTTTGTTTTTCTGTATTATTATTATTATTATTTTCTATAATTTATTTAAACAAGTGTTAAGAGCACAAGGGTCAAATGCATGTATAATTAGAGAAAGATAAAAGCATTTCTAATTATTACAATTTGACCTTAAAAAATCTCATATAATTTGCTAATTCTAAAACAAACAATGAAAATATCTCAACAAAGGAATCATGTTATTATTGTGGTCAAATGCTATGAATATCACCAGACAGGTAAAGAAAATGAAAATCACTGTATATTTCTTTTTATTTACTGAGGTAATTAGAAAAAAAATAAACATTAGAATAAGTTCTTTCTTTAGAAAGAATTTTACGCGAGTCTTAAATTTATAGCTTTTTTAATATAGTAAGTTTTTTTTTTAAAATGATGAGTATATATATATATATATATATATATATATATATATTATCACATGGAATCTCTTAAAAGCCTTGAAACTAATGCTTTAAGCTATTATATGTATTCTTTAAATCCTATAACAATTAAAAAAAAAATAGAATCTTAGTTTACTAAAAACAATAAAATTTGACTTTCAAGTTAAATTTAACCCGGAAATCAATTTTATTTTGTAATGACATATTCTATGTACAATACTAATAACTAATTGCACAGTTATGGCCATTAAAAGTCATAATATAAGTTACACATTTAAAAAAAAAAAAAAAAAAAAAATCCATTTTAGCCGTAGTTCAATCTTAGCCATTCATAAAGTCATTTATAACCTATCCCACTTCATATAGTTCCTCATTGTAGATGTCATTTTCTCTTTTAATGTACTTAAGGCTTGTTAATTTATCCAAACTTATTGTAAGCGGACCAATATTGTAGTTATTTTCCATTGTTGTTTAGGTAGATATTAAGCCACATAAATCAAAGGTTTACTGTGTATATATAATAGGAGAGAGAGTGATAGATGCATTTGTAATTATTAAAATTTTAATATGAACAATTTTATAAGTTTAAAAGAAATAACGAAAGCATGTCATTATGACAGATCATTTCATTGGAAGTAGTACTTTTTTGTTCTATCTTTTGTTTTGGCCGTACAATTTGTACGTTGCTTGAACCCTATATCCAGTGGCCTACCCACTCTAAGGGCAGCATAAATACCGCTAACCAACAAGATATCATGTCTTCCCTTTCTCATCGCCAGCCCCCTTTATAAAGTGAACGGTTACATGCATTCGCATGTGTGTGAGTTCCCACCTGTTTGAGCTGCTGTTATGCCCAACTTGATGTTTGTGTAGAATCCAAACCGTGCATCAGGTACACTGCCTAATTTTCACCACAGAGTCCAAAGTTGAGACTGATTCAAAACCTAGGTGAGCCATTCCACTGGGAATAATGTAAAACCATGCTTAAAGCCTTTAATTTCAAATGATGTCATCCAGTTGAGTTATGGAATATTGGCCTGATTTTTGGAAAACCTCTTAATCTTTGTGTATGCATATAATGAATGGATTGGATCGCATGTACACAGCACTTTGGTCCCTACAGTCAATCTCAAAGTTTGTACGGTCCACGTTCCTCCTCATTGCTCCCACATGTTCCCTAAAGTGCGGCCCACCTGAGTATCGAATTAGGTTACTTTTCTTGTGGCTAGAATGTGAGGGCGCATTTGATGGACAGTTTAGATGGAAAATAAACATAATGGTGGGCCCCACACAACTTGAACATATAAGGGAAGTCACAACCGTGGAGATGCACGTGACATGCCCTGTAAATAATCATACCACTTAGCCTTTTTCTTCCTTTTTGTAGCCTTGCATAATTCGTTCTACCAACCGGTTATATAAATACAATCTCGCTAAAATGATTGAAAATTGTACAATTCTTGTCCACTAGATTCCACAACCTAACCAAAATTAAAATATTCAACTAACCAAAAATAAATTTTTTTAAAATGATGTTAGGTACTTGTAAAAAGGGCCAGTTTGGCAATCAGCCTAAAATTGAGTTCTCATTTTAGCTATGTATTAGAGATCATACTTTCTCATTTTGGCAAGGACTAAGAACAATCTCGATAACCAACAATTAGTGAATACATAATTATAATTAAATAAAATGAAATGAACTTAATTTTAGGCGTCTACCAAACAGGCCATAAAGGAAATCTCAAATCATTTAAATACACAGAATTAGCAAACCATTCACTTAGACATTTGATTAATGAATATAGGTAAAGAGGCTGTCCCTTGATGGTGAATTGAAGAAAATACCTTTCCATCTACTTGATGGCTTTTTAGAGACCCACCGGCTTTGGCAACTAGATTTAGACATGGTTTTAAGACTTTGGCGGCTTATACCAGCTCATTTAGGGCTGTTTGTTAACACTTAAAATTAACACTTAACATGGAATTGTGAAAATGCTCCATATTAAGAGTTATTTGTTAACACTGAAATCGGAAAGCGCTAAGTGATTTTCCGCGATATTTTGTCGAATTCTTTCGGCAATGGGAGTCTGGCTTAACGGTGAACACTGAATTAAGCCAGTGAACGCTAAATGCGCTACATAAAAATTTTTGCTTCCAAAATTACCCTTACTACAGATATTTTCTCTCTTTTAAATTGTTTGCCCAATCGAAAACTAACTTTTAACATTAGAAATTTATTTATGCCCCACTACGATTTATGTGTTTGATTCACACCGTCCATTAACTTTTTCAAATCATTCTTGCGTATGCGCCCAAAAATGAGTATATGTAAAACTCAAGTGGGCCACACCATAAAAACCAATGGAAATTGAATAAAACTCAAGTCCACCATTAAAAACCTTTTGGGGGCTATAAAAGTTTTGGATAAAGATGATCTTTGTTTTTTCCCTTCATCCGACTTGTATGACCTAATCAACAGATTAGATGTCAAATAACTCAATGTGGGCTTTAGGAGAATTTTAGTGGTGGATATCCAATCACCATGGTTTTCCTTGGTGTGGTCCACCTGAGATTTATATCCCTCTCATTTTTATTTTTTTATTTTTTTATTTTTTTTGTGAAACCTTAAAATGATCAGTAAAAATGGATGAACGGAACGGATGAAACACATACATCATGATGGGCCCACATAGCACCGACCACCAACCACGACGTTGGTGGCAAGGCAGATACGTGTCGTGGGAAGACGAGCGCCTACGCTCGTCGAGCTCCGAGTTGTGCAAACAGTTCAAAGGAGATCAAAGTTACATGGGCCCATGATGATGTATTTATTATATCCACACCGTTCATCCATTTTTCGAGATCATTTTACAGCATTAGCCAAAAAATGAATCATATCCGAAGCTCAAATGGACCGCACCAAAAATAACAGCGGGGACAATGATTTTCACCGTTAAAAAATTTATAGGGCCCACCATAATATTTATTTTCCATCCAATCTGTTCATAAGGTCACAAATACCTAGATGAAGAGGAAAACAAATTTCATATTGATCCGAAACTTCTGTGACCCCAAAAAGGATTTCAATGGGAGACGTTCAATGCCCCACTGCTTTTTGTAGTGTAGTACACTTGATCTTTAGATCTGCCCTATTTTTCATCTCAAGCCTTAGGACGAGCTCGAAAAATGGATGGACGGTTTGGATATAATACAGACTTCATGATGTGACCCACCGAACTTGCTGACGTCAATGCATTAGCTACATAGCTGGTGTGTGGTACACTGGCCAATCCGCTTCCGTCCGAGTGACGTCACCAAGTTATGTGGGACCCACCATGATGTATGTGTTGTATCTACACCGTCTATCCATTTGGTGATATAAATTTAGTGTATGAAGCAAATAAAGAGTCAGATTCAAAGCTCGAGTGGACCCCACAACGGAAAACAGTGGAGAGAGTGCCGTCCACCATTAAAAATTTCTAAGGGCCACAAAAGTTTTCAATGAAGCTAAAATTTGTGTTTTACCTTCTTTCATGTCTGTCTTAACTTATGAACACGTTGGATCTAAGATAAACATCATAGTAGACCTTTGGAAGGTTTCAACGGTGGGCGTCACTCTTCCCATTGTTTTCTGTGCACTCCAGATTTTGATCTGACTCATTATCTGTCTAATTCCCTAAAATGATATCTCCAAATGGATGGATGGTGTGGATACAACACATACATCATGGTGGGTCCCATAGAACTTGGTAACGTCACTTCAGTAGCGAGTCTCGCTACTCGACCTGTAATTATCTAATCCGCCTCAAGTCCGCTCATTTGATGACATGCGACCAAAATAAGATGTATCCAAAACTTAAATTTGCCACACGATAGGACCACAAAACTTAAATGGACCACAAAAGTTTTGTATCAGTTTAAGTTCACGGTGTTTTCACTTCGCCTCAGTCAAAATGACCCTATAAATAATTTGGATGGAATATAAACATTAAGGTGGAGTCTAAGAAGGTTTCAAGAGTGGGCATTCCTTTCCCCACTATTTCATCTTGTATCGCCTACTTGAGTTTTGGATACTCCTCATTTTGGTTGAATGTCCTAAAATGAACTCGAAAAATGGACGGACGTGTTGGATTTCTCACAAACATCACAATGGGCCCCACCTAAAATCCTTGCACTGGAACTTCATGCGAAAGGCTTTCATTAGGTAATCCGTGTTCATCCATATGCCGAATTTACCGTTAAAGCCTCTTTACAGAATTCCCTGCACTGGAAATGTAGGTGGGCCCACCTTCATGTTTGTGAGAAATCCATCATGCCCATCAGTTTTATGAGTTTATTTTAGGATATGGGACCAAAACTGAGGTGGATCCAATAACCATGTGGGCCTAAAACATGAAGATTGAACGTCCTAATTTGAAATGTTCATGGGGCAACATAAGGAATTTATCTATTTTTTTATGAATAACGATATTTTAATTTTCTCTTAATTACTTTAGTTTATTTGAATTAAATAGAATAATTTTATTTTCGTTTAATAAAAAAAATAATTTCTTTATAACATAAAACATTTCCAAACATGATAGAGGGGCAAATGCGTCAAATTAACGCATTTTAGACATTTCATATGCTTGTTAACAAATATGTTGTTTTAAATTCGGTACTTAATTTTCAATCTTCCGCCATAATTACCAAACAAGTTTTTTGACTTCAGATTTCATATTCAGGCTTCAGATTTCAGATTCAGGCTTTAGACTTCAGATTTAACAAACGGGGCCTTAGTCTTGCATCCGGGCTTGCCTGAGTCAAGGGTGAATTAGCGTGACTCACTCGAGAGTGTGACTCATGATTTCAAACAGGATCAGATCCAACCAAGTTTGAATTGGCTTGGATGATTTTTAGAACTTTGGTTCCAGATCCTCAAAATCTATTTTGGGGTTTCAGGTGCACGTGAAGCTGACTAATTTTTATCTTTAAATTTGAAAATTCTCATAACAAAATTGAATCATATTTTAAAAATCTACTGCTAAAAACTAGCTGCTTTGTATAAACTAAGTGCCATGATTCAATGAAGAATCTTTAGTGATGAGGTAGAATACGTGTAAGAGATCTGGCCAGACCGTATGCATCTCAAGCAACCAGGTCATTCATCGTAGTACCTAATGACTGAGCTGGATCTCTGCTGTGTATGCTGGCTGGCCGATTCTCTGACATGTGTTCTGCCCTCACATGATGGAAATCCCGGGGCATAAACTAACTATATATAGTATTGTGGGTAAAAATGGCTCGACTACCGTCTCAGATCATCTCGGGGAAGGATAAACTTTATGCTCTGGAGCCTAGTCCTCCGCACTATGTATTTATGAGACTTCGACCAAGCTTATCTGTCCGAGCTTCGACCAAGATTATTTGTATATCTCTAAGAGATATCCGAATGTATATGACCAGAAGACTAATCGGCTCAGCGAGATCAAGGGGACGGTCCATCATGAGCGGTAAATATCTCCGAGGAGATGGGGTCCACTCCCTATGTTCGGAGCACAGACAGATCAAGGTACACGAAGAACTGACCAGTGATGGCCAGTGTAGAAACTCACTCTGAGCCAACCATGGCTATCAGCCCGATTGATTGATGGCTTGGCACGGCTCGGCCTTATCCTAATTGCTCAAGGGCTTGGCTCAGGTCAACATCAACACTTATCTGTTCAAGGGCACGGCTCGGGTCGGCCTTGACCATCCATTGTATGATTCTAGGGTCGACCACGTCAACACTTATCACCTACGCAAATCCCGTGTAACGGTTGAGAAACTTATGCAAAGATTACGCCTAAGTTTGACAACCATCTCTAGCCCACCTACATTACAAATAAGGGGCTCATCTACACGAAATGTATGTAGGATCTCTCACTCAAAACCCCTCGATACTACTAGACCCAGATTCCTAGCCTGACTTTGGCATCGAAGGTTCCCTGCTCTAGCAAGGGTCTCCTTTGTCTTCTTCCTGTGCAGGTACTCGAAGATCTAGAGAGGGTGGACTAGATTTTTGCTTTAACATATAGCAGTCAAATAAAATGAATATACGATCCCTCAAAACATAGTAGCATTTAATAAAATGAAGAGACAATCCACTGCTACTCAACTTGAGGTTTTAAAAATAGTGCTTACCATAATAGAGTTGATTGGTGTTGTACAATCCGAGGAGTAGCCTTTGGCCAATTTTACCTCTGCATTAATCATCAGAGGGGGTTGGTACTCTTAAAAAATAGGATGTGTGTGCCCTTCAATTGAGGATATTTTTGTCATTTCAATTCTTTCGTACTCTTATTGTCACCTCTTTGTAGGTTCCACGCCAATGATGGCACTAGGGACCGTTCAACAAAGGTTATGTGAGGCATAAGATTGTCAACTGGCCTGGCCTGGGGTTGGTCTCAGCCTGGATTTTGAATTGTTTGGTCCATTGGGTTGGGCCTATTCAAAATTCTAATTTTCTGGCTGAGCCTAGCCTATTGTCACCCCTAGTAGGCCCATTGTGATGGTTGTGACACATCCGCTACATGCATCTGTTGCACAATTTTACTTCAGGACATCATTATAATAGGTAAATTTGAAACTTTGAGAGCATCGAAATCAAGAGAATGGGAGATTTATTGAGTCCAAATGACGGATCGGTATAGGGGTTAAATTCCTCCAACACTCCAAGCCATCACCATTTAAGATGATCAAATAAATGAGGTGATTTGATTTAGACCATTCAACACCTTGAAGTTGACAAGGTGAGCCGTCTCTTGGGTGGCTATGTTTGATAGAGATTAGCCTTTAAGGCCCTCAGACCTAGGTCTGGTTGTCTTCATCAGAAGAACTTTAGTGATTCCAGGCTAAATCTTTAGTGGGCCATAGAGATCTCCGCAAATGGTCAACTATGAAAAGAAAACCCAAAAAGCAAGCGAGTCCAGAATTCTTTCTTTCCAAGGAAAGCCTTGATTTGCTAAGGAAGAATTGTGTGTCCCGTAGGATCCAGAAGCCTAGCGGGGGGCTTTCATCACCTGAGAAAGTTATAAAAGGAGCATATGAAGAAGAGCTCGAGACCCCATGCCAAACATATATATTTACATGTCTATTTAACATTCACGTCTGTTTTACTTTTCCTAATTTAATTCACTATTATCCATTAGCTCCTGCTGCAGTACGTTTATCATAAGAGTATATTAAATATCTGCAATATTAAGTTACCAGATTATCATGCCAGTCTGAGTTCCAATTAAGTTGTTTATACTCCGATTATATCCCGTTGACCATGTGCCTTGATTGTCTGTTTTTATAGGCACATCAGGTATTTATCTTACTTCTCGCATAGATTAAATTATAAAGCACGACAATTGAAACATGACCAATACATTAATAAAAATCGATCATATTTATACTAATCTTTATTTTGTTACGTGAAAATCTTCTACTCTGATTAAGGAATACCACGTTAAAACGTTGTTGAAATATAAAGTCCTTAAACTAGCTAATTCCGTAATTACTAACACAAGGTGAAAAGAACTCATTCGTGAGGGCTAACCTCTTTCCTTGCTCAAATCACATGAGTACAACGTACATTAAATCAACAAGTCTATGGTCGAGAGGACTATGGGTCCAGGTTTAGTCTCTAATCTGTCCATCTCGGTGCAAGGTTAACGACCAATTTAGTCAATATTCTTGAGTTAAGTAAACTTCGGCATGCCCGCACTAGCATACATACACATGTACATCTTATATAGGCCTTTCGTCACATGAGTGACCTTCCCTGAATTTAGAGCACATGTTCCATTTATAAGCAATGATTCCTTTTTATAACCATCTTTCCAAGCATGGATCAGATGGTTAGGATGATGGGCCAAACTGATTCTTCAGATGCACAACCAATCCATTATTGCCCATCAAATGGATGGTTCTGATGGTTGACTGGACCTACTTTTGATGTATAATCTTGACCTTCCATTTTATTGGTTATTAGTCGGATGGTTAGTGTTGATGCAAAAATCTTGTGCACCCTCGCCGAGCCTTTGGACCTTCACACACCAGCATAAGAAGGAGACAAAGGAGATCCTGGCTTGAGCAGAAGACTCTCCGATGCTAAAGTCAGGCTAGGAATCTGGGTCTGAGTAGTGGTGATGGATTTTAGGTGAAATATTTAGCGTACCTTTACATGTTGATGGCCCCCCTTACTTGTAATGTTTGTGGGACGGGGTAGCCTGCCATCTCAGGCATGATCTTAGCCGTTCAGGCGAGATGTGCGCAAGTGATGGATGTCAACAGTTATCTTATAATCACGTAGTGGATGGTTATGTGTGAGTGATGGGCGCTGACGGTTATTCTGAATTCGCGCTCATTTGAAGAAGATCATTCACCGAGCTGAGGAGGGAGGTCGGACAATTCTGGTCGGGATATCATAGGTGGTACATCCTCCTTTACACCGAGGAGGGAGGCTGTTGTGCAGCTCGGTATGTGTCGAGGAGTTTCTTTGCACTCCTGGACATCATCCGGCATGCCATCGCTGCTCTCCCCAGCTTAGCCCTCGAGAGCCCTTAGTTCTGAGCCGAACTGAATCCTCAGTCATCTGCGTCAAGACCGAGCTAAACTGGTCGATTGGTTGGCTGATTGTTGTTGCAAAGAGCTCGAAATTTCTGCATTTGTCGACGGCTGCCAAACCCTTATTCGTCTGGTTGTTGATCTTTCTGAGCGGAGGGGTATATTTATCACCCTGATGGTTTTTTATTTTCAATGAGCCCATCACCTCGCTGAGCTGACCACCGCCACGAATCCATCTCAACTGAAGGTGTGAAGCCTAGCCTCTCAGGATGGGATGTAGGAATGTGTGCTGGTCGGCCCGAGCCGACCATGAAGGTGGTCGGACTGCATTTTCCCATGACAGTTAGAATTATTTGGATGTTTTTTGTTTTCTTTGCATGGTGAGACGTGAAGCCATTCTGCACCCAACAGACGGTCTAGATCTATCAATTGCAGTATTCAGGGAGGAATATGGCCCCACCAAATTAACATTAATTCAATGGAATAATTGGGATTAGTCGATGAGAAAGACCTTTGTGATCTATCACCCTATGGACCGTCTCACCAGATTAGCGGTTTAGATTACCGGATGCTTTCAACAAACTCCGATAGTGGTCCCCCACGTACACTCAATGGCTCAATGCTGGCTAATCCAGCAAGATTTTGGTTGGGCATTGCATAATACCGCTGAATAATGCTAGGGAAGATATTTAATTCTCCAGGTGCATGTGATCACATGATAGACGCTTAAAAATTGTACACGTGGTGTACCTTAAATCAATCCGACTGAATTGTCCAACTGACTGTCGTTAAGTTAGAATCCCAAAATTAAATTGTTTGAATATTCCTAATTCCTAAGCTTGGATTCTTGGACGCTTACTTGTTGAAATGAGACAATTGGATAGTTTACATTTTAACCGTCCAATAAATGTCCAACATGCTATTAACATATGACTAAAAAGAATAACTTTTAGTTTGGTTCATGATACATCTGAACGGGACACATAATTCGCACTGTATAAGTGCCACGTGTATCATCCGTCACACTGCTGTATTATCAGTGTTTTTTTTTTTTTTTTCTCATATACAGTGGTTTACGTCTTAAAAATAAAAATAAAAAAAACCTGAAGAGATAAATTCAATTCTGCTTTGGTAAGTACGTACTGTGCTATTTATGTGAAAAAAGGACATTAAAAGAGCTGGACCACCTGTAATTAGACTGATCACTATGACGCCTAATCGCAAGATGGGCTTTATTTTTTAAGCAATCACCCAATCACAACATGGTCCACCTGATGGACGGCCTATATCCTGCAACACATTAACACGTGTGGATAGTACTCTCAAGTACCCTTGACAGGCTACACAGTGAAAAAAGTAACACAACATGGTGCGGATGCTGGACACGTGTTTAGTTGGGTTACGCTTCATCGAACTTTTGTGGATCTAGTTTACATTATTAGATAAAATATGGATGGTAAGAAAAAAGGAAGAGCCCTCCGGATCTACCAAGAGAGATTGGAAAGTTGCCTTATTAGAGAAAAGATCCTTCTCAGTCACTTTGAATGGGAGTGCGACGTCGGTGTTGTTGGGTGATTGAGGGAGAGTGACATGCATACGTGTCTATGCGTGACGATGTTGGAGAGTCGTATGGGAGACAGACTCTTCACCACTTGGAGAGAGTATACTTGAACACCCAAGCTTTTGCTGTGTTTTCTATAATAAAAATAAATTTCAAAAATAAAAGTTATTTTTAGAAAGTAAATAAATATATTAATTATTTAAACTTTTCATATATAGTGTGTATAGCCAGTCGGTAAGAGAATGGGTTTTTGCTTATGCAACTAGGGTTTAAATCTCCTCGAGGACGGTGCTTCGGCGTGGCGTGGGCTGTGTAGGGCTGCTTGGGCGCTTTATTAGGCGCACTTAGCACTTCGCACGTGTGCATCGTCTCAAGGAGCTATGAGAGCCTTAGCCTTTTTGGCACTCGGTTCATATTTTTGGGCCATGGTATCTTACTGTTTATTACCTTTTTTAGTTGATTGAGAATAATTGTGACATGATTGTACATGTGGCACTTATGCCATATGTCGCTTATGTAGATACAATTTTTCCTGTTGAATAACTGCTCCTGTCTGAATGGGTACAGAAATAACTGTCATAGGACAAAGAGTCATGTCCTTTCATGAAAAGACAATTATTTGTTGTGAATGGGTATGAATTTCTTGAAGAAACTCTTTAGCACCTCTTCAAGAAGAAATCCATAACCTTTCAATTGATATAAATCCTGGATACTATAATCCAGAAGAATATACTCAAAATCCTTAAGATAATATTATCTTCTGTGCAATTATTCTCGATCTAATCTCTTGCTGAGTTTTTTTTTTTTTTTCTGAATGTCTTAAGGCATATCGGTGTCAAAACTAGAGATCTGTTCAACACTTAAATGTGCAAATTTTCGTGTTGAAAATCAGATTGAGAGTTCATTGTCTCCTGAAGACAATTTGTAGATTTCCAATTCGTTTGCACTTACTGGAAATTCCAGAAAAAGGGCAGCAAATCTGTCTTGAGAAATTGACTATTCAAGTCGAGCCTTGAACTCGAAAGATCTGTTCGTTTCATTATCGTTTTCTTCTATCCTCCGTGTACAAGAATCTCTTACTTTTCTAACAGCTCTGTGGGGTCCACCATGTTGTATATGAAATACAAAAGATCAGTCTATTTAACAAAATAATCATTTAATTATTTTCCTTTGAAATATGAGTTGTCTCATTAATCAATTATTAGGCTATTGATTGAAATTGTAGGATGTTCCATCTTGGATATTTTCAAGAATTAGTTATATATATAATATATATATATATATTATATATATATATATATATATATATATATATATATATATAAATAAACGGTTTGCATCACCAAACATTTCTCTAAATCGAATGGTTATAATCCCAATGCACTCTATAAAAGAAATAGTTCCGTAAGTATTAATTTATCCACTCAAATACGAAGAGTATTTGTTATGTAAATTAAGAAAAAAAAAACTCTAAAAAGAGATAAAAGAAAAGAGAAGAAGAGAGTGGTACCACGATGCCAGCCAGCCGTGTCTGAAAACACTATTTGCCTTGTAGTATTAGGAGGGAGTTCAGATGGGTCTAAGACGGGGCAGGTCCAGGTCAAGCCCGGACCCATAGATTAATCAGGCCAAGACGCTCACGACCAGCCACTGGTAACTAGGCCTTTATATCTGGACCACCACCCGCTATTATCATAATAGACCCATATCACGCCCACCCACCTATGTTATATGCCCGCTCTCGACCCATATCCACCTGTGACCCAAAAGGGGACCCGCGTTCCTCACGGGTTGCTTGATGGATATCCAATGGACGATAAAAACCAATAGTGTATAGTGTACATTGGGGTCCATGCCACGTGTATAGTGTACATTAATTCAATGGAATAATTGGGATTTTCCGTCGGGAGCCGTATAGGCCCGATGTACTACCCACCTTTTTTCATTCGGCCTAAATCACCAAAGTAGACTTTTATTCTCAATGACAAATTCAGAAAGACGAAAATACTTCTACTTTTTTCAGCTACTTTACTCTAATAGGCGTATTTTCATCAAAAACCCTACGTTCGTACCTTAAAAATTCAATTTAGTGAGATAATTTTTCGAGCGGCAACAAAAAAAAGAAGGCATAAGTGGCGTTATTTGATACTCCGGCTGTGGATGAAGCTTGATACGCAGGTACTTCGAAATGGTATACGTATCATACATTAACTCACAGTCTTCAAGTTAACGGGAACAATCCAGATTTGTTTCCCAACCCTAACCTCCGACTCGTAGACACTTGTTTGTTGAGGTAAGAACAGTGCATTTTTATTATTTTTGGACCGTCCAATAAATGTTCCTTAATCTGCTACGAGGATAATCCAACAAAAGTAGTTTTTGGTTCATTATCCATCTAAACTATTATAAATAATATAAACAGTTCAATTTTGTTAAATTCATTATAAAAACTTAATTTCTGAGTAACTTATAAGTGAATGCGTATCAACCAGAGTATCAAACTTTTTCTCCTCAGAGATATGGATCTGCTGGCAATCCCGCGTCCCACGAAATTCCTAATAAGAGATAGTACGGAAGAGTCTACAGTGCTAATTTTGTCCTTTTTCAGGTGCAAAACGTAAACCAATGACGAAGGAAGAGCATCACATACATGGCGACGTCTCGCACTCGAAAAGGTTGAAGGCCATGGGATTTTTCGGGCCCACATGACGATTTTTAAAGACTCGAAAAGGCAGTGCTAATTTTTCATTTTTTAATATAGAAACCACCTTTTATCCTCTTCCCTTTTCTCAACCGACCCTAAACTTACCTTACCAAAGTAGACTCCTGTTGTACGGATAACCTACTTTCGGACAAAATTACCCCTCCTTTTTCCCTGATCTTACCTGAAACCGAAGGGTATATTCGTCCACAACCGTATTTCTATACCCTAAAAACCTACTTCAGTGATAAAAACTTGCTGCCGTTGAAAAAAAAATTACATATACAGCTGTCTACAGTGCTAAAATTTTCTTTTTAAATGTTGAGTTATTTGATACTCCGGCTCCGTATGACGCTTGATAAGGCACTTAGAAATGTACACGCGGCATATATTAGCTCCACGTGGCAATATAATGTCGTAAGTGACCATCCAAAAATCATATTGGTTGAGCAATCCTACCGCCTGATTCGTGGACACTTGTTTGGTGAAATAATGCCGTCGGATATTTTCATTTTTTACAGTCTAATAAACACCAATTAATCCTATAGTACAATAATCATATATACGTAAATTTTGGATCATGATATATCTATAATAGCACCAATAATTTGGACGGTTTAATCTTAATTTCTTATATTGGTGTGTGTGACGCATGTAAAGGCCCGTGTGAGGGGAGGTGGGTACTCTTTTCGCGTGTACCAAACCTTTCTTCCGCTTCTTATGATGAGCTCTGCTAACGCGTGTACGAGGGAGCCTTGTACACACGACCCTAGGCTGTCAACGGACCGAGCCTGGCCTATTGACACCCTTACACGACCCAGCTGCCAAAGTAGGATCGCCTGCGAGATCCAAGCCGTCCATCACTTGAACTACAGATTATGAAACAAATGGAAGGCTGGAAAAGATTATAACAAGTTCTCGTGAGCTATCGTTTTCCTTCTAACATCACGATCCATCTGATGAGTGGATTGGTCTGATGAATGGCTTCGATTCAAAACACACCTGATGAATATGGCACGACACACCTGATGAATGGCTTAGATTCAAACATTTAAGGTGTTGTCACGTAGGGCGGTGTGTAGACGGACTCCTTTGTACACGCGTGTGTGCTTGGCAAATCTCTGTGTTATGATAATATTCATCTGATTTGTAGGTGGGATGCATGTCTTTTCCTTCTTTAGCTTGTTTGGCTGGTAATGGGATAAGCTGGCCGTCCATGTCTCCCCACCACCAGAAACAGCTTTCACGAAAAGTCTCCTTTTCTTTTCTTTTCTTTTCTTTTCTTTTTTACTTTTTTCTTTCCTTTGCATCTCTGGGCTTCTAGAAAAAATCATAGATTCTGAGGGATGATCATGTGCAGCCCCTCCGCATGATTAGCTTTTGATGCATCCCTGCTAACGTGTCATACGTACGGTGCATCCGAGCTGTCAAAATGGGGGGAGGGAATCAGTCATGCGCCCTGTCCCGCCCGACAATAATCCGTCCAGGCAGGGGCTATGTGGGGCCCACCGTGATGCATGGGTTTTATCCACGCTGTCCATCCATCTTTCCAGATCATAGGTACGAACCCAAAAAATAGGTAGACCCAAAGCTTAAGTGGACCACAACACAGGAAGCAACTGTGATAATGACAATCACCGATGAAACCTTCATGACGGCTACTTTTATTTTGATACAAAGTTAAGAAAGAAAAAAAAACAAAAGAGACGTGTTGGAATGGTAAAGCTCTCTCAATATAATTGATAAAGAAAAAAGACCTATAAATAGGCTTTATATCAGAACGCATCAACCTAGCACTAACTACAACTCTTATAAGATCACACATAAGATACTTTCTCCGTCACGAAATCAAATAACCAAATACCTAAAGACTTGGACAAACCTACCAATGACTAGAGCTTCCAATAAACATTAATAAATATGAAATAAAACATTTAAATCTTAACACCCTCTCTTAAACTGAAATATGAAGAAATCACTTTAAAAGAAAATCAACCCTCTGCAAAGTCTTCCTTTACAGCAGCATGTGAACAAATTCCAAGTAGACCACGCAACTTCACAAATGTAGCCAATTTGAGAGGCTTGGTCTGTATATTTGCAACTTGGTCTTCACTTCGACAATAAACCAGTTTGATTTTTCCATCATTGCTGAAATCTCTTAAAAAATAATATTTCATATCGATATGTTTGTTTCTTCCATGTAGCACAGGATTCTTGGAGAGTTTGATTGCTGAATTGTTGTTACAAAAAACTGTAGTAGCTTCAACTTGCTTGAACTATATCTCTTCAAGAATTCTTCTCAACCAGATAGCTTGACAAACACAAGCTGTTGCAGGAATAAATTCAACTTCTGTAGTTGATAAGGTGACAATTTGTTGTTTCTTAGAAGACCACGAAATGACCCCTGTGCCCAACATAAAAACATAGCTCGAAGTGCTCTTTCCATCATCTTGATCTCCTGCATAATCACTGTCAGTAAACCCGAACAACTCTAACTTTTCACCCTTCTTGTAGAACAACCCAAAATCTCTAGTTCCTTGCAAGTAACGAAGGATTCTCTTAGCAATTAACAAATGCATTTCTGTTGGATTCTTCATATATCTACTTATTAAACTCACAGAATACATTATGTCTGGTCTTGTTGCAATTAAATACATCAAACTGCCAACGATTTGCTTGTAAAGCGTGCTGTCCACTTTCTTCCCTTCATGATCTTTGTATAGCTTCAAGCCAAACTCAGTTGGAGTGCTTATAGGATTGCAATCCTTCATCCGAAACCTGTCCAAAATATCTCGCACATACTTCTTTTGAGAAATAAAGATCCCATTAGCTGATTGCGCTACTTTTATGCCAAGGAAGTAATGCATCATACCAAGGTCAGACATTTCAAATTCAACGACCATCATAGATTTCTTGAATTATTTAAACATGACACCATCATTTCTAGTAAATATAAGATCGTCTACATATAAGCAAACAATGAGCAGTTTTCCCTTATTTTCAATTTTAACAAAAAGTGTGTGCTCATATGGACATTTGTGAAAGCCTTCTTTCAAAAAGTATACCTCAATGCGACTATACAAAGCTCGCGGAGCTTGTTTTAATCCATAAAGAGCTTTCTTTAATGTATACACTTTATGCTCATTTTCGATCTTAATATACCAAGGGGTTGTTCAACAAATACATGTTCCTCCAAGTTTCCATGCAAGAATGCCGATTTGACATCCAACTGGAAAATAGGCCATAAGTTCTACGCCACCAATGCGATCACTAATCTGATTCTATCATGTCTTGCAACGAGAGCAAAAACTTCTGTATAATCGATCCCATATTCCTACTTATATCCCTTAGCTACCAAACGCGCCTTATACTTATCAACTTCACCATTTTTCTTTAGTTTTGTTTTGAAGACCCACTTTACACCAGTGGTTTTGTGCCCTTTCGGAAGATCAGTCAGCTCCGAAGTATCATTTCTTTCATTGGCGTCAATTTCATCATCCATCGCCTTCCGTTATTTTGCTTCTTTGACGGCACTTTCAAAAATTGTAGGATCACAATCTGAAAATAAAGCAAAATGAGTAATTGAATCTTTAATTTCAGTTACCTCATAGTCTTCCATCCATGCGGGCCTTTTTCGAATATGACGAAGAGATTGAGCTACTGCATCAGTAGCTTCTCGCTGCTGTTGGCAAAATCTCAGCAGCTGTTGGAGTTGCTTCTGATAAATTTTCAGGCATCAATGCTGCTGGAGTTGGCTCTCTTTCAGAATCATTGTAAAAAAGAACTTGAGTAGGTTGCTGCCTATTCCAATCCCAAGTGTTTTCCTCATTAAAGACAATGTCTCGGCTGGTCACAATCTTCTTGGTTAGTGGATTAAACAATTTATATGCTTTGGATGCTTCACTAACACCAAGAAAGACACACTTTTCTCCCTTATCATCAAGTTTCTTCCTTTTCTCATCCTGGATATGTGCATAAGCAATGCAGCAAATTTTTTAAAATAATCTACAATTGGTCTCCTTCCACTCTAAGCCTCCTCTGGTGTCATATTTTGAACAACAAATATAGGACTTATATTCAAGATGTGAATACTTCAATTTATTACTTTAGGCCAAAAAGGTTTTGGAATTCTCCCTCTTTCCAACAAGTTTCTCACCATATTGAGGATGGTTCTGTTTTTCCTCTCTGATACACCATTTTGTTGTGGTGTATAAGTAGCTGTCAGCTCTCTTCGAATGCCATGAACTTCACAAAAAGCTTTAAATTCGGTTGAGCAATATTCTCCACCACAATTTGTTCGGAGGGTCTTAATGGACTTTCTTGTTTCATTTTCCACACGAGACTTGAAGCTTTTAAATGCACAAAAAGCTTCTGATTTTTTCTGCAAAAAATAAACCCAAGTTTTCCGAGTATAATCATCAATGAAGGTAATTAAGTATCTTTTACCTCTATTAGAAAATAGTATTATTGGGCGACAAATATCGGAATGAATTAGCTCCAAAACACCTTTTACTCGCCATGACTTCCCTTGGGGAAATTGAGAATGATGTTGTTTGACAACAACACATTTTTCACAAACTTGGGAAGGAATACTAATCTGAGGAAGACCTGTCATCATATTTTTCTGTTGGAGGGTCTTCAATCCATAGAAACTCAAGTGGCCATAACGAACATGCCACAACCAAGAAGAATCTTTTACTTCAGCTACCAAACAAGATTGCACACTTTTAATCTTCAATGGAAACAACCTGTTTGAACTCATTTGCACAACAACAATATCTCCTCTAGTAGAATCATAAATCTCACAAACACCCTTTTGAATAGTGATTACATAACCCTTTTCTTGCAATTGACCAACACTTAACAAATTGCTTTTCAAGTCAGGAACGTAAAGGACATTAGAAATTGTTTCTAGCTACAAAACCATTCTTAGTTCTTATCTCAATATCACCCTTTCTCATTACCCTCACAGTGGAACAATCACCAAAACTTACTGTAGAATGAAAGCCGTCATTTAAATAAGAAAAAGAAGACTTACTTCCACACATTTGGTTACTGCAGCCCGTATCCACATACCAAACATCAGACTTAGGTTCCTAATTAGTTTGAACAACCATCAACAAAGTTTTCACTTCCTTCTTTTCGGCAAAATTCGATTGCTCTTCCTTTTCTTTGTTATTAAGCAGCCTGGTATAACATTCAGAACGATAATGTCCAAATTTATGACATCTAAAGCACTCTACCTTGGATTTGTCAAAATGTTGATATCATCCTCTGCCTTTGCCCTGAAATTGATCATCATTGGCTTTGAAATACCTGTTGTCATCTCTATTGCCTCGATCTCCCTTTCCTCTACCTTTACCTCTACCCCTTCCTCTAGATTTTGAGAAATGAGTAGAGGTAGAAGCTTTCAAAGCTTGCTCCTCTGAAGTTGAACTTCGGTTCATCTTCTGTTCATGGACCAGCAAGGAGCTCTGCAGTTCATCAAGAGAGAATGCATCTATGTCTTTCGATTCTTCAATTAAACACACGACATAATCAAACGTTGGTGTCAGGGAATGCAATATCTTCTCCACAATGGTGACATTTTCCATCTTCTCACCATGAAATAGCATTTTGTTGCTGATCTCCATAGTCCTAGCATAGTAGCTGGTGACAGATTCTCCATCCTAATTCATTTGTAGAGTCTCAAAATCTCTTCTCAAAGCTTGAAGCTATGCACGCTTCACTCTAGCAGAGCCTTGATATTTTTTCTTCATGGAATCCCAAATATCTTTGGAAGTGTCTTTGCAAAGAATTGTTTCTAAGATGGGACGATTAATTGCCTGGAAAAGGTAATTTTTTGCCTTCAAATCTTTTAGCTTTCTCCCTTCCAACTCTGTTTTCTGGGCATCCGTCAAGACTGTATTTGTGGCTGGTTCTTCAATTCCAGATTCAACGATCGGCCAGTACTCTTTTGACCGTAGAAAATTCTCCATTAGCATACTCCAATGGTCATAGTGACCATCAAAACGTGGGATCGCCGCCTGCACAAAATTTGAATCTAAAGCCATCGATTCCTACAAAAAAAAAATAAGTCAGAGGAGAAAATAGCTGCTGCTATTTTGAACTGTTTTGGGGAGTCTCACTGTTTGTGAACTCTTTCTCTCTTGCTTTCTCTCACACGTTTTCTGCTTTGATATCACTGATACAAAGTTAAGAAAAAAAAAAAAAAAAAAGGACGTGTTGGAATGGTAAATCTCTATCAATATAATTGATAAAGAAAAAGGGCATATAAATAGGCTTTACATTAGAACGCTTCAACCTAGCACTAACCACAACTCCTATAAAATAGGATCACACATAAGACACTTTCTCAGCCACGAAATCAAATAACCAAATACCTAAAGAGTCGGACAAACCTACCAATGACTAGAGCTTCCAATAAATATTAATAAATATGAAATAAAACATTTAAATCTTAACATATTTGCCTCCAATTTATTCATAAGGTCACGTAGACATGGATGAAGGGAGCTTGACCCAAATCTTCTGCGGCTCCCAAGAATTTTTTAATGATGGGCGTTCGGTGGTCCCCACTGTGTGGTTCATTTGAGCCTTCGATCTACCTCATTTTTTGGTTAGTGCTCAAAATTGATCTGAACAAAATGGATAGACGGCGTGGATAAAACCCATACATCACAGTGGGCCTCACAGAGCCCTGCCTGGACGAATTATTGTGGAGGCAGAAGCAGGACGGAATCCGCTTCCATTGCTCATCAGGTGCGACATACCACCGTTGGGCCAGATTGTTTGGCACCCAACACCCTGATCCATCGCTCAAGTGGTAAACGGTGTGAAAGATACCTCGTTTCAACAGTGAGGTCTTGGTATCCATTCCCTAATGGGGGTGGATAACTGTGATGTGTAAACTGACAGTGGGGTGTACTAACAAGCTAACAAAAAAATAAAAAATTTGTTTGCCACCCAATGTTTCGATGGTGACCCTGCCTGTTTACTCTAGGTATGGTTTTAAGCATAGTGACAAATCTCATTTTCAATAATTTCTTTGTTGTAAATTTCTCGGGATATTATGGGGAAAATCTTACTGACAATGAAATTATTCAAGACTATTTAATTTTAATTAATAAATTAATAAAACTAAATTAAAAAACATATTTACATAAAAAAAATTTTACTTTGGGCTTTTACTATTTTCCAAGCTAATATGGTAGTATCATCACAACAAAAATGCAATATTTAAAACCTGGTGAGATTTTGAAATGATCACTACAATATCACCTAATATTGTTTAGTGCATTTTCTATAATATCATCGCAATATTTTCAAAATCTCGTAGATATTTGTTACAATGGTTTTTAAGTCATGGAATGACTATATCGGGTTGACTCCGATTTGGTGGCATCCAATTCGGTTTAATGCCACATGTTGGCCCTAAGGCACCTAGTTCCGGCAAGTTAAGCTGATTCAGCCCTCCACTTCGGTTAGTCCCAACTCTGAGTAGCCTCCCAATATGGTCTAAGGTGATTTTAGTGATACAACAAACCCTGGTAAAGATTTGACTATCCTATATAAAAGTAAGTGTGAGATGTTGGGAAGTATTTCATCATTACTTATTTACCTCATCATAAGGAATGCAAATGTTTTAACCCGATAAAAGAGAAAAATTATATTATAAAAATGTACATCTTGTTAAAGATGCTCTAAGTATGGTAACCTTAGGATGCTATGATTTGCATATGATCATTCCTTATAGTTCACACAAGTGATGCTGAGAGCCTATTGTGTTGAATGGATGTCTTCAATCTATGTAGAACAATGGGATATTAATTGATTGACAACCTTACTCGGTTAATCGAACCTCTTTAGAATTACATAAATTACTCGTTGGACAATTTTAAACCATGCTCGATCAATCGAGCCAATATTCGATAAAATTCTTATTTACTCTCTATATAGTTTTTGACTAGTTCGGTTGCTTGAGCTTTAGTATGCTCGATCGATCGAAGGATGCTCGATCAATATCGATCAATCGACACTGAGATCTACGGTGCACGCGAAACTGCATAAGTGCGCTATTTGTTTCCTATTCTAATTGTGATAGTATATATATATTAGGTGTAATCAGAATTAAGGTAGAACAAGGCTTTGCTGCGACGTTCTTAAAGGTTCTATAGAAGAAAAGTTAGAATTTTTGGAAATTCTAATGGGGTTCTCATAATTTTAAGTGCATCATCTATTGTAATATCACTTCATAGTGATTGCTTATCTCTTTGTGCTATGATTTTTTCGTGTGAATTTTTTCATGTAAAATTCGTGTGTTCTCTACATGTTTTGTTTGCGTTTGAATTCGTCTGGTTTGATTGAATTCGGGTTTGCTTCCATGCGATCCTCAGCATATTGTGTCTTTCTCTACTGCTATTAAGAAAATGAGGTGAGTGACTTACAACAAGGGTAACAAGAAATCAAAAGAAAAGAAATTTATAAGTTACATTGAATGTTTAATTGAAGTGGATTGCAATAATATTCAATTAACTGAAATGAAAATAATTAAAGTGAAGTTGGCATAGTTCCATTTAAAAAAATCTCCAAATTGAATTTATGCTCATTTCAAGCCCATCTTGAAACACATTCTTCAAAGGATTGAAAGTTATTTTGTTGTATGGTGTTGGTCTTCACCGGAACCAGGTTAGCACATCTATTTCATATTGGGTGATGTATACTAGTTTATTGCTATTAACAATTTCATATTGGGTGATGTATACTAGTTTATTGCTATTAACAATTTCATCACTGTCACACACACACACATCTAAGAATTGTTAGTGGAAAAAAATAAAAACCCATTTTGTAATTGTTCATTCAAAACTACTAAACCATGCAATATAAGCGGATATGAGAAAGGTTTTTAAACAATTGAAAGGCATTCATGTAACTGACAATTAATTGTGTATTAGAAAATTGAATAAGAAAGATTTGATTTAATTAGAGTGTGATTGATTATAATCTCTCTTAGTTGGGATCATTCCTCCTATATATATTCAAAGTATCAGACTTAATGAAATACATAAAAAGAATTCAAATCAATTTGCTTTTCAAGATTTAATTAGGGTGTGATTGATTGTAATCTTCCTTAATTGGGATAATTTTTTTTCCTGTGTATGTTCAGAGCATTATACTCAATAAAATACATAGAAAATTTTAAATCAATCTCTCCAAAGTTTCTTTTCTCTTCATTGTGTCACCCGCCTCTCCCCTGCTGACTATCCTTTATTGCTGCTTCTCTCCTGTCCCATGACTTTCAAACCACTCCATCTCCATGTGTTACTTGTGAATTTTAATCGCCCACTATTTTACCCATCATTTGTATGTGACTTCGATTTAATTCACCTTCTCTGAATAATTGGCATGAGTTAATGGGCACTTTGAAAATGAATGATGTAGTGTTGAGCTTATTTTCATTGCCACAACTGGATTAGTTTGATGCCCTGGTCAAGTTCGATGGTCCATATGCAAGCACTTAGAAATTGTACATGCAAAACACATTAACTCAATTGAAATCATCAATACATCATTACCTCAAAAATCAGATAGATAGGGTGGTCATTAAGTTTGATTAATGGTGTCAAATTTGGACACTCGAGTATTTTTAATTTCAGCAAGTCATGGATGTCCACCAACCATCTGGTTTGAAAATTGAATCCAGTTTAAACTGACCTTTCAGAACCTGCGTATCAACCTTCGCACCCTACCAGCGCCTGAGTATTAAAATTCTCCTACTTAGGGATGGCAATGGGCTGGGTTTACCATGATGCACCCTTCTGACGGGCATCCCAGCCATTCAAAGGGTGGTAACTATCATGAAGATGTCTCCGTCATATAATCAAGTTTATCTACTCATCAGGTGAGGCACACATAGTATATTACACCTAATGATAACTCATATATACAATATTCTCACAAAGTCATGACTTGACTTGGGGCCCATGGTCTATACAAGTCTTAAAACCATGCTCTAGGTGATCTTAGTGAGGTGGCCCACACTTTTGATGATTTGTCTGTCCTACAAATGTGATAGGTTGGTGACACAGTAGCCTTAGGATACTGCCTGCTTAACCCAATCAACTCCCTCCACCAGCCAACCTGCCCTCATCAGATTTTGTGTAAAATCTTTTACTTTTTAGAGACTGCATTCGATCATTCCTTACAGATGCACGCCCCTGATGCTAAGAAACTGCCATGTCTTCCTCCAATGCTGCCAATTTAATGAGTTTAAGTATTAATTAGAAAATATTATATTTTCCCTTGTGTGTGTGTGTGTGTGTGTGTATATATATATATATATTCTTTTTTGTCAGATTTAATTAAGAACAAATTAGCTTGAAATTAGTTGTAAATTTCTTTTTTGTTTCAGTTCCTCTTATATAAATTCCATGATATTCTTAATGAAAATATATAAGAAAATTATCCAATATTTCAATTATTGCTTCTTCTTCTTGTTTTTTTTTTTTTTTTTTTTTTTCTTATATATGGTATCAGAGACTTGGATCTGGAGCTCTTAATCGTCTGGCATATCCTACATATCTCCTCCCCAAAATCTGGCAAGACACCTTCCAATTACAAACCATCGCCCATCTCTAAAAAGTATTAGATATTTCAATTCATGTTTTATTTATTTATCATTAAGGATAAAGACATGCAACACTTGTAAAAAGAACAAGGAGAAAAGAAAACTATAGGAAGTGTTTGGATGCTTAACTGAAGTGGATTGCAATAATTCAACGAATTGAAAAGGAAATAACCAAAGTGAGTCCAGTGCTTTTCCATCAAAAAATTAGCCCTCGAATTGAATTTATAGTAATTTCAAGTCCATCTTGAAATTAGTGGCCCATTAACGAGCCGTTTAGAGCTTGTTTGAAAAATCGAGGCATTTCTGGAATGAATTTGATAGTGAGATTTCTCGTGGGCAATGATTAGAATTTGGATTAATTATGTTCATAGTGTGGCCTATTTATAACTAGTGAAAGTGGAGATTTGGTCATGATTACTCTAAACCGACGGTTGTAGGCTAAAAGAGTAACGGGGTTGATTTAGTCTATTATTCAAGATCCGGGCCTTATCTAACTCGGCCCCGGTTAGATCTTTAATTTAGTCATGATTGTATTGATTAGTTGGCGATAGATCAGTTAGATTTGGGTCCTATGTAAGTAAATCATGGAGCTACACCTGATGTTCAAGTGATCGGGCAGATTTGCTGGCTTCCTACGGTTGATTAATCGAACTTGTGCAGTTCTTTACTGGTACCCCTCCTGTATAGACTAACATTGAGTGCTAATGGTCATTAAGTGATATCATAAGTTAATTAATAATAAAAAAATTTTAAGGATTTTTGAAAATCCAAAACAGTGAAAATCTAGGATGTTACAAGGGTTCCCGACGTGACGCCAGATGATGTATGAAGATATCAAAACTCTCCAAGCATTAGGGGTAAACTGGCATGTGGCCAGTCCCAAATAGGCTGTCAAGGCTCGGACGAAGGGATGCATGGGAAGTCAGAGCCTACATTGTAGCGCGCAGAGGAAGATTGCGACTTCCCCTTTTATAGGAGCTCCGGCGGTATCGAGGGGCTCTGGCGCTCGTATCCGCACGGAGTCCGGGATCTCGAACTCTGATTGGATCCATCCCATCTGAGACTCGACCAGTGCAGAGCCCCCCGAGATGGTCTCTACAGTCCGCCCGCTCGCAGGCATCTCCGTAGTGCCCTCCGTCTAATCTCGAGGGGCTCGAGAGGCCTTCTTCCCACCTTTGCGGCGCATCCGAGCCCCTGCTTCTTTGCCCCTCCTGGGAGGAGGGAAGAGAGGTACTCCTTCAAGGGGGCATTTAGAGGCCCCTCTTCTATCATCCGAGCTTCCTGGCCTGGAGTCATCTTCGAAGGCATAATCGCCTTAGACCATATTTGAATCGTCTGACATCCTACAGAAGCAAAGGAAATAAAGGTAAACCGGAAACGAGAGGGAGGACTCATCGGATGGTCACCGGAAATCGCTTCTGTCGGAAATTGCTAATCTGCCGGAATCGCCTCTCTCACATGTTGCAATCGCCGGAAATCGCCTTCGCAGGGAATCGCCTCCTCAAGTAGCCCATAGCAACATGAATTAAGAAAGCAAAAATGTGAGTGCCTCCGAGCACTGGGGTTTTTATAACCCGCGGATGATTCTTGCATTAATGGCGAGATATGATGACTGCAGCCGAACCGTCGCTGGCCGACTTCAGAGGACACGTGGCTGGTGGCCACTGGTCTAAGCACTGCCAAGTCATGTGCCCCTAGCATTGGGCAACGAACTCCGAGCAGTGGAAGCATCGCGTAGCCGCCTTTCGTGGCTTGCGTGGCAGTCCCTCATAATGTCTCTGACGATTTGAGATCCTAACCATCGCCATGCGTCTGTTCGAGAATAACCAGTGTACAGAAAGCCCCGATGACGTATCCTTTTTGAATATGAAAACCATGATTACAACTGCACACGTTGGGAATGCAACAGAGGAAACTATCAATCTTCTGCATATACTTACTCTCTGAGTCTGTGTCCGAACTCGGAGAGTAGGGGGCTTCTGTTATAGGAAGGCTAGAGACGCCTCAGCTCCGAGGTCCGAAATAATCCAGAGCTAATTCGAGGCATAAAACTAAGCTTGGAGTTGTATAGGCGAAGGATGAACATCTGATTCGACGACTGTTATGTTTCGAGGCCCCGGATGGTATGATCCGAGGTTAAGTCGGTTCGCTTGGAGGTCAAAGCGGAACCCTGGAATGATCTGAGGCTGAAGTTGTCGGCTCGGAACGATCTGATGCCGAGGTGCTCGGTTTAGGACTCGGACCGGAATCCACTAATGAGGAAGGCCGTGAAGTGTCCCACTATCATACGATTGACGACGGTTACTCAACCACCTACGTCTGTATGACCATGCAACGACTGGGTAGCCGAATCACTTGTAAGATGAGGCAAATGCCCCGAGATGCGCCTAGTTAGACGAATATGCCCATCATGCCCTAAGATGCGTCGAGTTATGCGGACGTGCTCACCGTAGGCGATAAGGTATAAATAGCATCTTGTGAGAAGTAAACAGGTATGCAACATCTCGCACTCTCTCTCTCTCTACAATTGAACTTAGACCCAGAATCTCTTGACCTGACTTAAGCATCGGAAGGGCTCCTATTTCAATCAGGGTCTCCTTCGCTCACCACCATTGTGCGGGTTTAGGTCTCTGAAGCGATTCGAAGTCTGAGCATCCGAACATAGACCAAATATTATCTGCAACAATATATATATATATATATATATATATATATATATATATTATATATTATATATATATATATATATACATCTTTATAAATAAAAATAAAAAATAAAACATAAGTGAAAGAATTCTTTTGCCCTTAAAATGATGTTCCTCACTTAACATGTATCAACATTTTAAAATGGAAAATGCCTTTGCCTAAATCTGAGGTGACCCACCACTAACCCAGCGGAGTCATGCATCTAGCCTGTCTAAGCCACATCTTTTATGAAGCCAACCGTCACTGCACAGTAAGCAATAATGGGATGTTCGGTGGCCCCGCCTACGTGCACGTTGTCACCTGAATGTTTGGTGTGGCATTTATGGTAGGCCACACCCTATATCTCTAGCAGCTTTGGACCATTTGAAGTAGGGCTGTCAACGGGCCAGGCAGTAACACCGGCCCTAATTAAAATTTTGATTTTCAGGCCCAAGCCCGGCCCATTGACGCCCCTACTTTGAAGGTAGAATACGTGGAAAGTCTCACCGCATTTCAGGGTATGCTGATTGGGCGAGACCGAACCGTAATTGCGCGCTTGAGTTGCTTGGAAAAGCACCAGCACGCATGTTAGTTGGGACAGGACTGGAATCCTGGACGGTTGCGTTGCTTCTAAGAGCACCAACGCACATGTTAGTTGGGAGCGGACTGGAATCCTGAACGCGGATTACCTTGAGCCCCACCACCAGGGAGACATGCACGCATTTTATCTGCCCTCTTCATCCATTTGCCACATAAATTTAACCCATGAGCTCAAAAATAAGCAAATCCAAAGTTCAAGTGGACCACACTACATGAAATAATGAAGATTAAACTTTTGTGTGGTTGAAAACTTTTTAAGGTTACGAAAGTTTTGGTTCAAACTAATATTTGTTTTTCCCTACATCTCTCTATATGTGTGCACTTTTAGTAAATAAATATCCTGAAGGTTATAGGTTGGTAAAATTATTTCTACTGTTTCCAAAGATGTAGTTTATTTGAGCTTTAGATTTACCTGATTTTTGAATCATTCCTTAGAATGATCTGGCAATGGATTGACAGATAGGATAAAACACATACATCACAGTGTATCACACGGAGTCACGTATCTGGGTCTACGGGCAAACCGTGTACGGGATTCCTCGACAACATGTGTTGCATGCAACAGTACAACACACAAGCTCCCTAAGACTGGGGCCACCGTGTTGCGTGTGTGGCATCCAATCCATCCGTCGCATGCGCCCCTCAATTTCAGCTTCATGTGCCGAAATTCAGCCGGATTTACAATGAGTAGACACCAACCATTCGTTTGTATGCGGGGATCACGATGGTGTTGTATTCTATTAACAGATATTCCAAAAATCAGCCCATTCAAAACTCAGGCAGAATTTAAGGGGGCTTTACATTGTTACACGTGGTGTTGTCAACTTGAAATTTAAAATGAGATTGATTTTCTGGGCTCTACCATAAATACGAGAAGACTCAGTTGATGGACGGACTAGATGAATTACACACAATGCAGATGGTCCCACGGAAAAGAAGCGGATTGCATACTGATCCTGCTAGTAGCGAGTCGTCACTGGTAAGTGCCATATGAACCCAACATGATGCATGTGTTTTATCCAGGCCATCCATAAATATTCAAATCTCACATAGACCACACCACAGGAAACCATAGTGATTGATGCCCACTGCTAAAAACTTTATGAGCTGCGAAGAAGGTTTTGGATCAAGTTGATATTTGTGTTTCTCTTCATCGAGCTGTATATGTGCAGTTACGTAATAGGTTGGATGCATGGCAAATAAAAATTGCAGTGAGCTACAAATGTTTTGATGATGATTTCATCATCCTTGTTCCCTATGACGTCGCTCACTTGAGATTTGGATTTACCCTTTTTGGCTCATGCCATAAAATGAACCAGAAAAAACGAAGGGGCCGGTTGGATGAAACGGACGCGGATTGCGTCCTACCCCCGCCCAGACGGTAATCCGTCCGGGCAGGGCTCTGTGGGGTACACCGTGTTGTAAGTATTTTATCCACACCGTTAATTGTTTTTATAAGTTTATTTTAAGATATTACCCAAAAATTGAGTAGGTTCAGGGCTTAAGTGGACCACAAATTGCGGATTAAACTTTCACCATTAAAAACTTCCTAGGAGCCGGAGAAGTGTCGGATCAAGATGAAATTTGTGTTTTCACTTCATCCAAGTCTGCATGACCTTATTAATAGGTTGGGTGGTAAAAAAACATCACGGTGGCCCTTAGAAATGTTTCAACGGTGGGTGTCATTATCACTGCAGCTTCCTTTGATGTGGTCCACTGGATCTGTTTATCTGCTTCATTTTTTGTATAATATTTTTAAATGATCATATAAAAATGATTAACGATGTGGATAAAATGATTACATTACGGTGGGCCCCACAGAGCCCCGCCCGGACGGATTCGGGGCGGGGATAGGACGCAATCCGCGTCCGGATAAAACACATACATTATGGTGGCGGGCCCTTGTAGCACCGACCAGTAGCTACGTTCCGACCCAGATTTCCTGCAAAAGGTGTTCACAGAGCTTCCTGCGATGGGAAGCTAGGTGGGGCAGCCACCATGATGCTTGTGTGAGTTGTACCTCTTTATCCATTTTGCAAGCTAATGTTAGTACATTCAACTAAAAAAGAGCCAGATCCAAGACTCGTGTAGGCCACATGAGATGAAACAGTGGAGATTGAACGACCACCATTGAAACATTTTCATGGCCACAGATGTTTTGTACCTGGCCTTTTGTGTGTGTGTTTTCAGTTCATCCCAGTGAGAATTACCTTATAAACGGTTTGGATGCCGTATAAATATGAAGGTGGAGCCCAGGAAAGTTTCAATAGTAAGAATTTTCTTCCCCAGTTTTCCCTCTGGTGTGGCACAGTTGAGTCTTGGATCAGACTCATTTTTTGTCATATTCACTAAAATAAGGTCTCAAAACGGATGAACGGGTGGATTTCTTACAAACATCACCGTTAGCCCCACCTAGCTTCCCAGCGCAGGGTGCTCCTGCTAAAGGCTTTGCAGGAAAAACGCGTCCAATACGTTGGTGCGGGCAGGGTCAGTATGCGAGAACGGATTGGCTACTCCCCCTGCCACCAGCCCCGTGGCTGGTGGTCGGTGCTCTGTGGGTCCCCATGATGTATGTGTTCATCCATTCCATTAATCCATTTTTACAGATCATTTTAGGGCTTGATCCCAAAAATGAGAGGGATATAAATCTCAGGTGGACCACACAACAGGAAAATAATAGTAATTGAAATATAACTCAATTTTGTTCTCATACGATAAAATGATCTAAAAAAATATACGGACGGCATGGATGAAACACATACATCATGGCGGGGACCACATAGCACCGACCACCAAGCCATTGGCTGGTGGCAAGGGGAGTAGCCAATCCGTTTCCTCAGTATGCAATCCGCGTCGTTCCGTGGGGTGTTGCATGCAACAGTTGTTGTAGTCGATCCATGTCCGCTGGATGAGAAAGTAAAAGTTACATGATACTCAGGCAGCGTATGAAGCTTGACACGCAGGTCAGAGTTCAAAAAACACAATAGTTTGAAAATGCTAACATCTTATTCGAGGACACCTTTTCGTTGAAATAAGACCATTGGATATTTTCCATTTGTAACCGTCCAATAAATGTCCACCGGTCTGATAGCCAGATTATCAAATAAACCCAACTTATGGTAGAAGATACATCTCAACTCGAATCCATTAATTTGAACAGTCAAAATTAGTTTACTCGTATTCCAACTGTGCAGTTTATAAGTGCCTGCGTATCATCCATCAAAGTCTGTCAGAGTATCAAAAGTTTTCCTCTTTATGAAGTGGCAAAGTTAGGTTGAATTAACCATAAAGATTACAGGACGCGGATTGCGTCCTACCCCCGCCCGGACAGTAATCCGTCCGGCAGGGCTCTGTGGGGCCCACCGAGATGTAAATGTTTTATCCACGCTGTTCATATCTTTTCTCAGATCATTATAAGGTATAATACAAAAAATGAGGTAGGTCTACAGATCCAATGGACCACAAATTAGGGATTGAACGTCCACCATTAAAAAGTTCTTGGGAGCTGGAGAAGTTTCTGATCAAGTTTATATTTGTGTTTTCACTTCATCCACGTCTACATGAACTTATTAATAGGTTGGATGGTAAAAAAACATTACAGTGGCCCTTAGAAAGGCTTCAACGGTGGGTGTCATTATCACTGCAGCTTCCTTTGGTGTGGTCCACTGGAGCTGTATACCTACCTAATTTATAGGATTATAACTTAAAACGGTATTATAGGAGAGATGAACGGTGTGGATAAAATACTTACATCTCGGTGGGCCCCACAAAGCCCTGCCCGGACGGGGCGGGAGTAGGACGCAATCCGCGTCAAAGATTACAACGCAGTTTTCTCACTTTAGGAAGCACTTTCGTGAAACACATGTACCATCAAACTTACATATGTCCGCGCAGGCACATGTGCCAATTTGGTGCACGCGATTACTCCAACATGGCACGCGTGCATGAGAGATCCGGTCCGTTCAGAAGGCAGGCCACGTGCACACGCACGAAGGATAGGATCCGCTCGTTTGGTGGTGTACACGTGTGGAGGATGATTGGCCGTTGACATCTTTACATGTTGCGACTTTGAAGTCATGAAATCACGGTTAGTGGAAAATGGCTAGCTTTCCTCACCCCGGTCAAAAAAGAGCACCCCCACGTTCTCTCCCTTTTAATATAATCAAAAGAGAATCTTGTTGAGAAAGCATCGTTTAACAAGATAAGCAAATGATTCGGTGGGGTTCTTCCCTACTCAACTTCGATGAAATCGCCTTACACGTGGCTGATGTGATGGGTGGCCCCTGTTGAGGGGGAAGCGGATTGGGTGGTGTACCACACACTACTGACCTGGCTGGTTTGATTACGTGTCGTCCGAAGGCAAACGCTGACGCTCGTCGAGCTCCGAGTTGGACGAACGGTTCAAAGGAGATCAAAGTTACATGGGCCTCACAATGATGTATTTATTATATCCACACCTTTCGTCCATTTGGCGAGACGTATGGGACCTAAAACGAATCGTATCTAGAGCTCAAATGCACCACACCACAAATAGAAGTGGACAATGATTCTCACCGTTAAAAAGTTTATAAGGCCCACTATAACGTTTATTTTTCATCTGATCTGTTCGTAAGGTTACACAAACATAAATGTAGAGGAAAAACCAATATCATATTAATCAAAAACTTCCTTAACCCAAAAAGGGTTTGAATGGTAGATATTCAATTCCCCATTGCCTTTCGAACTGTAATCCAATTGATCATTGGATCGGTCTTATTTCTCAGCTCTAGCCTTAAAACGATCCCGCCAAATAGATGGACTGTTTGGGTATAACACATACCTCGTGAGGGATCCACGCAGCGTGGTGACCTCAACACACCAGCCAAGTCGGTGGTGCATGGTACACCAGCCAATCTGCTTCCCCCAGGGGAGGCGGCTTGCGTATTGACACTCCAATACGGACGTCATTATTGGTCGGTCCCACGTGGGCTCGACTCCGTGCCGTACATTCATTTTGCCAACTTATTTCAAGGCATGCGTGGAGAAACGACGTAGATATCAGGTATATCACATGAAATAGTGGTGATTGAATGCCCTAACGACATTTCCATGTCAAAGGTTCGATGGCAAATAAACGTTACAATGCATCTTAGAAAGTTTGTAATCGTGGGCGTTCAATCAACACTGTTTTGTAAGGACTGGTCTACTTAAGATTTTGATCCGTCTGATTTTGGGCATGAGCTCGAAAATGGATGAACAGCGTTGATAAAACACATACGTAATGATAGGGCCTACAGAGGACCGACCAGTAGCCACGTCAGGACTGGCAGGATCACTGGGTGGTGATGGATCACATCAAGAAAAGGTAACTGTTTGATGCTCTGGCAGCGTGTGATACCTGATACGCAAGCACTAAGAAACTATATACGTTCATATATTAACTTGAACTACACAGATTGTCGCTAGGTCCCCGTCCCAAATCAGATGCTTGACCAATCGGATGTCTTTTATTTCTAACCGTCCAAGTGTCCACCGGTCAGACTAGATAATCAAAAAAGCTTAATTTTTATACGCATGCATGACATTACTTCCGCTGACGTGGACGAAGCGACTTCACATGGATGAGATCCACAGCGTACATCAGGTGTGTGTTTGGACCGGAGTCTAAACATCAGGCCGAATCAACACTCAGGCTACACCATCGGCATGGGAAACAGTAAGGGTCAGTTTGGGCAGTGGGATTAGAAGGGATTTGGTGGGGATGGGATTCATCTGGTATTGTGCCAATTCCACTCCTTGTTTGGGAGGAATGGAAATGCTTGGAATTACATTACATGGAATTGCATTGGGTCGTGTGCTAATTTCACTCAATGTTTGGAAAGTTGTGTAGGTCTCAACATGATGTGTGGGCTATATCCACATCGTCCACCCGTTTATCGAGATTATTTTAGAGCATGGCCAAAAAATCAGGTAAATCTAATGCTCAAGTGGACTCCACCGTAGAAATCAATAGGGATTGAATACTTACCATTGAAAACTTCTTTAGTGCTACATAAGTTTTGGATCTATCTGGTTTTTAGGCCCATGCCATAAAATGAGGTTATGAAACAAATGAACGGTTTAGATATAACACATGTATGTTATTCTCAGTAATTTCAAAATGATGGTGGGTATATTCATTCAATGTACCACCGTATTATAAACAAAGTAGGGCATTAATTTAATCCAATGGTAACAGGGGACAACCCCTGCCATGGGTAATAATTATGTTTTTTGAATCCCATCCCCACCTAATCCCTTCTAATCCCACTGCCCAAACTGACCCTAAAGATGGCAAATCCGACCGTTGAAAAAAAAATACTAAAATTGTCCAAGTCCAAATTTCGTTTGCGTACACCGCTGTAAATATATGCCATCCAATCCAGTCATCTTACGTGCCACTCCAAGGATCCTAGCCATCCATTCAATCGCCTTGAAACAAACAATAGAAATGAAACGGATAAAAAGTAAAAGGTAGCCCACTCGCTATCCACAGTACACGACACCACGTGAAAAGTCGATAGTCAGCAGCATAGAAGCTGAGTGAGAGACGGCACCACACCACTGTATCATTTCCGACCGACAGTAGATTGATGAGTACCGAGATTAGGTACCCCAACAACTCCCATCAGCTGAAGACTAATCACACGCCGTCCGTGTATTTGGTGGGCCTAATTGACCACAGTTTTCCACCAATAGACGTACACGATTCACTGGCGGGACCCAACAGTCCCATGAATTGTCAGTCACCCTTGTCAAATACCATCCACTAAAATTGCTTAAAGACCAAAATGCCCATGCAATCAACCCCACACTCACAGATCCGACGGGGAAAATGTTTCATTTTGAGGGGTATTTATGTGACTCGATAACGGGGGAAGAGATAAGAAGAGGAAGAAAAAAGAAAAGAAAAACTATCAATTCCCATCCAAAATGCGAAGATATACAAATTGATAATGGTAGTCTCAGTATTAAATTTTCCAAAAAATCCAAATACGTATAATACACGTACGGAAATTCGCTTTTTTCTTCTCTTTCTTTCAACCTCTGTACAAGGGCGACCGCTCGTGCACGACCTTTACCGTCTTCGGCTGCCGGAAAACCTTGATTGGGCTCGGAAAATGCCAACCCCAACCCTTTAATCTGACATCACCGCCGGAGACCTCGCCGGGATCTGAGTAACAAGAAATCCCAACCGATCTCGATCTCGGCAGCTTGTCCGTCTTCTTCACCTCCCCAACCTTCCTCTTCGTCTTCTCCGCCCTCAAGAACCACAAGAAGGACGAACGGCTCCGATTCTGCGGCGGGGGAGGCGGGATCCCGTCGCCTTTGCGGTCGGATTTTGTCCGGAGGAACTGAAAAGCTGCGGATCGAGAGCGTTGGAAGGGGGGTTCGGTGTCGATGAGGAGCGACATGCGGCCGACGGCTCCGATCCCGGAGCCGTACTTGGAGACATCGACCGCGGCGGAGGAGAAAGATGAGGAGGAGGAGGAAGAAGAAAGGAAGTCGGAGGGGTGACAGCAGCCACAGGGGCGTACGTTAGCGCAGTCGGGGCAGAGGAGGATGAGACGGTCCCTGAGGCAGATGGGACAGACGCCGTTACGAGGCTGTGAAGGGTGTTTTCGACATTTTCCCGATTCTTCTTCATCAAAAAGAAAATCCATCGCCTTTTTGCCTTCTCTGCTTTCTTTCTTCCCTCCCCTTTTCTTTTTCTGTTTTTTTTTTTTCCTCTTGAGAATTTAAGTAATGGCAGAGCTTGAGCTTAACGGGTTGGGTTGGGTTTTAAATAGGAGAGATTGTCGGGAAGAAGAGTGTAAAAGCTACGCGCGCGAGTAAAATACAATTTAGCTGTGTGACACGTGTGGGTTGGGAGCGGATTAGGTGCTACTCGAGTAACAGATTAGTGGACGTTAACCTTAAGGTGGGGCCCAACGTGATTAATTTTTATATATCCACACCGTTCATATGTTTCTCCAGTCCATTTTAATACGGGTTCCCAAAAATTATGCAGATGCAAATCTTAGGTGGACCCCACCACAGGAAACAGTGTTGATTAAGTGCCTCACGGTTAAAATTCCAAAGGGTCCATTGTAAGGATTTCGTAATTTTTATTTGCAACCCAAACCTGTTGATAATGTCAAGAAGATTTGGATTAAAGGAAAATATAAATATTAACTTGATCCAAAACACTTGTGGCCCATAAAATGCTTTTAATAGGAATTCACCACTGTTTCTAGTGGTATAATCCACCTGAGTTTTGAATCTTCTTAACGCTTGAGATCATGATCTAAAATGAGACGGAAAATCAGATGGACGGTGTGGATTTACAAAAATACATATACGTGGCCCCACACGGTTTGGTTAACGCCCACTGAGGTGTTACGGTATCGGGCAGTTACGACGCCTGTCTGATCATCTACACATGCAGGGGCGCAACACTCCTGCTGGGACGCGGATTGCGTCCTACCCCCGTCCGGACGGATTACCGTCCGGGCAGGGCTCTGTGGGGCCACCGTGTTGTAAGTGTTTTATCCACGCCGTTAAACGCTTTTTTTCCGATAATTTTAATATGTGAGCCAAAAAATGAGCAGGTCCAAGGCTTAAGTAGACTACAAAGTGGAGATTGAAGTCCACCATTAAAAACTTCGTGGGAGCTGAAGTTTCGGATCAAGCTGATATTTGTGTTTTCACTTGAAAAAAAAACATCACGTTGGCCCTTAGAAAGGTTGCAACGGTGGGTGTCATTATCAATGCAGCTTCCTTTGGTGTGGTCCACTTAAGCCTTGGACCTGCTTAATTTTTGGTTCACATATTAAAATTATTAAAATTATTGAAAAAAGCATTTAACGGCTTGAATAAAACACTTACAACACGGTGGACCCCACGGAGCCCTGCCCGGACGGATTACCGTCCGGGCGGGGGTAGTACGCAATCCGCGTCCCTCCTGCTGATCTGCTAATCATATGGCTACAGTGGTGGCGGATTAACTGTTACCGGGGTAACAATTTAGTGGGTGATACGCTTACCTTGTGGGACCCACCTTGATTTCATATCCACGCCGTCCATCCGTTTTCTTAGGTCATTTAAGAGCGTTTTACAAAACTTTAAATATATCTAAATCTATGGTGGACCACACCACAGGAAAAAGTGGTGAATAACCATTAAAATCTTTTTTTAAGGATACAAAAGTTTTGGATCAAGCTAATTTTTATATTTTCCCGTCATTCATTTCTGTTTGACCTTATCAAGAGGTTGGATAGGAAAGGAAATAAACATTACGTATCTGCTTAAAGTGGGCCTTGGGAGGTTTTAACGGTGACCGTTTAATCATCACTGTTTCTTGTGGTGTGGTCCACCTAAGAACTGGATATGCTTAATTTTTAACAAATTGTCCTAAAGTTTGCTGAAAAAACGAATGGACATGATAGATATACAAAATGTCAGTAAAGTGGGCCCTACGGTGAGGATAACACCCACTGAGCAGTTACCACTGTAACACCTAATCCGCGTCTGCAGCCGGGAGCCCGGGTAACAAAAAGATCCGTTGGGCCTGCCGCGCGTCAGTTTGACATCGAATCCGGCATCCCTCCGTAGTGGAGTTGGAATAGGTACCATGGAACTTTTCCGAGTCCACCATGATGTTATTTGGAAGCTTGTATTTGGAAAATGATTCGAATAACAAAACCAGATGATAGCTCTTCAGTTGTGTTTGCGGCTTGTAAACTAAAATGCACTAGAATTTTAAAATAGAAATGCATTCTAATTTTATAATATATTTACAAAAATTTGATTTAAGTTCAAATAATGCCATACCGCCTTGAAACCTGTTGGTAATGGATGGATGGTGTATGTTGAGGTCAAAATTTGGATCGCCCTCCACTCCTTGGGTTGACCCTGGTCCTGTACAAAGGGTGAGCAAAGGAGACCCTGGCTAAGCGGGGGACCCTATGTCGAGAGCGTAGGGAATCGGGGTCTAATATTGATGAGTAGAGGGAGAGTGTCAGATCTTGCGTACCTGTAGCAGTGAGGTCTTCACGTATTTATACTTAGCTATCGAATGATCTGGGTCCGATGATCACGGCACGATTTCCTCAATCAGGGAGATTTTCGGATCGTAGAGATGTCGTACGCAATCCAAAGATCACGTAACGCGCGACATACGTATCTGCGAGCGACGTAATCGCCCACGCCTCCTTACGGCAGTTTCTAAGTCTGGTTTACCCACGTCTCCTTAACGGCAGCTTCTAAGCCTGGCATGAGGGACGTCCACCTTTGAGGGTGGGCTCGGTTCGGCGCAATTGATGGCGACCATCATGGTCCGAGCCGATCCCCCCTTCGGTTATGTAGGAATCTCGCCTTTCAGGGGCGGACTCTGCCTCGCACAGTTGTGATAACATTGGCTTCGGCAGACTTCCAAGTGAAAGATGTTGACCTTAAGCTTGTGTCAACGAGTGTGGGTTACAATCCGCGCGGACAATAGATGGGTCGGAGGTAATCAGCCGGCACACCCTTTTCGTTTCATATTCTCTGCCGGGCCTTGTGCCTGGATCTTGACGGTGTTTATTTTCGGGTCGGCCAAGGGGTCGGAGCTTCCACTTTTATTATCTGAACTGAGTTGTTATCTGCTCGTCCGATCGGATCAGAGTACTGCCCGGCCTCGGAGTTATGAGGGGTTCAGATTTTCCCATAACAGTGTAGATAAAATCAACGGCCACGGAGCCACTGCGACCGAGTCCATTTAGGACCTGATGGAAGGGGATTGTGTAGTGAATAAACTCTGTCGTATTAACATGCTGTCCATTCATTTTAGCTACTCATTTTAGAGCATGAATCCAAATTTGAAGCATATTCCAAATCCAAATGGACCACATCACACGAAACATAGAAAACCTTACAAATAATGCCATACGGCCTTGAAACCTTCTTAGGTCCCATGGAAAAACCTGTTGGTAATGTTACACAAACATGAATGAAGGGAAAATACAAATATCAGCTTGACCTATAACTTTTGTGGTCCCTAAGAAGTTTTCAATTATAAGCATTTAATTCCCAATGTTGCATGTGGTCGACTAAAGCTTTGGACGAGCACTCATGCTCTAAAATGAGCTAATAAAATGGATAGCAGCATGGATAAGGCACATACATCATGGTGGTCAAGCAGGGTCTGTGATAGGCTATAACATTTAGGGGTACACATGGAACCAGTAAACCGGATTGGAACCGACCAAGCCGCACGGTTTGGTCCACTTCTAGTTCTGGTTACAAAAATCGAAGAACTGATTAGTTTGGTTTGGTTCTTAGTTTGGGGTCCTGTAGAACTAAACCGAACCGTGAATCAAACCCTAGAACCGAATCATAGAACTGAATTTGAAACCAAACCTGGAACCAAACCAAGTTTACAATATATTTTAGTCGTCTATTTTATTACTTTACAATATATTTTAGTTGTTTTGACTCATGATTTATGGTTTACAGTGTGCCCTTTGATTATTTTTGTAAATGTCTTTTCGCACACCTTATATAATATCTAAACCATTCATCAAATCGATCACAACATAAATGGACATGGATTGAATTTTTTATATATATATATATATATAATATATATATTATATATATATATATATATATATATATAATATATATATATATATGCAATTGGATTTGATGATAAAGAGCTCTCGGAACCGACTTGGTTTTTACCGTCCGGATCCGGTTCGGTTTGTGCAAACAATTTGGTCTGATTTTTCTGGAACCGTTAGGAATGGTTGGCGGTTCTAGTTTCACCCAGGACTAGACCAAACCAAACCGAACCGTATGCACCCTGAATTTAGCATTAGTGAGAGCCAAGCTGGCAAACATGTGGAATATCCGTGTAAGCATAAGGTAGATACACAGATAAGATGAAGATCTGACAAATTTAAGCTGGTACACTCATCAGTTGGGCCAGTCTATACAAACAAGATTGGAGGTTTAAATGTACGGTAGACGTGTGCCCTTCCTGGTGAGTGAAATAGACAGATTAGCTTCGTGAAGAGGACCACCTTATGCACCGTCCAGATATTCTACTACTTTTTCTCCGCATGTGGGTCGTGCTAGCAAACCGAGTGAAATGATACGCGGAAATGCGCTCGCGTCGGTTCGTTTTTCACGTGCTACTACCATACACGTGCCATTCTCTCGCAAGTCTGCCCACTGGCGTACATGCTCCAACGAGCGAGCGAACAAACATTCATTGTTCCGCACGAGTACAGCTCCCGGCGCAGTGCAAGTGAGGGACAAGATAAGCACACGTGGGCTCACCTCTTCATCATCTAAACTGCTCACGCGTTAAGCCCATGGTGGGTAAGAGTGCCCCGGTGGGCCATCTTTGTCCTGCTAACATGTAAATCACTGATTATATGTCTGATATCATTTGGTATGTGAGATGTAACAAGCAATACTGACGCAGGGAAAGACATGTTGAGGTCAGGCACGACTTCTACATGGTATAACTACTCTGAAGTCACGGAGCTTCTCTAGATTCTTTTCAGAGATACTTTGAATCCAATATATATATATATATAATAATTTTTTAAATTTCATAATAAATTAATCAATGTCTAAAACGAACTTACAAGCTTCTTAAATAATGACATGAAACCTAAGAATAAGTTTCAGAATTAAATTACAAATAAAACTCTTAAAAATCCTAACTCAACACAATTTCGGCTAAAAATAATAAATGTCCTATTTGGCTCATCCGTGCTATTTTACTACTTATTCTAAGCACTTATGTTGGACGCATGGATGAAGAGTTATAAACAAACTAAAATTTATTATAAATAGTAAAAATGAAGACAAAAAGAAAATTTAATGGTTGATATGATGGAATCTCACAAATTCAGCATGCGCAACCTAATTTATTTGAGTTGGGTGGCTAAAGTAGCTCGTCCTATGCTAAAATCATATATGACAAGTAAGATAACTCATTCCGATTTGTGAAATACACCCATTTTAAAGTTCAGATGGTCCAGATCACTTCTGCCTTCGATCAGGCCTTTTCTAGTCCATCTACGCCATGAAATTGTATGCCACCCGCTATACAACAAATACACGTGCAGCCGTTCATAGGGTATCTCAAACATTGGTCCGATTTCTTCCACCGTGAATGGGGTGCGTAGAAACCATCCTCATTAGACATCAATAGCTTGCAAAACAGATGGTTGAGGAGAAGATTTAGTTGTACACGTTCAACTGAATATAGTCCGATTGAATGGTCAGGATCTTCAGATCTGGAAAACAATAAAGGCGTTGGTCAGCCCCATTGCATCAGAGTTCTTGATCAACGAATCGTGGACCACCCATCAGCATCTCGACATTAATTGATGCCCACCGGCTTATAATTAGGGGCGGCACTGTGTCAGGTCCGCCTGTCGGTAGACGAACCCAACCCACATTTGAGCCGGGTCGGTTATTAGCCCATTCAACCCGACTTGCCCGTAGAGATTACCAGCAGACCCGAACCCGATTCAGAAACCAATTTGTATAAAGTTTTGAATTTTTATCCATCGCCTGACTTTACCCACCAACTCGCCGTTTGGTGAGTATTTGGTGGACGGATGAATTGGAAGCACCAACTACCCACGTTCAGTAAATAAGTTCCCAAAAACCAAAGTTCATTATTATAATTACATATCTTGCTCCACGAAATTTCCCGTTTTGAGAATTTTTTTTGGAGATTTTCACATTTTTAATATTTTTTAAAGATAATTAGAAAAATCATGCAGAAAGAAATTATTTATTATAAATAGATAAATAATTTGAAATTTTAACATTTAAAAAAAAAAAAAAAAAAAAAAAAAACCCACAATAATTTCCATATAAAATCATGAAAAATTAAAAATTGTCAAAATTTTGAAAAACTTTGCCATGTAAACACAATAACATCATTAGGTTAATCTTTTTGTATAAATTCACAAGAATATCAAGATTTCAAATATATTTGCCAGGATGGCTAGAATATGAGTGCCAATATGATTTTAAAGTACAATTAGCCATTATTTGCACTGTCATGCAATTTAAATTGTATTTGAGTTAAGAGGAAAATTTTCTTACTTTGGAAGTGTGATGGATGATGATAAGGAGACACTTAAAATAGACTTATAGATATTGCAAACATGACATACAACTCATTCATGCTGACCCAACCAAAAAGTCTAGACACACCATGAATTAAAAATTAAACTTATTTAATTATTTTGATTGTGGACTTGTTTATTGGACAGTTAGAAATGAAAAAAAAAAATAACAAAAAATAAATTTCTAGTGGTTTCAACAAACAGCTATCCACAAATTGGAGGATACAATTTCTCAACCAATTTAATTATGAGACTGTGACTTAGCAACCATCGGTTCATCGATTTGGTTAGTTTAATTTTAGTAAATCCATGCCACATGCACAATTTCTGAGTGCTCGAGGATAAAGCATTGTAGTATACCAGAGTATCATATAACTAGCTCTCATTTGAGTTCATGTGGGCCACGTCTACAATTTATTAGTTCCTGCAATTCATCCATATTTAGTGGACGGTATCTGGATGTAGACTGTTTATATTGACTTGAATGCAAGCCACTTCTATAACAATGATTGAATATGAATCCCATCATGTGTAAAGCATTTGCAACGTGTCACGTGAATTAGACATCCAAGCATTTGAGGAATAGGTATGCTTGAGTTTTTAGGCCCATGTTTATTAAGAGGTTGGGCCTTCCTTTTCAGTCGACTATGATGTTGTTATATAAAGCTTGAATTGGCTCTAACTTTGTGGTCTACTAAGATAAATGTTAAAATACATATTCAAAGAAGGAGTAATGTGTTCATGTCTGAAATTTCACCGGTAGACAACATGCATTTCAAATAGCGTCCAATTTCAGTTGCATCATTTTTTTTAAATAGTGTTGCTAACTATTATTGACATGCATATGTATTTATTCTTTAGATTATATTGTGATTTTTTCATGTTTGATTTTACTTGTGTTGGCTCTCAGTTAATTTTGGATCATGTGTGATATGTGCGGGCGTGCTAGAAGTGATTGCGTGGCTCGATTCAAACCGAACAATTTAACCCCAAGTGTTAAGATAGGCAAATATGTTAAATGCGATAATATATGATTGAGAATTGAGAAAATCGGTCGTCTATTCAACCAATCTCAAAATAGTTATAGGATAATTAGGCGATTATTAGATGGTGGGGTTCTTCCTCTGAAAATGAATTGTACATTGACTTCCATGCGAAATAATTTTTATAAGTGGAAATAGTCAAACAAAAAGTAAACACTTATAGTCGGTTACAAGGAACAACCGCAAAATTCTTTTCTAAAAGATGAATTGCTTGTATTGAAATTGAGAATAATTCAACGTATGATCATAAACTTAGATTCCTGCTAAAAATTACCACAAATGGATTACAACTTAATATTACTGTTACTGGATTATCACTACTCTTAAGATAGAGCTAAGTTATGATAAAGAAAAGACAACTTGGCTTCGTTGATTTCTTTACTATTTATAAATCTATTTTGTGGGTATCTCTCAGATTTTTTTTTTTTTTCTTTATTTAATGGTTACATCAATTAATTCATCGCCATGTTGGTCATTCAAATCCTTCATTCTCTTCTTAACACGTCCCTCGAACCGTTATTTTTGCTTGACTACTTTTCGCCTTTTGCACCAGCTATAATTTCATAAAAAAGTACTCTAAATATCTTTAAAAGATCTTTCGTCCGTTATACATTTCTTGTGCAATGATACATATCATTTTGTAATTTGCTACCTCAGAAATAGGATACAATAATATGTATAAATTTGAATGCTTCATAATGATGTAAATGCATAGATATTAAAAGTAGCCTTAATAATGAGTTATAACCCACATCCATTAATTAAAAGCTTGATTTACTTCTCTCACAAAGTAGATTATTATACAAATATCCACAATAGGAGTAATGTGCATTGAAATGCATTTACATATAAAATATATCTCAACCTTATTTTATGATATGATAATGATAAAATCTCATAAAGAACAGTACAATCAGCCTGGTAACAGTCAAATTGTATAAACCTACTTACTGTAATAGAGATATCATTGATTGATTGGATAGATCTCACGTTATAATTGTATAGATGATGGACTCTTTATCATTCATGATATGTGAATTGAGCCACACTTATTGTGAAACCAATTACCTATAGGTCAGATTAATTCTGATCAAATTATTGTACTTGTGAGTATGCAAGTGTGATAAGTGACTTTTGTGTCTTTATTAATCAACACTATGTGATATGATTGCAATGAGGTGACGTTGCTTTAGTGTACATTTTCAAGGCCATGCACACATATTCAATTAGGTAAGAAACACGCTAAGAAAATAATCAAATCGATATTGAGTTATGAAGATTGGCTAAAAGAAAAATATTGCATATGACCCCACCGTGGAAATGATGCATATAAAATAAATTTAAAACCGGTTAAAAGAAAATCTTATATGACTGCACCGTGGTAATGATGCATATAAATTAATTAAATAAATTTAAAACACCAAGTCAAGCGGAGTTGAATTTTATATAAGAACTGTTTTTTAAAATTATTATATATTGTTTATTTTAATACTTTTCAATTGGCTTTGCCAAGATAAAATTCACTCCATCTCAAAAATAAGAAGTGCACGTTATGATCAAACCATTGAAAAGTGAACGCGTGCATAGATGGACTGAAACATGTTTAATTGAGTATGATCAAATTTATAAGAAGTGGGCGATTAGATGAATTATTTCTCATCTACTAATGGATTTTGTGTAATGTCATTCCCATCCATCGGGTGGGTTGTAATTTCAAAATCTTACATTAGATTTACTTTATCGAAAAGTGTAGATTGAGTTTTCTTATTATAATAAAGAAGATGATAATTCAGAATACCTTATTACCATTATAACATAAAAGACATAAATTTAATATCTAATTGGCATTTCTGTAAGATGAAGATGCCTGGCTTTAGTTTATGTGACTCTTCTCTACTTTAATGGAATTTATTTTCACTTAAATATCTCAATATATCAAATCTAGAAATCTCATAGTCTATATATCCATGCATTAAAGAAGACATACACATTGAACAAAGCTACTGTGGTTACCATCCAAAGTAGTTACATTTGTAGAAAAAAATTAACTTAGCGAATCTTTCAGCATTTAATCCAGCAATTGGTAGCAATTAGCCGTTCTCACCAATTGGGTTCGGATGTATGAAGCCGGACCACCATGACCAGAATCCAGGATATCTGGCTCCCGCCACAGTCTCTTCCACGGTGATTGGTTCGATGATCGCATGCTGCCGGCTCCATTCCTTCCTCTTCCCCTCTTACAAATCCCAGCCAAGACATACCCTGTATTCACGGCCAGATCTGAGCGCCGAATTCGGGTCCGCCTGGCCAGCGATCCAATGGTGGTGGTTTTCGTTGAGAAAGACGGAGGCGTGATGGTATTGGAGGTGGCATGGGAGAGAAGGAGAAGGGGAGGCTTTGAAACTGGGCCTACACCTTCCACTTTGAGCTTTTCTAATTGGAGCCAGTTGGTGGGGGGCCTACACCGCGTATTGGGATCTGATACCTTCAAAATTCTATTGGCCTGGTTCTTAGCTGCCAATGGATGACCCCTGGTCATTGATCAGCACCATACGCAGGCCCCAAACCAAATTGGGCCCATATGTGGATATTAGTCCGAACAGAGTTTTTTGGCTGCTCCCTTGCTGAGGGGATGCATGATATCATGTCTTCATACGCAAGGCCTGCCTCTATCACTTGGATTTTTTTTTGAGTAGAGGATTGGTCCTTTAAAAAAAAAAAAAAAAAAAATCTTTCTTTCATGTCTTTGTGACATTATGGGCAGGTTGGATGACGAATCAACATTACCGTGGGCCCTATGAAGGTTTCAACAGTGGAGTTCATTATCCTCACTATTTGCATGTGGTGTGCCCCACTCGAGCTTTGGATATACTTTAATTTTTCTCCCATACCCTAAAATGAGCTGGAAGATGGACAGTGTAGATAAGACACATACATTACGTGTAGGAATCCCCATTATCGCCATGTATTTGAATATTTGTGCAGAGGAAAAGATTTCTTGATAATACAGCTGGAACATATAAAACAATGAAAACTGTTGATGACAAAATCTGGATCACCCTCCCAAAAATGTTGATGACAAAATCTGGATCACCCTCCACTCAGCGCAGTGAACCTTCAAGGAATCCTGATTCTGCACAAACAGTGAGCAAAGGAGACCCTGGCTAGGCCGAGGGACCCTCCGATGCCTAAGTCAGGTCAAGGGAATCTGGGTTTAAGTTGAAAGGTAGAGGGAGAGTGCAAGATGTTGCGTACCTATAGCAATGAGGTCTCATTGTATTTATACCTGACTATCGGATGATCTGGGTCCGTTAATCTCGGCACGATTTGCTCAATCATCGGGATTATATGATTGTAGAGATATGGCTCGTAATTCGGAGATCGTGTAACATATTGTGTATATCTGCGGGCGAGACGGTCGGTTGTGTCTCCTTAAGGTTTTTTCCTAGTTTGACATGTAATGTACCCGCATCTCGCTCCGGCCTCGACTCAAGACATCACCTCTTTGGAGAAAGATGAGGACGAGGACGAGCCCTCGGCTCGAAGGTTCTTCTTCAAATGAAGACGAGGATGAGCCCCTGGCTCGGATGTCGTTCCCTCGGCTCGGATGTCGCTCTCTTCGGTAGTGTTCATTATTTCGTGTGTTCTTACGTCTGATCAGACTAAGAAGATGCTGATCCTCGAAAATATAAGGGGCTCGAATCTTCCCATAACAGAAGCCCCCTACTCTTCGAGGTCGGCTACGGACTCGGAGAGTAACCACACAGAAGATCAACCGCCTCATCTACTGAGCCTTCCACGCATATCGATATTATGATGATTTTGAAATTTTAAAGCGTCGCATCCTCAGGGTTTTTCACCTACTGACCATCCTTCAGCGGACGCGTGGCGACAGTTATGATTCCGAATAATTGTCAAGCCTATGATAAGTTGCCAGTGTGCCTGGGGAAGCGACGCTTCCCCTTCTCAGGCACCGTTTCGCATATCGGAGTGTGTTGTTCGATGTCAGAAATGTACCATTTGGCAGGGATTGAGCCTGTAGCGGACAGCCACGTGTGTTCTGGAGTCGGCTCGCGACGATTCAGTTGCGGCCATCATTCCTCGCCATTAATGCAAAGATTCCGTATTGCCTATATAAACTCCCTTCGGGATCGTTCTCTCCACTTGTATTCTGAATTTCGAGTACGTGCCGGAGGAGGCGATTTCTAGTGAAGGCGATTCCGACCGATTTCAAGTTTCCGACAAGGCGATTCCGGCCGATCAAGCATTAGAAGCGATTCCCGGTGATCGTCCGGTGAGTCTTTTCTCCTTGTGTTTCTCTGTACTCCTTTCAAGATGTCGTCCGATCTGGAGACGGTCCGAGATTTGAATGATGACTCTGAGCTGGGGAGCTCTGATGATGAAAGAGGGGCATCTGAAGGCCCCTTTGAAGTTGTGCATCTCTTTCCTCCACCACGGAGGCAGAAGGAGGCGGGGGCTTGGACTCACCGAGCTGGCAAGAAGAAAGTAGTCGAAGTCCCCCGAGCCCCAGTCACAAAGGCCGCCGAGATGCCTGCGAGTGAGCGGGCCTCAGAGACTGTCTCGGGAGGCTCCGTGCTAATGGAGTCTCAAATTGAGTGGATCCGCTTGGAGTTCGACATCCTGGACACCATACAGATAAGGGCGCCCGAAGCCTTGGACACTGCTAACGCGCCTGCTGAGGGGGAGGTTGTCATTTTTCTCTGTGTGTTGTAATGTGGGCTCCGACTCCCTTTACATCATTTTGTCCGAGCTCTAACAGCCTACCTCGGACTAGCTCCCGGACAATTCACCCCCAACGCTTGGAGGGTGTTAATTTCTTCCTTCATCATCTGGCGTTAAGTCAGAAATCCAGAGCTGACCCTAGAGGAGTTGATAAGCCTGTACCTGGTTAAACACGACAACCAAGAACCATGGTACTATTTCGCGACCCGAGGCAGCAAAGGGTCGGGGCTGGTAATGAATCTTCCATCCTCCAACAAGGATTGGAAGAATAAGTGGTTCTGGGCTGTGGGTGAGTGGGAGATGCCGACAACTGAGCTTGGGACTTTGTCGACTCGGGTCCCCACCCAATTTTCAAAACCAGGTCGGACTAGTCATTCCCTCTTTTTTTTTGTACCCTTCTCTGTTACCCTAATTGGACTGAAGCTTTCTTTATCCTTGTAGATTTTCTAAGGGGCCTGCCTCTCCTTGACTCGGACCAGAAGAACTGCATCGCCTTGGCTAGGGCGCGATCGGGAGAGCTTCGCTCCTGGTCAGACCTGATCACCTCAGCCAACCTTCACTGGTCCGGGCTTTGCAAGTCCCAACCTCTCCCGACATCTTTTAGTAAGTTTCTCTTCCGTTTCTTTTGGGGAGGTCAAACTTATTCACTTGGTTGCTGATTTGTTATTTTTTGCGTAGGCATGGCCGAGGCATCTGGTTCTCAGAAGAGGCCCGAGCTGCTGACCAAATCGAGTCGAGTTGGCTAATCAGGCTCGAGGACCGAGCCGAGCCGAGTTTGATCTGAGGTCATCTAGTGGCCGAGCTGAGTCGAGTTGAGGCCATCTCGACTTGGTTCGACTCGATGTACACCCCTACCTTCCGATTGGCTATCGTCATGGTTACCACCGGAGCATCATCATGAGGGTGTTGAATTCCACGTGCGTCATCCTCTATGAATGTCAGGCTACACGAACTCATCTGAGGTTCCTTGCTCATCCTATCGGCTAAGTGGATGTAGTGCACGGGGTTAGTACTCTGAGCATGAGACTTTCGGGCTTGGTATGAGTCCCCACCTCCCGATGGTCCTCCACATATTGTCTGAATCTCGGTGCCATCGCCCACTGTTCTGCTCAGTGGCTCATCCTTCCGAGCTTGTTTTTCTTCCTATATGTACTGATGCAAGTGTCTCTTGCGAATGAGAGTCTCGATCTCTTCTTTCAGGTCAACGCTGTCACTGATGTTGTGCCCATGGTCGCGGTGAAAACGATAGTATTTGCGCTTGTCTCGCTGACCTGCATCCGTTTTCATGCAGCTCGGCCACGTCAACAGCTTCTTATCTCGGATCTCCAAAAGGATCTGCTCCAGAGATGTATTGAGAGGGGTGTATGAGCTTAATAGACTTTTAGGCTTCCTACGATGACCTGTGTGAGGAACGCTTCACTGAGCTCGGCAAACGAGCTAATTAACTTTGGCTTCAGCTGTTAATACCATCCTCGTGTGGCTCTGGTAAACGTTATTGAAAATGCTTGGCGCATGATTGGTCCAGAGGCTGACTGAAGCTCCATCCACGAACAATAGGATTCCATGTGCTCGGTAGGATCCCCAAAACCCGAGTAGGGCGTAATGGGAGGCATTCAAAACCTCGGGGGCATCACCGCATTCATTATCTCGCTGATGAACAGGGGTTCTATCTCCTCCCTCATCGCTTCTATAATAGTCGGGGTTTGAGTTTGAGTTTGGTACGCCCGGCGCATCGTATCGATCTTCCCTCGCAGTTCTTCGAGCTGAGTCTCCCATGGATCTCTGTTCTCAGCCACTGCCTCCCGAGCATGATCAAGCTCAAGAGTCCTTTCTTGTCTCCTCCATTCTAATTCATGGCGGAGATCGGTCGGAGCCAATGCCGAGGTCTCAGAGACATGCGTCGGGGCTCGGTTTAATGGCTTGTGAGCCTGCTTCGGGATCCTACCAGATGCGCCTCACGAGATGTCTCGGGACGCTGCAGGGGTTGGATGTTCTGCAATTGTCGGAGCATTCACCTCTTGATCAAGAGGTGGATGTTGTCTATTCATTTGTTGTCTCATCTGGCTGACCTCGTTGACCAGCATTTCCATTTGGTTCTGTAATGCTTGGTATTTGCTTTCACAATTCCTAGATCGCTGAGTAGGCTCCGTAGTCGCAAACTCTATTTGCGATCCAGAGGTCGAATTTCGTACCCTGAATGGCTTAGGATTAGCCACCACATTTGGTGTATGCATTTTCTTCTTCCCTCTTACCATCTTTTCCTGGTAAAGGAGGAGTGGTTTTTTATCCTAATATTCCTACAGAAGGCGCCAAAATGTTGATGCAAAAATCTGGCTCAGCCTCGTCAAGATCTGAGCACTCGCGCAGAGCCATGTAAGCCTGCACATGGGAAGAACAAAGGAGACCCTGGCTAGAGCAAGGGACCCTCCGATGCCGAAGTCTGGCTAGGAATCTGGGTCTAAGTAGTGTGGGTAAGTTTCGGGTAAGAGATTTTTTCATACCTGTTCCTGTAGACATGTCTCCTATTTATATATTCTGATTAAAGTGAACATGTCCGTCATTCTCGGCACGATTTCTGCCGTTAAGCGGGAACAACGCATGCGCTGATGCTGGCAGTTACCCTAAGATCGTGCACTAGATGTGGCTTCATACGTGCGTTATTGGAGTTGGACCTTGAGCATGATTGTAGGGCACATCTTCCTCTGAGCCGATCCTATAGTCTGGGTCTTTGTAACATCCTAGTTCTTATGACCCGAGGATGGTCACCCGAGTATGAGAACCCATGGGTTACGTCATGAAATAAGACACCACACATAATGTATAGAAAATTTTATGGCATATTGTGAAGAAATTTCTACACAAGCTAAATTGTTGTAAGCATTAACAAGGAAATTTAAATTCGCATATGTATCAACAAAATTAAATCCCTCAGCAGGGGATTTTAATTACAATCCTCAAAATGTAAGCAAAATATAAAGTTTGAAATACAAAAGTATGTAAATCCTAAAATATCAGCTGAGCTCCAACGGCTCAACTACATTCACATAAAGTTCTTCCTCGCTGAACTCCTCTTCAGCCGTCCCTGGGATCCCATCATAGGGGTCTCCTTCAGCCATAAGATTTGCATTTATTTGGTGCAACCGCATGATTGGATGAGTGATAACTTAGTGGGAATTTCCCTCAAGGATTCATGCATATCAAAGCATTCCAACGTATTTTAAACCAACATATCCGATTCATAAGACAGTAACATCATATGTACATGTATATGGATGTATGCTCAAGCCACAAATCTGGGGATGCACATCCAGCTGTCAAAAAAAGAGGTCGTCCATGGTAGACTGACTACCTAGAAAAGACCATGTAGGCAAGTGCGTCAAAGGATGTATAACCTCTTGGAAAAATACTCAGGATATACTCGAGGAGCTTCTAAACCCAGAAAAGCCTCATGAAAGGGGTGAGCAGCCCATAGTGATGCAAATGCACATAATCTAATGGTTTAACTCAAGTAATAGAACCCTTAACAAACCTAGCAGAATGTGGCTTACATTGAGCACTTGGTAAAGCTCACGTGTCATGCGTGGATGTTATGCACCATGGTATTCATGTACATTCCTTAGATTTAACAAGATTTGTAACAACCCACGCCCACACTGTATGATATTGTCCACTCTGGACACAGCCCGCATGGTTTTCTTATCGGGGTTTTCCCCAAAAGGCCTCATGTGAGGGAAGGATATTGGTACCTTGCCTAGACCCGGTGCTCCCGTGGTCCTGCCCACATCAACACCTATCCCACAGATATTGTCCAACCTAACTGACAACCCATCAGAGTACGCAGCGGTGGTTTTGTTCCCCGTAGGGAGGCCGCATACATTATAGGGTGACAACTCTACATATAACCACCACAACTTCAAACAACTCTTCTGATGTGGGACAAGTTACGTTATAGTCAAGTGCAACAGTAGCTCGCTCAGGCCCTTAAGCCCCACTCACATTGCGCCCCCCCACATTGAAGCAGTGACTAGGGCGTCACATTATCCTCCACCGAGAGCAGAGTCGTCCTCGGCTCTGATACCGTTTATAACAGTCTACGCCCACAGTGTATGATATTGTCCGCTCTAGGCACAGCCCGCATGGTTTTGTTCTCGGAGTTTCTCCCAAAAGGCCTCATGTGAGGGAAGGATATTGGTGGCTCGCCCAGACCTGGTGGTCCCATGGTCCCACCCACATCAACACCTATCCTATTCAACCTAATTGACAACTCATCAGAGTACGCAGCAGTGGTTTTGTTCCCTATAGGGAGGCCTCATACAGTATAGGGTGACAACTCCACATATAATCACCACAACTTCAGACAACTATTCCGATGTGGGACAAGTTACGCTACAGTCAATTGCAACAGTAGCTCACCCAGGCCCTCAGGCCCCGCCCACATCTCGCCCACCCACATTGAAGCAGTGACCGGGGTGTCACAGTTGCACCGTTTCAATTTCTTAGCATTATCTCGGTCGTTAGGAAAAACATCTGGTAGCCCTATCTTTGATGCCTCAGATCGCTCGAGCGAACCTTTCAGAAAGCGAGTGATGGTTAGGATCGAATGTTGCTAAAAATGGATAATATTCCTTTCGCTTTTTGTTGAATAGGGAGCTATTTTTGGAAACAGTAGGCGTGATTAAGATTTGGCGTGATGCATGGGCGAGGTCTCGAACGTCCTGGGCGAATGGATTTGCCAGCGGGGGATGGCGACGTGGATTTCTATATCCGAAGAGAGCTCTAGGTGCCACGTTGTCTGGAGTGGGTGATCGTGCACGTGCATTTGTATCGTCACGTGCAAATCGAGCATGGTTATGGCCAGTGGAATCATCCGTTGAAGACGGACGGTTTGGATTTCCAAGATGGTGCCTGATGGAGGGCCATCTCCGGTTAACGAACGAACAAGTTTGTTTGAACTCATTTACGGCTGAAAAAATGGGAGAAATCCCACTTTTTCTGGTCTTTATCGGGTCAGACCCCGTTTGACCCAATACCCGGTCCCATGTACAGTAGGTGTACCTAGGTCTGTGCACAAGTGTGGATCAAAAGTGGGGCCCGCATGATGATCGGATAAATCTGCACTGTCAAATCTCTTTGAAGGGTTCGTTTAAGCATTTTTTGGCGAAAGTTCCGACGGATTTACGTTGTTTGGTGGGTTGAACTAATTGTTTAATGTCCAAAGGTGCCGCATGTTTTGATTTTGATATTTACATTGGGGTTCAAGCACGAGTTGTTACAGTCATGCTTATGACAGTCTGAGCCCATAAGCAGGTCGAGCCTGGCCACTTGTCGACGAGGGTTTGGTCGAAGTCAACGAATGGAGTGTATAATTGCTTCTTCTGGGTTCCAAGCTGATCTAAAAGCTCTACAAAAAAACTTGGAAGCGGAATACTAATCATCTGGACTTAGTCAGAGTAGCAGAGCTAATACTGCACCGAGGGTCGGCTTGTCTTGCTCTACCATCCCCCCTACCTCGGCGCAGCTGCTCAACTGACCGAGCTGAGCTTACTTCAATTGGGCCGGCTAAAATTCTCCCATAACAATACATAAGCCTCCTGACCCTGGCGAAACTGAAGAATAGAGGGCGGATTAAGATCTTCTACTTAGTCCACCTCAAATGGTGCAAGGTTTAAAAATAATCTTACTCGGCCAATGTCAGCCGTCCTTTTCTCACCTTCCCTGTTTTTACTCTCATGTGTGGATGTTTTTACTCTCATGTGTGGATGGAGCCACTCTATTATTCAATTTCTCATGTCATCTAGGCCTTATTGTTGATTAGAATGTCCACCTTAAACCCTAATTCCATTCCTCAGGTGGGTTTGACCCTGCAGATTTTAGGATTCAAAAAATAAATTTGGCCTACTCAGGAGGAGGGCCACTCTAACATTAAGGCCAGTAAGAAAATATTCATTTGTTTTGTAAATTGAGTCTCGTGCGCCTTACCAGTTTACTGACCTTATTCTAAGCATCGGACATGTATTTGATGAACGGGTTGGATCTCTTACTTATTTGCCATGATGGCATACACGTGGCATATAAATGAGTTATCCTGTACACATGTGCGGACTTAGTAAATGATATTAAAATTTGAGTCCTCAGTTGAATATGTTGAACTGAAGCGAAATTCGTCCACCACAGAGGGTTTTATTTTCCCACCCGCATTTTTACTAGTGGCTGACGCGGATCCTTCTCACAAGAGCTCAGTTACGATCATTCGCCCCCTTAGTAGGGTCTTCAAAGGATGCTGTAAGGGGTCTCTGAATTCTCAGGTGTGGCAAATCCAAGCATTCTAGTTAAGTTCTTGGGAGCTGATCACTTACAAGGTGCCTGCACTGCTACTGGTAGTATAAGGTGCTTTTTTAACAATCCTGTATCACAAGAAGTGGTGCAGGCATCTGTAGGGAAGGTTTAATGTTTCGGATATGCCTCATTTTTTTCTGTGTCATTTCTTAAAATGATATGAAAAAATAAATGAATCAGGTGAATTTCTCATAAACATCACAATATTTGAATTTCTCACAAATATTACAGCGGGCCCACCTAGCTTCCCGTCCCATTTTGGCCTAAAACAGCGCGATCCATGCAGGGCGATATTACCAGTGGTGAATGATCCGTGATGCAGGACGCGGATTTCCTGCGAAAGCCTTTCACAGGAACTTCCTGCGCTGGGAACCCAGGTGGGGCCCACTGTGATGTTTGTGAGAAATCCTCCCCGTCCATCCGTTTGGTGAGTTCATTTTAAAACATGTTGCCAAAAATGATCCATATCCAAAGCTCAAGTGAGCCGAAAACGTGATAATTAAAAGTCCACAGTTGAAATATTCGTGAGGCCACAGAAGTTTTGATTCATGCTAATATTTTTGTTTTCAGTTCATCCCAATAGGAATGACGTTATTAACAGTATGGATGACATATAAACATCACTGTTGTACCCAGAAAGGTTTCAACGATAGGAATTTTTCTAACCACATTTTCCTTTAATACAGCTCACTTGAGCTTTGGATACGGTTCATTTTTGGTAACATGTCCTAAAATATACTCACAAAACGGATGGACGGGGAAGAGTTTTCACAAACATCACAGTGGGCCCCACCTGTCCCAGTGCAGGAAGTTCCTGCGAAAGGCTTTCGCAGGAAATCCACGTCCCGTGATGCACATGTGTTACTTTTGGTTCGGTTCTCTTTGTTGTTTCGTTATATGATAAGACATTGAAGGGCGTAGATCTTGAAATTTGTAAATTTGATAGATTTTAAAGCTTGTTGACGGAATTAGGTTCTTTCGCATTCCAAAAGAAAGCCTATTTAAAAGCGTAATTAATACCCGTTAACAGCAGGCAGTTCACACCTGTTCTTATTTCAAGCCAGGCCTTAAGCAAGATCCATTTTCTCTAATAAACTGCTCTAAGTTGGATTGCGGTTGCATAGTGCTCTCTTCATCCTAACCATTGAATCCAGTCTGATGGTATTGCTTTGCTTGACAGCAATCTCCAAAAATTTGTTTGATCGGAATTATTATTTTTCTGCCATCGGATTTTGGGTTATGGCCTACTGATTGTGGACCCTTTGCTGAATTTGTTGTCTATCTGGGATGGATTGGAATGTGAGAGAGGTGTGGATAGGTTCTTTTGTCTTGCTGCGCAGAACATACCATGAGTTCGTTTTTCCCACTTAAGTGGCTTGACCATGGACGTGTATCGTACCATCGGTCTACACAATCCAACCTGTCCATCCATTTCACCGACTTATTTTAGGATATGGGCCCCAACATCAGGGAGATCCAAAAGTCTAGTGGGCCACACCATGTGGAACAGCAGAGATTGCACACCTGCCATTGAAAAATTCTCGGGGCCATAGAAGTTTTAGATCAGGCTGATATTTGTATTTTCTCTTCATCCCAGTGGGAATCACCGTAAAGAATGTATTGAATAGTGTGGCCCACTGTTTGAATGGTAAGCAATTCCAGCTCCACTGTTTCTCATAGTGTGGCCCACTTGAGTTCTATATCTCCCTCATGTGAGGCTCATGTCATGAAATGACCTACAAAATGGATGGACGGAGGGATTATAACACAAACATCGAGGTGGGCCCACAGAACTTTGGGGGAGGGTATTCATGAATGAAGAGCGATCAGGGCCCTTGATCTGTGCAGCTTAATAAAAGCCATTAAAATTTATAATAATAATAATAATAAATATATGTTTTCCATACTCCGCATTAAGCAATGCATCTGACGGTTAGACTTTAGAATCATCAGCTGAGACTTGAGCACTACTTTGTGCGGTGGACGTTGTAGCATAGCACCAGAATATTAACGGTTCCGTTTCAACGGACCATCCCAGCATGTGGGCCCTAAAAGGCGCCAGTTGCGGAGCTCTCCACAGCCAACGGGTGCTGATGTGAGCCTCACAAATCAACGAATGAATGCTCACGTGGAATCTTTTTACTGGTAAAGAGTTATACAGTACTCAGGCAGCGTATGACACTTGATACTCAGGCACTAAGATATTGTACACGTGTCATGTCTCAGCTCAAATTAAACCGACTAAATTGTGCAACCCACTTCCATTAAGCTACATGCTTAAACTTAGATTGGATAGATAATTCTAGCCTCTGATTCATGGACACATGTTTTGTTTAAATAGCACTATGGATTTATTTTTTTCATTTTTAACCGTCTAGTAATGATTCACCAATCGGATCATCAGATTACCAATTACCTTTAATTTTTGGTCAATGATGCATCTAAACTAAGAATCATAATTTGGACAGTTTAACTTGACTTGTTTTTATCTTAGGATAGCAATTTCAAAAGTGCCTGTGTATCATCTATCAGACTCTGCCTGGGTATCAAAAATTCTCTTTAGTGGGCCGTTCCAACTGATTGCTTGATGATCCAACTTCGAAGACGTGGTGATGGATAGTTGCAAATCTCTTTCTCCGCCATTTCAGGGGAGACTTTCGGTTTTTGACATTTCTCTTATGTTAGAAATTAATTATTTTAATTTTTAATTTTTTATGTTAGAATTAGGGGTGCAAATAGTTCAGTACGGTCTGGTTCTGTGGTGAAACTGGAACCGAATCGTTCCTTACGGTTCTAGGATTTTCGGAACGGGAACCGAACCGTTAGCACTCTAGAACCGAAGTGGAACCAGACCATGAAAACCGGTTTGGTTCCGGATCGGTTCCACAATTCTGGGTTTTTTTTATAATCCAACGCAATTGCATGTTCTATTTTATAATTTAGCCCATGTCCATTCACGTTGTGATCCATTTGATGAATGGTTTAGATATTATATATGGTGTGAAAAATACATTTATGAAAACAATCAAAAGGTGCATTGTAAACCATAAATCATGAGTCAAATATACAACTAAAATATATTGTAAACTCACGGTTCTAGATTCGGTTCCATGGTTCGGTTCCACGGTTCGGTTCGGTTCTACATACCCCCAAACCGAAACTAAACAGAACTAAATGGTTCTTTAATTTTTGAAACCGGAACTGATGCACTCTAGAACCGGAGTAAACCGGACCTTTTGGTCGGTTCCGGTCCAGTTCCACGGTTCTACCGGTTCAATGTGCACCCCTAGTTAGAATTGCAACAATTCCATGGTAAAATCCAAAAAATTTAATATGCATGATAATGTTGGTTGATCATCAATTTTCTACAAATATATCAAAATATTTTAAGATTATTAACCATGGTATTCATAAAGGCCTTAAATACCTAAAGCAAGAATACAAGGGAGCAAGATGACTTTAGCAATATCTAAAGTTCCGCTGTTTGGAAATCAAGCTTCAAATTCATGATTAGAAACATGTACTGTATTAGAAGAACGTGGATTGAAATTGGAGAAATTTATGACTGTAATCCCACCTTTTACCCATCGTCTTTTCTAAACGCTTCCAAACTTTACTTTCCTAAACTAAACCATTCTGTACGGAGATATCATTTGCAGATGAAAATACCCTCGACCTGTGGCTATGGATTATAACTATAGCCATAGGAAAACATGAAATTCAACGAGGTAGACATAATTCCCTGAGCCAAACCAATAGCTATGGTTAAAAACTGTAGCCATAGGTTTCACGGTGCCACCTGTATGCAAGGGTAGTTTCGTCTGCAAATAGTATGTCCATGCAGATTGGCTTAGTTTGGGAAAATAAAGTTTGGGAGCATTTAGAAAAAGATGGTGGGTAGAAGGTGAGGTTTACAGTTGTAAATTTCTCATTTTTATTGCAAATAGTATGTCTGTACAGAATGGTGCTTTACCGAGTGACTGTGATTTATGCAACATGCTCAAATGTTGTGAACATGTTTTAAATTTTGTTACATTATCAATCATATCATAATATAAATGCCTTTTGTTTACACTTATTCTAATGTATCTACGTGAATTAATGAAATACTGCCACGTATTATCATTATGTATAAATGATGGACGAAATCTTACTCACATCTTAAAAATCTCATATACTTCAACGAGACAAGTCACCTATCAAAAATAAATACAAACGAGAATAGTAGGAGACTGCGAGAAGGACACGTTGCTATTGCACAAGTGGGATGTGTAATCGAGCAGTGTGTTTAATATATTTTTAAAGTTGTTTATTAATTTATAATATATTTTTAATGTTGATTTTCAACGAGATTCTTGAAAAAAATCTCAAGTCCGGAAATTTCCAAGAATAACGTTTTGGTTTATTCGAGCCCAGATTTTGAATTAGTCACTTGGGCCTATTTAAAATAATATTTCTGTCGGGCCCAAGCCCAGCCCAGTGCCGGCCTGCTCAAGGCATTCCACTAGCTAACGAGATTGAGTTTGTTTGCATGAGCAGCAACTTAGAATCACCAACATCAATGACCCTATACTAGGAAAGGCGTGTGTTGATCTAGGTCGTCCATCATTAGATCCATCTTTAATTAACAATAACTCTCAAAAAACTATTTTTCATTAAAGTGATTCTAACCATAAGACCGATGGCTAGGCAAATGGAAAACCTCCCTGGATTACAGTGGAGAAGATCTGATCATTTATACGATGGCCTATCATGTTGTGCCCACCTTTATAAGGTTATACCTCTTAAGAATCACTTTCACTAGGTGATTATAACCATTTGATCAATGGCCAAGAAAATGGATGGTATGGATTGAGTACACGGAAAATCTTTTTCTAGTTGATTCTGGACCATGTTTTTTATGTATGCCCCACCCTTTATTAATGAAAACTCTTAACAATTGCTCTGGTCAGTTGATTCTAACCATCCGACCATCATGTAAACCCTAATGTTTATTAGTTATGCCTGTGAAGAACCATTTTGATTGTATGTGTTAGAAAATTGTTTTTGGATACACCGAAAATAAAAATCAAATGTGCAAAAACGTTTGTCACTAGGCTGAATCACGTAAAAAATTACGTTGTCCTTAAAGCGTAATTCGCCCCCTTATCAACTGTTGATGGGTTACAAGCGAATTGTTTCCAGGATAAGACAAGCCTTTTCTGAATCCAGCATGCAGCAATCACGATGGGTCCACTATGGAACAATTGAACGCAACATATCTTTTCTGGCAGACATAGAACAGTAGAGATGTTCACAGTATTCTAAAAAAGAGATTTGGATTGTTTCGGATCTGATGGGAGAGATGGTGTGTGGAGATGATGAAAATCGGACTGGAATGGTCCAGTTTATGTAGGCATCAGGTAGTGGACCGTTGCTAGGCGGCTATCAATGGTTCAGAACGTTTGGAAGTGCAAAGTACGCCAACTAGCACCACTACAGCCACACTACCCATGCCCTCGCCCTCGCCCTTGCTCGAGCCTATGCGCGACGGTGCGCGCGCGTGCGTGTGTTCCAGTGCGTAAAACACGCAACCCGAGCATCTCTACATCCAAAACACCAAGTAAGAATACTCATCACAAGTCCACATATAAACTATAAAAGGATTTCAACCATTTTCGATGTGGGACAAAGCACACACCGCGCTTTTTGGATTAAAAATTTTTGGAAAAGCGTTTTGGCGGCAAAATCCTAAAATTTTAAAATTTTGAATTTTTTTCAAAAACCACTAAATTTCAACAATCCCCCGCTGGTTTTTTAAAACAATGAAAAAAACTCTACCAAAATAATAATAGTTATTATGCATAAAGAAATATATCTTGCAATTTGAATATTTCCTTAGTGTAAGTATTTTAAAGTTATTTCGAAATTTCTGGTTGCCGCGGCATTGAACAAGTTATTCCTATATGACATAACCGAAAATACTAAACACATAATAGCTCCTGCATTATGTGTTCCTTCATAATCTCGCTTAACATTTTTAATGGTCATGTGTTTATCCTGTTTCATGAACGATCCCGAGATAACTCTAACTCTCATGAGAAGCTGCACCACTTCTATGTTTATATAGGTGAAATCTTTCCAGTGTTTTCGTTAAAACAGTTGTCCTATTTACTGGACTTCATTAAGAGTTTAATACTAATCCCTCTTTTATAACGGCCAGTGCTTTCATCCTGGATGAGGTTATTTCATTTTTTTTAATACTAAAACTTTTCACTCATTAGTGAATTGTTGTTACCCATTAAACCCAATCTTTAGAGATTTTCTAATTTTGAGTTGGGTTTTTTTCACTAGTGAAACTTTGAGTAAAGAGTTTTAACATCATCCCTCTAGATGTTGTCTTTACTACCTCTCTTGTCAGAGGTTTAGTAAAAGGATCAGTCAAATTATTATTCGACTTCACATATGAGATATTCGTAATGATTCCATCTTGAATTAATTGTCTTATATAGTCATGTCTCAAACTTATGTATCTGGATTTCCCATTATAGGTACCGCTATCGACTCTTGCTAGAGTGGCTTCACTATCACAATGAAGTGAAACAACCGGTATAAGCTTCACATATAATGAGATTTCTAATAGAAGATCCCTTAACCACTCAGCCTCTTTGCCTGTAGCAGTCAAAACTATGAACTCATATTCTATAGTTGAGTGCGTTATGCAAGTTTATTTCTTGGATCCCTAAGATACAACTGCACCTCCTAGGGTGAATATCCACCCCGTAATGGACTTGTTGTCTCCTGCACTCAATATCCAACTTGCATCGGTATATCCTTCCAATACTGCTGGAAATTCTGAGTAAAATAGCCCTAGTTCTTTGGTTTATTTAAGATAACCTGGAACTCTACTTATTGCTTAACAGTGTTCAACACTTGGATTACTCGTAAACCTGCTTAGTTTACTCATAGCGTATGCTATATCTGGTCTTGTGCATTGCATTGCATTGCATACATAAGACTGCCTATAGCACTAGCATACTCTAGTCGTACAACTGCTCTTCCACTGTTTTCTTTTAACTTGATACTTGGATCAAACGGGGTTTTTGCCCATTTTATTTTCAAGTGATTAAGCTTGTTTAGAATTTTCTCAAGATAATGAGACTGGCATAATGCAAAACCCCCACTATGTTTTTTTAACTTTGATACCTAATATAGTATTCACTTGTCCAAGATCCTTCATTTTGAAAACTGAAGAGAGAAACTTCTTGGTTTCAGTTACACCTTCCATTTTATTACTGATTATTAACATATCATCTATATACAAGCATATGATTACAACATAATCATTACACACTTTTGAATATATGCATTTATCAGCAAAAATATGTTCAAAACCATAAGACGAAACTTTAGAATCAAATTTATCATGCTACTATTTTGGTGCTTGCTTTAATCTATACAAAGACTTAACAAGTCTACACACTTTTCTTTCATTGTCAGGTAGAACAAACCCTTTTGGTTGCTCCATGTATACCTCCTCATCGAGATCACCATTCAGGAATGATGTCTTCACGTCCATTTGATGGATATAAAGATGATGTATGGATATTATAGCGAATAAGATCCTAATCGATGTTATTTTAGTTACTGATGAATAAGTGTCAAAATATTCGATTCCTTCTTTCTGTCGGAAACCCTTAGCAACTAACCTTGCCTTAAAGGTTTGAATTGTACCATCTAGCTGATATTTTTTCTTAAATACCCACTTACAACCTATTGGTTTAGAACCTGGAGGTAGATCTACCAATTCTCATGTTTGATTAGATATAATGAAATCCATTTCATCATTAATAGTCTCTTTCCAAAAAGCGGAGTCTCTTGAAGTCATAGCTTCACTAAAGGTTTTAGGTTCATCTTCTATAGTTAAAACCATAAGTATTTTCTTAATGACATTCTCTCTATCACCCTCAACTAGATGAAAAGAGAGTTGTTGAGAGTCTATATGATCAGGATCAAGACTCTTTTCTACTCTTGCTCTTTGACTTCTACGAGGTTCACTTGGAGTTTTTTCTTTTATTTGTATTTCTTTTATAGTTTCATTGGGAGATTGAATCTCAGTATTCTTTTTCTCCGTGAATAAAGAATTCTTAAAGAACTCTGCATCTCTAGACTCTATGATTACATTAAAGTCTAAGTCTAGAAGTCTATAGGCCTTACTATATTGTGCATATCGTATAATGACGCACTTGATAGCTCTTGGTCCTAACTTAGTTCTTTTAGGTTCTGGAGTTCTGCAGTATGCAAGACACCCCCACACTCTAAGATATCCTATGTTTGGTTTTCTTCTTTTCCATATTTTGTATGGAGATGTTTTAGTTTTCTTAGATGGAATTCTATTTAAAACATGACATGCAGCTAACAGTGCTTCTCCTTATAGGTTTAATGGCAATTGTGCTTGTATTAGCATTGAGTTGACCATTTCTACTAATGTCCTATTTTTTCTCTCTGCTACACCATTTTGTTGTGGTGTATAAGGTGTTGTGCATTGATGTATTATGTCGTGTTCTTCACAATAGGTAGAAAATTCATTAGAGAAATATTTCTCTCCTCTGTCACTACGAAGGATTTTAATATTTTTAACTAATTGATTTTCTACTTCAGATTTATAGGTCTTGAATGCATTAAATGCTTCATCTTTTGATTTTAAAAGATACACATATACATATCTTGAACAATCATCTATAAACGTTATAAAGTACCTTTTACCTCCACGAGTAAGAACGACATTTAGTTCACATATGTCAGTATGCACTAGGTCTAATATTTGAGATGATCTCTCAACGCTAGGGAATGATTTTTATGATTATTTTAGACCGTATGCATACTTCACATTTATCTTTGTCACTGTCATTGTATGATATTAAGCCGTTATTAGCCATGAGTTTTATGGTATTGTAGCCAATATGAGCTAGTCTACCATGCCATAGCATTACAGACTCAATCATGTAAGCTGAATAATTCTTTTGATTTAAAGAAAGTTTGATCATCTCATTACAATTATAACCCTTACCCATAAAGTTTCCATTTTTAGACAAGATCAGCTTACCTGATTTAAACACAACCCTCATCCCAGGTTTGCTTAAGAGATCCCCTGAGATAAGATTCCCCCTTATGTTTGGGACATGCAGTACGTTAGTCAGGATTACCTTCTTTCCAAAGGTAAAAAGTGATTCCACTGTTCCTTTACCTGCAACTTTCGATTGTCCTTCATTTTCCATTTGAACCTCTTGGCCATTGGTCTCGTCTTCATACGTTTTGATGGCAGATCGATCATTGCATACATGGATTGTGGCAGCTGTATCATACCACCAACCAGGAATTTTCTCTTGAATTAAGTTCACTTCTGTGACCATGGTTACGATATCATCGTCTACTGCATTAGTTTTTTTCTTAGGCTTTTTTCGGTCCCTATAGACTCGGGCGAAATGTCCGGTCTTTTCGCAGACATAGCAAGCTCCTTTAGGTTTGCCGTTTTTCTTCTTTTGAGTTTTCTTGAATTTCTCTTGATCTTTGTTAGGTTTAAGGGAATCAACTTTCTCATATGTATTATTTTGGAATGACCTTTCTACTGCATTTACCTTAGATGAGGATGCACCATTAGTGTCATCCTTCTTGTCTCGGTTACGAGATTCTTCTTCAATATGAAGATGTTTTTGGATTTGTTCCAGGGTGAATTCTTCGAATTTATGCAGTAGTTTCTTCCTTTAGTCTTTCCATCTTGTAGACAATTTTGCGATAATAGCTCTAACTTGAAAGGATTCAGGAAGATCAATTTTTATGGCTTTGATTTTGTTTACTATAAGCTGCAGTTCTTGGATTTGGGCAAGCAGCGGAAGATTGTCTACCATCGTGAAGTCGAAATACCTAGCAATTAGAAATTTTTGTGTACCTTCCTCTTCAGCCTTGTATTTGTATTCCAGCGCGCTCTAAATTTATTTCGCTGATGTGGTCCCCGTGTACAGATCGTACAACTGATCAAAGAGATCATTGAGAATGTGGCCGCGACACAGCAGTTCATCTTATTGTCGCTTAACTCCAACATGTTCTAGAGTGTCAGTGTCCTTCGCTTCAGGTAGAGGCTGGAGAGTCGGGTCCAGGATGTAGAAGATCTTCAGAACTGTCAACAAAAATTTCAGCTTGTCCTACCATCTAGTGAAATTTGAACCATCGAATCGGTCCAATCAAATCATATCTTGGTTCATTAGTTTGACTGATGCAACACTTTCGGTGTCAATGGAATTACACTTTAAGATTGTTAGAAAATTATTTTTAGATACACTAAAAATAAAAATAAAATGTGAAAAAACTTCTGTCACTAAGCTGAATTACGTAAAAAATTACATTGTCCTTAAAGCGTAATTCGCCCCCTTATCAACTGTTGATGGGTTACAGACGAATTGCTTTCAGGATAAGACAAGCCTTATCTGGATCCAGCATATAGCAATCACGATGGGTCCACTATGGAACAGTTGAACACAGCAGATCTATTATGGCAGACTTAGAGCAGTAGAGATGTTCACAATATTCGAAAAAGGAGATTTGGATTGTTTTTTATCTGATGGGAGAGATGGTGTGTTGAGATGATGAAAATCGGACTGGAATGGTCTAGTTTATATAGGCATCAGGTAGTGGACCGTTGCTAGGCGGCTATCAATGGTTCAGAAGTTTGGAAAATGTTTCTGACTGTTGATCATTAACTCCAGCCGTTTCTAGTCGTCGGATTAAAGGATCCGACCTTTGGATCATCATGGTCCATCTGTTTTCGGACCGTTGTGGCTTTCAAGGCAGAGAGCCATTTTTAGAAACTACTGAACATTTTAGATTTATGATCCGACCATTCTCAGTCTCCTATAAAATCCAGACCATTTCAGACCCCACCGCACACAGGCACTGACCAGACCTATCGCAGCGTCTCGCGACGGTTCGAGTAAGGTTGCGAGGGAGCGACTACTCTGCGACATGATGCGCACGTGCGAAGTGCGCCAACTAGCGCCACTATAGCCACACTGCTCACGTCCTCGCCCACACCCGTGCCTGAGCCCGAGCACGCGTGTGTGCATGCGTGTGTTCCAGTGCGCAACCCGAGCATCTCTATATCCAAAACACCAAGTAAGAACTACATCCAAAACACCAAGTAAGAATACTCTTTAAAAGTCCACATATAAACCATAAAAGGATTTTAACCATTTTCGATGTGGGACAAAGCACACACCGCACTTTTTGGATTTGAAATTTTCAAAAAAGTGTTTTGGCGGCAAAATCCTGAAAATTTGAAAATTTGAATTTTTTCAAAAAACCACTAAATTTCAACAGTACGATCCTGACCGCGTGAGCAATGGTCAAAGAGATCGATGCTCAAGATCAGTTATGATCCTGGAATGTACCATCCAAGTAGAGGATGAAGCGTGTACTCAATTTTAATATTTTACTGAGTTAGGCGAGTGTAAAACCCGTATCCCAACCCATACCATTCCGTAAGCTTCCGCGGTCCTCTCGGTCGAACTCCGGCAACCCGCGATCTGTAATCGGCAGTTGCACGCAACCTTGTGTCATATCCTGTATTCCAGAGTCGGCCCGATCTGAGACTTATACCCTAGCGACCGTGTCGTCGCCGCGGTTCCGACGCCAAGTATTACGTGCCGAGACGATACCCGAGCCAGGAGATGTGGGCCCGCGTTCAGTTCAAGGAAAACACCGCGCATTGCAAATCCCAAGAGAATGTCCCATCAATCACATCAAGTGTCACATCAATCCATCAATCAAAGTCAAGTACAAGCAACCCATACCCTAGCCTTACCTCTCTCTTACACAAGTACCATAAAGTCAACAAGCACCTTACCTCTCATGTCACTCTACCATCACTTCTCTCCCATCATCTCTCTCTCTCATTCTCTCTTATTCTTCCCAAGCAAGCCCAAGAGAAGAATCGTACATGGCTTCCATAGAGAAGCTATGTGTGGCCCACTCTCCTATCACCCAATCCCAACCTCTAAAATCGATCTCAACCGTTGAATCTTGTTCCCTTGAAGCTCTACAACGCGTTGGTGGAAGAATGAAGAAGAATATCCTCAGGTGGGTGCGTTGGTGGAAGAATGAAGAAGAATATCCTCAGGTGGGTGCTTCTCTCTCTCTCTCTCTCTCTCTCTCTCTCTCTCTCTCTCTCTCTCTCTCTCTCTCTCTCTCCCTCTCTTTTCATTCCCTTTTTTGTGATATGAGGTGGCTGTGTGGCCCACCCGGATGTACCCCACCTTAATGTATATCTTATCCAACCGTCCAAACCATATGGGCCCTACCCTTGGTGATGGGAAAACACAAGTATTAGGTTGATCCCAATGGAGTGGGCCACGTTCATGTGGGACCCACCTTGACAAAACGTCCACGTGGGACCCACCTTGTTAAACGCCCACATCCAGCGTCCCTGGACGCTGGACTTGTGAAATGTAAACAGATGATGGTGGGTGTGCTGACCGCAGTAATCAAAAACACAAATATATATATATATATATAATAATATGATATTATGCTTTTTGGGTAGGCCACTTATACAGGCCCCAAATTGGTGTATGTTGTAAATCCAAGCCGTCCATTCCGTTCCTCAGCTCGTTTCAGACGTTGAGCCAAAAAATGAAGCTAATCCAGTTCTCTGGTAGGCCACACTATCAAAATTCATGTGAAGACATGCTAAAGCATATAAAAGTACTTGCTGGGGTCCACTTGAAATTTTTATGCATTTGAAACTTGGACCGACCCCTCCACTACCTGGGACACACACAACAGATGGACTGGATCGTCCTGTTGTGGACTCCATATGTGAAAAAATAAATAAATAAATAAAATAATAAAATAAATCACAGCAGCCTTGCTGCTACTGACAGAGTGAGAGGACGACTGCGCGTCCTGCGCTGGCGGGCGGACGACCAGGGACCCACGGTCCCAACCGTGGGCCCCACCATGATGTATGTTGGGTATCTACACCGTTCATTTGGTGGAACCCATTCAGACAGTGGGCCCCCCTCAAAATCAGCCTGATACGAAGTTCAAGTGGCCCACATCATCGGGAGGAGTGTCGATTGAGCGTCAGCCATTGAACTCTTTTTCTAGGTTGTAGAAGTTTTGGAATCAATCTGAAATTTGTTTTTGACCTTCATCCAAGTCTGTGGACCTTATCAACGGGTTGGATGACGTATAAACATCACGGTGGGCCCCACGTGGTACCCACAGTGATGTACGTGTTTTGTTCACCACCGTCCAGGCGGACGGTGGAACCACAGTTGTATGTGTTCTATTAATGTCGTCCAGCTGCTGCCGGACGGCTAGTGGACCCCACCCATGATTTGTGTGTTTTATCCTCACCGTCCGGACGGTCGGACCCACCCCACGTGTGGGGCTGATGTGTGTGCGCGCGTGTATATATATATATATATATATATATATATATTATATACTATATTGTATATATATTTATATATATATATATAGATTATATAATATACTAAGTAATATATATGTGATGGTGGGCCTTCATGGAACCCACCATGATGCTTGTGTTGCATCCAAGCTGTCCATCCATTTTGAAAGCTCGTCTCATGGCGTGAGCTAAAGAATAAGTTAGATCTATAGCTCATGTGGACTCCGCCCTTGATGCATGTGTTGCATCCAAACCGTCCAACCATTTGGTAAGCTTGCCTTAATAAGCTTGAGACTAAAAATGAGGCAGATCTAGGATCAAGTGGACCATATAGGAAAGAGTAGTGGGGATTGAGTGTTTGCCATTGAAACCTTCTGATTTATATAAGTTTTGGATCATTAGGAAATTTGTTTCCTCTCAATCCAGGTCCGTGTGACCTTATGGCCAGATTGGATAGAAAATAAATGTTACAGTGGGCCTTGAGAATTTTAATAATAGAAATCATTATCACCACTTGTATTTGGGTGTGGCCCATTTGATATGCATGGGCCTAAGTGGTGTGACCCATTTGATATAAATATATGGCCCATGTGATTTGGCCCATCTTGATTCATTTGTGGCCATCTGTTGAGGCCCACCTTGATGCGTATGAGGGCTTGTTATTGAGACCCACCTTGATGTGTATGAGGGCTCGTTATTGAGGCCCACCGTCATGTGTATGAGGTCCGTTGTTGAGGCCACCTTGACATACATGAGGACCATGTGATTAGGCTCATGTGATGTATAAAGGCCCGTGGGTTGAGACCCACTGTGATGTATATAGGGCCCATGGGTTGTTGCCCATTTTGATATGTATTGGGCCCATAACGCGTGGCCCATTTGATGTGTTCAAGGCTTGGATAAGTGGTCCATTTAATACATATGAGACCCATGTGTAGGGCCCACTTGTGATATATATTAGGCCTGTGTGTAGGGCCCAATTATTGTGTATTTGAGGCCTATGAGCATGACCCAACGTGATGTATTTGGGGCCCATGGGTTGAGATCCACTGAGATATATTGGAGGCCCAAGTATGAGGCCCACTTGATTGTATTAGGCCCATGTGTAGGGCCCACCTATTATGTGTTTTAAGCCCATGGGCTATGGCCCATTGTAATGTATTCGGGGCTCATGGGACGTGGCCTATCCGAGGTATTTGAGGTCCATGTGATGCGACCCACAGTGATGTGTATCAGACCCTTGCGTGAGGCCATGGGCCCACTTTATGTTTGGCTCTATGTGAGTCACTCCTTGGGAGCAATGTTAGTTAAATGTTCACATTGATGGGTAATGATGGTCGAATGTCCACATTATGATCTTCCCTTAGGCCTTGTTAGGCCCATTCTCATCTCATCATTCCTTTAATGGGTTAACCCAAATAAATGGGCCCCATTCGCCGTGGATGGATGGCTCCGTGTTATCGGATTTGATATAACCACGGTCAAGTGCTGATCTTTGTGTCATAGTTGATCGGCTGATCATCTATGGACCCCGTTTTGCTTATCTGCTGATTGCCGATTTCGATTGATGTGACCGATTTGCCGATTCTGATTATCGATCGATTCCGATTGTCATGGCCGATTGCCGATTCCGATCGACGTGACCGATTTGTCGACTCTGATTACCGATCGATTCCGATTATCGTGGCCGATTGATGATCTCGATTAACGTGACCGATTTGTCGATTCTGATTATCGATTGATTCCGATTGTCACGACCGATTGCCGATTCTTATTGTCATGACCGATTATCGATTTTGATTGACGTGACAGATTTGCCGATTCCGATTGTCACGACCGATTGTTGATTCCGATTGTCGTGACCGATTGCCGATTCCGATTGACGTGACCGATTTGCCGATTCTGATTATCGAGGCCGAGTATCAAAGCCGATTTTGAATTGTCGAGGCCGATTGTATAGGCCGATTCCGATTATCGAGGCCGATTGTCAAGGCCGATTTTGATTGCCGAGGCCGATTGTCGAGACCCATGTTATGTATATGGGGCCCGTATTTGAGGCCCATTGTGACGTGTATTTAACCCGTATTTAAGGTTTAGTGTGATGTATATTAGGCCCATGTGAGAGGCCCATCATGATGTGAAAAGCTCTTGAGTGAGGCCCATGGTGTTGTATATTTGGCCCTTGTGTGAGGCCATGGGTCCACTATATGTTAGGCTCTATGTGTGTCATTCCTTGGGGGCAATGTTGGTTGAATGTCTACATTGTCGAGGTCGATTGTCGATGCCGGTTATTGATACCGATTATGAGTATGTGACAGCATAGCATCATGATACATGCCCATGTGCATCATCTGCATGTTTGTTATGAGATGTGATTGACCATTGCATATGTCATAGGACAGGTTGTTCATGGGGCTCCCTGATAGGCGGAGTTTCCCCACATGAGCGTACGACATGCGCAGGATTGATGCATGATTGGACTGTGTGACTCATGCATCTCGCATTTGTGTGACATGACCACCGTACGCCCTAGCGACATCAAGGTCGTAGCCTCCATATGTATTTCGTGGATGGCCAGATGGGACACCGGAAATTTGTTCTACATGGGGTGCTATAGATATCCCTGGGTGAAAGTCCCTAAAACCTCTTGGTTCCAGAGGTTGCTCCAACGTCTAGACCGAGTGGATGTATGAGCGCATGAGGGCCGTATACTGTTAGGCTGCGTCTCCCACTGTGTCGTGGTCGGTTGGAAGGGGGTATGACCTTACCTGCCCGAGAGGAGGGGGCAATGGTAGGCTGAGTCTGACCAGCTCGAGGAATGGGCCGTTATCAACAAGCCGAGCCCGATATTGGCAGGCAAATAGTGAGGTCTCTTCCACTCACCTTGTTGCGCGCGATGGGGCGGCAATCTGGTTTGGAGTGTAATAGACCCCGGTGATTTTTCAGAGAGGAACCGTACTGATATGTGGACTTATTGAGTAGGAGTTGCATGCTCATTCATTCATTCATTCACTATCCACTCGGGCTGGTGGTGCACAACTAATTGCTATGTACCTTCGTTATGGCAAGGATTTCGGTTGGGCGCGCGACTAAACTGAAGTCAGGAGTTTACCACATTGAGTCTGACTATCCAAATTTATGTATGAGACTGGTTTGGATAGAAGTCCCTTGTGGTGAACCCCGTAGCCTGCGATACTACGTACTATCATCCCGACTTCACACTCTAGCATCGTTATTCCATTCGTACCTCATATTGCATTACATCTGCGGCATATTGCATCTTGGGTTACTATGTTTATGCATTTATATGGTCTAGATACGGTTGATGTTATTCATGGACTCATCGAGAACTGCATAATGCATCGCATCCTCGACATTTGATAATTGACCCTTTATGACTCCTCATTTGCATAGTTGTTCTATATTGCGTATTCTGATATTGATTGACTCATGGACTTGTCCGTGTTTCCGCTTAGTCTGTTGTCGTATAATTTATGATCTTGTCAGTATTGCTGCTTACTCTGGTAATTCATGATCTTGTTAGTGATTCTGTTTATTTCAATATTGTACCATTTATGGATTACCAGTATTTTCGGTACTGTATGATGATGACATTGTATTGGACACTTGGCACTTACCTTGTGCACACACTTACACCACCCTCTAAGCTTTCTATAAGCTTGTGCACGATAGATGCGTGCAGGTGATGTTAGGTTGCAGCAGTATTGAGCTTGGAGCGTGCAGCGGTCTTCTGGAGCTTGATTTTCGATTTATGTATTTCCCTTTCAGCATTGTACTCAAATGATTATATTAGTGGATATGTGATGATGATGTCGCCTTTGTGAATTGGGTAATCTTGTGGTTATGCTTATTTTGAGTTAAATGTACATTGGAAAAAAAAAAATTCCTCCTTGTAGGATCCCAGGATCGGAATCTAGCGTATGGACGCAAGGAGCCGAGAATGGGGTACTACGGAGGCTGTCGGCATCAGATTCGGTGATAGGGATTCCAGTGAATCCGATTTCCGGATTTGGGGCGTGACAGCGAGGGTGGACAATATTCAATATACTATGGAAAATATGAAAACGTTGTTGTCAATGGCTGAGATAACCATCAGGAAATATGAAAATGTTATGGTCAATGGCCGAGATTCCATGCTATATTCTCTGAAGGAATTATCTGCAATCGGAACAGCCGGTCAGCACCAGCAGGTTCCTGTTTATCACAAGGAATGCTAATCCCAAACACAAATGCGTCACACTTGCGAAATTTACACGTATGTGAAACATCCCGTTGGCTATTGAGAATCGTGGAAGCACACAGTAGAATCAAGCAAAGTACATGCAATCGCACAAACAAAAATGATTCAATTTTTATGTCGAAAAACATTTATGGGAAAAAACCACATAACAAAGCGATGAGTTATGCACTATTGGATCTAATTCAAACTCTAGATATGCCTAGGGGCGGCTCAACATTTTTGGGGGCCTTAGGCAAGTCATAAAAATGAGGCTTTTTAGTTTAAAAAATTAAATAATAATAATAAATTTAAAATTAAACCATAAATTTGTTTCTTGCCTTTTTAGATGCAAAATTACTAATTAAACTTTTGTATTCAAGTTTACCCAATAAATCAGTTTCGATAGATGAGAATTTAAATTTTTTAGAACTTAATTAGCAATAAAGTAGGTAGTTGTGGTCCTAGGTTTTAGGAGAAGAAATTATTGGGAATGATGCTATTATTTTGAAAAGAGGTGATAGAGTTAGAATGATATTATTGATAGTGCCAGTTTCTAGGATTTGTTTTTTTATTTTCAATTTCAAATTTGTAAACTAATTTTTAGATGTTCCTATTTTGTAGGCCTTTCAATAAGTTTTATTTAAAAAAAATTAGGCTTTTTTTATTCTTCTTAATTTTAATTTTGCTATAATATAGGACCTTCATAATTAAGAAAATTTAATTTTGCTATAATATAGAGCCTTCATAATTAGGGGGCCTTAGGCGATTGCCTCACTTGCCTATCCCTTAGAGCCGCCCCTGGGTATGCCCTAGAACCCTTAACAACATTTTAGAAACTCCTAATACACTTAATTCCTCCTTAATCCCAATTACACTTGATATAAATATTATTACAATTGGAATAGGAAACAAATTTCACACTTATGTAACTTTACGCGCTCGCTCGATGGGACCTCCAATGGCATTAACAAACATCGAAGCCCAGTTGATGACATCGAGGATCCTTCGGTGCCATCAAGTAGCAATTTCCAAAACTATCCAGCAAACAAATAGAATTTTTTCAAATTTTCTTAATGGGATTAAGCAGACTATCGATGGCATCAACATTTGCTCGATAGGATCAAGTGGTTTGTCCATGGCATCTACAAACCCTATTACAAATAGATTTAAGACATCAACAACACTGACCTCAATGAGTGACACATTGAGTTGCTGTCAATTCAATCAAACCAGGCCACTCGTTATGATAAAGAGTCTATATTGGATTTTCATATGTGGGTAAAGTGCGCAGGCGTGCCAGAGTTTACTCAACTTAAAGTTTGACTGAACTGCTAGTGTACCCCGATTTGAGTTGAATAGATTGGAGACTCGGATCAAAGATCCAAAATACTCTGATACAATAATATTTGTGCTTTCATTTAGGTAATTTGTGAAATAATAGGGGTTAGTTATTCAGAATGAGTTCTTTTTACCTTGTGACAATGGATGTGACTATGTGAGTCTACATACTTTAAAACTTGTTCTTTCACGATCACTTTAATGCAAAAATACTTTTCAAATGAATAATATATAATACACATACAAATTAAATAAGAAAAAATGTTATCGATTTCATTAATAATTGGAAATGATGCTCATTACAATTGATAAATTGTGAGACGGCTAAATGAATAAATAAAAATAAAAAAAAATAAAATATTTGATGTGTCTATTGGAGCAGACGATCAAGAAGAGTATGATTAGCTAAATCGAAACTTAGATGATCACGATCCTACAACTTAAGGTTGCAGAAAATTTACTTATAATTATAAAATATTGTAGCTGGAGCCGCTAGGTGGTAGCTATGTAAAACTAGACTAGGCTAATATAAGAAAAATAAATAAGAGATAATTTAAAAGATAAATTAATGTATTTGGCGTGGGGCCTAAAGGTTTTCTTTGATTGCTACTTTTATAGATTTGTCGAAGCAGTGAAACCCTTACGAGGGTTTTCTTGTTGATCTTGAGTCACTTTGATTGCTTTGGAACTGACGACTTGGATTGAAAAAAATGACTTCAATTGGATTCAAACTCTCCGGCCTTTTAAATTTTCCTCTCATAATTAATCTATTGTAGAGGTGTCCGTGGTTCACTAAAAATCAAGCCTAAATATGTTAAGATCCCTCTGATCAGGACAATTAGGTCAAGTACTAAACTCAGATTAATTTCAACCACTCAACGTCTCTATTAATGGCCCATTATACGGATAAGGCCAGAGACCATAAAAGTTTCTCTAGATCTTAATAGCTAGATTAGATTCTGAGAATCCCTATGGGCTAATTAGAGTGTAAGATCAACCATGGCCACTCTCATGATAGCCCCCCTCATTCACTTCAAGGTGTTAGACGGTCCAGATCAAATCTCCTCATGCACTTAATCATTCTATAAGTAATGGTTTTGAGTCACAGAAGGTTTTGACACCCAATACCACTGTGGCATCTGTCCAAACCCAATATAGTTATCCCATTATCGTAAGTTCGATTAATGTATGGAATGGGGAACCTGACCAGGGTAATGCCTGTCTCTCCAGTTTTGGGTCTAAGCTATGGTTGGGTTCGCTTGTGCATGGGTGATCTTTGGATCTTCAAATTTTTTTCAAATGCTACAGTTTTTTCCAACCTTCGTCAGAATATCTCCAAATTTGAAAGGACGGTGAAAGATAGCTACATGGCTACACATCCAAAATATCATAATTAGATTTGTAATAGATATATTTTCTTTATAAGTATGTTATAGTCATGCTTGCATATTATCTCATTAATAGGCACAATAAACATATTTATATCTCACATGCTCATTTACCTTCCTAAAAGGGTGCCTAAGAATTCGTTCCTTCACATTTATAAGGAAATGCACATCACATCAGGAAACGCAAACCATATTAATCTGGCATGAAAGGATATTGCGTACTGAGTTACTCGGTTTGCTTTTATCCTAATAAGTAAACTATGTTGGGCCACTGTGAATTCATATTGTTTATCCACGTCGTTCATCCGCTTGCTATCTCATTTTAGCGGTTGAGCCCAAAATTGAAACCTATCCAAAACTCAAGTGGGCCATGCCACAGGAAACAGTGGGAATAATGTATTCCACAGTTGAAACCTTCCTAGGGCCCACAGTGACTTTTATTTGTCATCTGACCTGTTCATAATATCAAAAGGACATAGATGGAAGGAAAACAGAAATATCAGCTTGATCCAAAACTTCTGTCGCCCTAAAGAATTTTTCAACAGTGGATGTTCAACTCACACTGTTTCCTGTGGTGTGGCCCATTTGAGCTTTGTATATGATTGATTTTTGGTACCTGACAATTAAATTAAATTATAAAATGTATGAAAGGAGTGGATAAAATAAATACATCATGGTGGGTCCCACGTAGTTTACTCAGTACGCTTGCAAGTGGATACCGAGTTAGTCAGTAGGAAATCCGCATGAAAGTGGGTTTCATGCTTAGTTGCGGTCACAGGCATTACGAGGCAGCCTTTGATTGGGGCCGCGTTATGGTATCGAAAATAAGTGTAAACACGTTGGACGAAAAATCGATCTCGTGCCAAGTGGGTGTAAATGCGCAAAGAAATGAACGGTTTAAAAAACGACAACCCACTGCCTACTGCGTGTTGCTCACGTAATGAATTAGCTGGGTACATGCTGGCGAGGGAGAATATCTCATGCCAAACGATGGTCGCGCCGCGTGTCTTGTGACGCAAGCACACTGGGACGCGGATTGCGTACTACCCCGCCCGTCTCTAGCTCCGAACGGGCAGGTCTGTGGGCGGGCCCACTGTGATGTATCTGTAAATCTAAACCGTCAATTTATTTTCTCATATTATTTTAAGGCAATAATACAAAAACGAGGCATATACAACGCTCAAGTGGACCACACCAAATAATTAGCTTGGTTGCATTAAAATGCACAAAGCATTAAATGTCACTTGCATTAAATGCAAAGAGTTATCTGTGGTGTGATCGACTTTAGCGGTGGATATGCCTCATTTTTGTATTCATGCTTAAAATAATCCGAGGAAAGGGATAAACGGTTTGGATGTACAGATACATCACGGTGGGCCCGCCCACAAAACTGCCCGTTTGGAGCTAGGGACGGGCGGGGGTAGTACGCAATCCGCAGTGTTATCTGGGCACCAGGTTATTTAGAAACTAGAAATGACGAAGATGCCTGAAAACGATTTCAACGGACGCGAATTTCCAGTAGGCGGCCATCATCTGTGAGGCCCACTATGTTGTGTGTAACATCCGCACCATTCATCATTTATGACAGCCATGATGTGTGTGTTTTATCTATGCTGTTCATTCATTTTCGAGATCATTTTAGTCCTCGGTCTAAGAAACGACACATCTAAAGCTCAAGTGGACGACACCGTAGGAAAATAATAGTGATTGAATGCCCACCATTAAAAACCTCCCAGGGCCATTGTAATGTTTATTTAACATCTAACCTGATGATCAGGTCATACAAACTTCTATTAAAGAATAAATAAATAAATATCAGCTGTATCTAAAACTTTTGTAGCCTCAAAATTGAAGGACATTATGGATGAAACACATACACCATGGTGGGTCTACAAAGTACCAACCATTATCATTGGCTAGTAGTAGGGTCACTAGGCAAACCGCGTCCGGTTCGAACCAGCTATTGAGACCCGGTTTGGCTAGTGAGGCTGCCACCAACAGGTGGCTAGTGGTAGGTGCTATGTGGACCCCACCATGATGTATGCGTTTTATCTACGCCATCTATCCATTTTTAAAAGATAATTTTAGAGCTTGATTTTGAAATCAAGGTAGTTTAAATCCCAGGTGGACCACACCAAGGGAAAACAGTTTTGATTGAATTTCCACCATTAAAAACATCCTATGGCCCACTGTTATGGTTATTTGACATCTAACCTGTTGATTAGGCCATACATACTTGGAAGAAGGGACAAAATATACATCAGCTTGATCCAAAACTTTTGTGGCCAATGGTGGGCGTTCAATCAACACTATGCGGTCCACTTGATATTTGGATCAACCTCATTTTTAGGCTCATATCATTAAATGATCTGGAAGAATGGGTGGACGGAATGGATGAAACACATACGTTATGGTGGGGCTTGTAGAGCACCGACCACTAGCCATTCGCTAGTGACGAGGTGAGTAGCTGATCCATTTTTAGCTATTGAAAGAAGAGCTGTATGTGAGCAGAGTAAGCTCGGTAACTCACTCGATTCGACTCGAAAAAGCTCGACTCAGCTCAAAATGAGTTCGAGCCGAGCACGAGCTAATTTTTGGAGCTCGAAATGAGTTCGAGCCGAGCACGAGCTTGACCCTACTCGACTCGGCTCGACTCAAATAGTACTCGAAATCGACTCGACTTGGTACAGGGACCTGGGTATATATATATACCCTTCTAATTTGCTCGAAATGAGCGTGCGACCACCTACATTCTAATACCCCTTCCATCTTGATTGTTGAGTCTTTGCCCTCTCTCTCTCTCTCTTGCATTCCCTCATTTCTTCACCGCTTCCGATCTTCCAAAAATCAAATCCGCGGATAGAAAAAAGGGAGAGGATTTCTCTAGCGTTCCCAAATCGTTCAAACCCCTCAAATCGTCCATCTCTTTTCCAATTCCTTCATAAATCCCTCGATCTCGATCTAGATCTCATTTCTCCCGATGTCATCTCCCACGATTAGGTCTTGAATTGTTGAAATCTCGTCATGTTTTGAAACCCCGGAATCTTCTCCCGAGCCGTCTGATCCACATGTCCCAAGACCGCGATGGAGGCCATGGATGAGCTGACCCAACTATCTAAATCGATGATGTAGGCGGCTGCTCTTCTTGCTAATGAAGATGTGGACGGGTCTTCATCAATGAGGTCATTCATTTTCCTCAACGTTGTGGCGCTTAGCAATATTGTAAGTCGTTCATGCCCTAATTTCTCTCCTGAAACTCTGCTCGAACTCAGACGAGTAAAACACGAGATACTGTTTCGAGCTCAAAGGTCGAGCCGAGCAAGAGCTGAGACTCAAGCAGTTCAAACCAAGCACGAGCTGGGCAATACTCGGCTCTGATCGACTGGGATACACCTCTAATTGAAAGTGTGTCGGATGGCCTATAAAAGTCACAGTAGTCAAGTGAACGTTTCAATAGTCTACGTCCACTTCGGCAATTTCCCATGGTTGGTGGGTCCATTTTAGTTTTGCATCTACGTGATGTTTCGCTCACGTCGTAACATGAGCTGGAGTGGACGTCGCACCCACGTGACGGTGGCCCACTAAAAAGCTTTATATGAACGCGGTTTCGGTGCTATTCGGATTGCGGAGTGTTGCACACCGTGTGGAAAAACTCGGTGGGACCCACCATAATGCAATAGTTTTATCCACGCCGTCCATCCATTTTGCAGCTTATTTTAAGGTATGAGCCCAAAAATGAAACCCGAACCGTTTTACGTGGAGCCTAAAACACTAAATCTCTGTGGGCCCATCATGTTGTATATGTGAAATCCAATCCATCCATCCTGTAGTAACCCTTATTCTCACCGTACACAAAATATTAGGTCTTTATCAGATTGGCCACCAAGGGGAACAATAGCAAATTGGCCCTAAAATCTCTAAATTCATGTGTACGGAACGCCATAGTTTTGGATCGCCTAATTTTGCCACACACAAACCTTTGGTTGGAGTCTCATGCCCACTGTTCCATGTGGTGTAGCACAACTAATTTGTGGATCTGGATGATTTTCGGCACCACGGCCTATGATCAAGGAACACACATGATGGACGGAGTTGATTTCACACAGACAACACGGCGGGCCCACAGAGCTCGGGTGTTTTACGCGCGTAAAACAGTTGTGACGGAGGTGGAAGCTTCCTTTCAAAAACATTCCGTAACGAAAAAAAAAACGAGTGGTGGTGGACCGGTGGTAGCTGTCCTACGGAAATTATGATAGTGCAAGTACGATGCAGCTCCCTCCCCAGGTATACACGCAAATATGTGTGATGATCAGGACTGTTGATCTGGTGGATCACCATGCGGGTAGGTTATATCCAGAAAACCATCGGTTTGGAACCGTGGTATAGTCATCGGGTCAGGAGCTTGCAAAAGGAGTGGTTAGATCAACAGTCTACATTCCACCAGCAAACCCCACAATGGGGTGGTCAGAATCATTCAATCGCGGCCGTTTCTGTACTACGTCCCGTCTGCCACACCATACATGTGGCAGAGCGAGTCATCATTCACCCAAATGATCAACGGTCAAAATTAAGTGCGGGAAAGTGATGGCCTAAATTGTTTGATAGCTGTAATTTTGTAAACATGGGTCATGCGATGATATGGCACAGTAGATGGACGGACTTGAGGCTCCTCAAAGTCGAAAACCTCCCAGTACATCGACCTCTAGATGGTCCACCGTGACAAGATTGCACCGGCCAATTGCACGATCTTCACCGTCTGGGTGATGAACCTTTTTCGTTGCAACGATTTGAAGGGTTAGGATCATGAGATTCAATCCATCCAAGCTGGGGCTCATAATATCAACAGTTTAGATGAACGACCTCCAGGCCAGCCCGAGGATACTTGACATATACAGCGAAAACACTCATTCGGGATACTTTACTTGACCTGACCGTCAATCCTTTACAACTGGAGTCCATTACTGCAGCAGCAGGGATACCGGTCTCCGTTGCCATGTGCCTCGTTTGTCACGTGTGACATGAAACACCTCTTCATTCCCTCGTTTTTAGGACATCCTGGAACTGAGCTCCTCAAAAAACGATGAAACGCAGCACATGAACTTATCACGAAGGCACTCATCTTCGTACTGCTAATCTGAAATAAAAATACATAATTGTACAACTTTAACGGAATAAGTCCCTCGTAAATCTATTCTCTTGCCTTTCAATTTCAAATTCAATCATGGATGATACATGCGGGCATATTAGAACTGTATATGTGGCTCGATTCCAAGTCAACAACTTGGATCCAAGTTGTAAGATTAAGCTGATGCTTCAAAAACTCTATCATATATGACTGAGATATGAGGAAATGGGTGGCTTATTCAACCACTATAATCAGGAGATTAACAAGTCTCGTTCAGGCCATGCATACAACCTTATTCATTGATTGCTAAAGCTTTATATATATATATATATATGAATGGACGTAGGCAGGCAAAAATGATATCATCTCGGTGTGTGTATATAATTTTGTACTGACAAAATATTTATACGAGGGAATGACAGTACGCCTAAGTAGAACAGTCCAAAAGAAGGGTACTTGCATACATTTCCGAGGTGTCCTCCACCATTCCGGATACGAGTTAGAATATCTGCGGCACCGTATACCTCACGGTGAATATGATAGGTCCGCCAATTATCAATTCTCGATCGGTATATTCCAATTCATAACGAATATTGGATGTTTCCAACTCATGTACACGTGGTTACAAAGAGATGAAATACTCAACGTAAAGTCACCCTCAATCTCGAGCATGCGTGTTCAATGTTCATAACTTGCTAGCGAGTTTGATGCTAAGGAACGTGGCAAGATATTCAACAGCATGCACGGCTTCTCCGCGAATCCCGCTACAAAGTATGTGATTCCAAGTGGGCTCCACCATGATGTATGTGTTTTATCTAAGCCGTCCATTCATTCTGCCACCTCATTTTAGAGCATGAACCAAAAATGAGGTAGATCAAAATTTCTGACGGACCACACCCCAAGATACAGTGGTGATTGAACGCACCATTAAAAACTTCTTGGGAGCATACAAGTTTTGGATCAAACTGATATTTGTGTTACCCCTTCATCAAGGCCTGTGTGACCTTATAATCGGGTGGATGGGAAGTAAACATTACATTGGGCCCTGAGAAGTTTTTAACATTGGGCGTTCATCACCACTGTTTTCCTCTAGTGTAGTCCACATACAATTTGGATCTTTTTCGATTTTGTATAATGCTCTAAAATGTACTTTAAAAACAGATGGATGGCATGGATTAAACACATACATCATCGTGAGGCACAGGTAACCGACAAGTGTCCTCAGTGCAATCCGCATACATTTCAAGTAGACTTAAAATGTGACAAGGCAGCTAGCATACGCTGTTTTCCCTACAACTATCCAAGTCCATTGCAAGCACGTCTCTCCTAGGGTGCAGTAGAATGCATGTTAAGGCATTATTAGTTGGGCCTTTTCCATTGGTCTAAACCGTCTATGTAATTGGGCCTTAACTAGGATGGTGGTATACAGAAAATCTCTTAGTTGAAAATATTTGAAAATATTTTGGCCCTCATCATTAGAACGTTAAAGAGGCCATCCACATTCGAGATGGAAGAGTAGAATACACTATGGTTACGCTATTCCAGTCTTAAGAGTTTTTATGTCATGGCTACCGCACATTTGAGTTGAGGCACATAATACAGACGGTTTGGATCATTGAAAGATAATCTAGATCGACCCAGATCCGGTATGGCTAAGATCCCACGGTAAGGTGGGGATGTATGTGTGTATTCTAGAAAATCAAAAGAAGAAAGTGGGCGAATGCAGCCGCCCTTTACGAAAATGATAACTTCCGTTATTGTATCGAAGTGAGGCTGGCGTTGATTGCGAGATAGATTTCCCTCCGGGTGCATTTCGGGGTTTTTGCTTCAATACATTTCAACTGGATAAACGCGGATTGGGTACTACCCCGCTCCAGGAACGGACAGGGGTTCGGAGGGCCCAACATAATATATGGGTTTTACCACACCGTCCATTTATTTTTCATATCATTTTAGTATTGTGGCTCAAACACGAGGAACATCCAAATCTCAAGTCGACCACACCATAGGAAGCAATAGTGATAATGATATCCTTCCTAGGGCACACCGTGATGGTTAATTGCCATCCAACCTGTTCATAAGGACAGGTGTTTAATCCCCACTCTGTGTACACTTGTGCCCTAGAGCTACCTCTTTTGGGCTTTGCATCTTAAAATGGTATGGAAAAATGGATGGACGGTGTGAATAAAACACATACGTCACGGTGGCCCCTTAGAGCCCCTGTCCGTTCTAGCCAAGGACGAGCGGGGTAGTACCCAATCCGCGTCCCATCTGGACGGGAGCTGTTGGACCTCGGGTCATGTTGCATTGATCCAAGCCGTTAATACGTTCATTCTTGCCATGGATAGGGAATACCAAAAATAACTCTTGGATCGGAATATTTCAACTTTTCGACCATGTAACTCTTTTTCTTTGAATATGGACATCTTACTTAGCCGTTGCCTTGTGGGACATTGGTTGGATCTTCTGATCTTGAAGATATTTTTAGAAAATTACCGATCTACGGTGAGATTCATTATATGAATGGCTTGGATCGTTTCATCATGACCCAGGTCTAGGTACAATACCGACGTAAATAGTCAGCAATAGCCAATAGGTTCAGATGATCGAAGCAAAATGCCACCTGTTTAATTTTGTCCCGAGAATGCCCAAAATGAGGAATGCGTAGCATACTCGCTCCGGTGAGATTGACGGATGCTATCTTGCACATGTCCCAACAAGGAATACTTGGTGAGCTACCTGGGACAGTCATGAGGTGCGTCCTACCTTAACAAATCAAGCAGCTCCAGGTAATCCAACGTTTACAATATGTGAAATATTGGTCAATTTCTTCCAGCTGTCCATTTACATTGAGAACATCGTCCTGATCTTTTGCTTCCCGGAACCTATGAACATCTGTACCAGTATCAGTAGCTTGGATGTATATCACGTGTGCCATAACTGTACGTGCGAAGGTCTAGTACAGAATACTTTACTCGATCGAGTTCACTCCGGCTTCTTCCGAAATCAAAACCGCGGGGAAACTTGTCAGAATATCCGACTTCCAAACCCTCTTTCAGGGCGGCCGGTTCCTCTGCAACGGCTGTAGATGAAATTTCGTGCAACTAGCTACGTTTGGGCTCCACCGTGGTGTATTCATGGCATCCAACCGTCTAGAACGGTTTTCCATCCATGAGAATACTATCTACAAGAACATAAGCAGATCTAATCCTTATTTGAGACACGCTATAGAAAAAAAAGAACAACCATCCAAAAACCTTCAAATCCAAGTGGTGGCCCATTTGATGATTCCATCTGTCTGGTTTAGGTTTTTCCAATTCCATGTTTTTTAAACCATTGTGGACGGGTTGGATGACAACCAAACACGAATGTTGGCCCCACGTGCAGCAAGGGGCACGAAATTCTCCTCCACAATCGTTGCAGAGGAACCGGCCACGTTTCAGGCCATATAAAATGGGAGTTATTCTGTAGTCTGGGTGCGTATGACGCTTGATACACAGACACTTAGAAGTGGTACATGATGAATATTTTAACTCAGATTCAACCGACTAAATTGTAGAAATCGCTGTATTTAAGCTACATTTCAAAAATCATATTTTTTAAATGATCCCAAAATCGGATTGGTGGACACTTGCTTTCTTAAATTAGACCATTGGATTTTTCATTATTAACCGTCGAATAAATGTCCACCAATATGATAGTCAGATAATTAAATAAGTCGAATTTGTGGTTCATGATATATCTAATCAGGTAAAGACAATATGGATACTTTAATTTGAACTACTTATATGAGAAGTTTACAAATATTAAGTGATATCTAAGTGCCTGCGTATCATCCATCACGCTCTGCCAGACTAAATATAAAATGCAGTCTCACTTCATTTTCGCACTGGAAAAATACGAAATTTCCACGCGATAGCTTCCATCGCTTTCGTCTTTTTTCATATTTTTACAAAAACGGCCCTCTCTTTTCTGCTGCTGCAGATCCCAACCTTTCTAACAAACCATTGACTATCCAAACGCATCCTTCTCTCATTCCAGAAGGCTCCAAATCGCATTCCTGGCAGCTCAGATCTCCCAAACGCGGTAACGATTCATTTCCCAATGCAGAAATTCTTCCATCTCCCATAGAAGTCTATCTCGTTCTCTTCTCTCTTTTCAATTGCATTTTTTTCCCACTTCATTCGAATATCTAGGGTTTGCCTTTTTTTTTTTTTCTTCTTCCTTTTCCGTACGGATCACGATGTTTGCTCTGTGAATTATCTATGAATTTTTCTGTTTGCATCGAGTATTTGAAATTTCTCAGTAACTCTCTTTTTAAGTCAATATGATGTATTATTATACAATCGGTAGCCGCCGAAGTAGGAAATTATTACTGGGAATGCTTATTTCATTATGATTTTTCATTGTGGTTTGTGAGCACTGTCAGCCCATTCCTCTGATTCCTTATACTCTTAAAAGATGCGTTTGGATGTGCCTTTGAAATTGAACTGCGAATTTAGTAGAATGAAGTGAAAATAATCAAGTTGCAGCTTCCTTCCTTAGCATGTTGATTAAGGTATGGGCTTTGAATTTCAATAACGGCACTTTGAAGTTGGAGTTGTCAGTGCAATCTTTGAGGGCTGCTGCCTCATTATGAATGCTAGGAAGCATCATTTATTTTTTGTTGGTTCCTCCCAGTTAAACTGAATTTTCACAATTCAATTCATTTGCGCACCCAAACACAGCCTAAATCAGTAGTTTATTTTGAAATACTAGAAGCAAACATGGATACTATCTCTTCCCATGGTCCCAAAAGAGATGATGGGCATGACTGTCTTGCAGAGAGGTTGTTTTAGAGTGCAATTGAATAGGTTAGAGCCTTTGTTTTGTAGCGGGAGCGTGGAGAAAGGGGCAGGAAAAGACCACTGTCTTCTTCCTCTATGATATGCCTTGGATTCGCAAGGTAAAAGAACTTTTGAACTCAAATAAACTCGATAATAATGCGTTGTTCCTTCACAATGCAATCGATACGGCTTATATAAGCCTTGGACTCACAATTTACCCAAAATATTAAAATTTCTAAAAATAGTAAAGACATCTAAACCTACCCAAAATCGTTAACCACACTTAGATAACTCAAATTAAGGCTTTGAGTTAGGACTAGACTCTTCAAACCCTAAAATGAATGAAAAAAATAACATGTTCAAAACTTACTAAAAATAGAAAAAATTGAATTCAAATGGAACTTTGCCTCTCAAAACGACCTTTTTTTTAAAAAAAAATAAAAAAAAATGAGAAACTTCCGAAGCAATCAAATTCATCATTGGCACGTCGTGGGTCTTGTCAGTAGGTCTTCAATGATATTTCATAATAGCGATTCCGATAACCGGTTGCAAATTTATGGCTATTTTGCATTGTCCCCCTCCGACATGATTTCTTTTGATCTCGACGCTCCACAAAGCTGTCTATGAATTTGTCCTACATCACTTTGTAGCATTATGTTGTGGATTTTTATATTCATTTTCAAATTTCACATGAAAAGTATTAATGATGTTTCACATTGTAACTAGTTCTTGGTAATATAGGTTGATGGATGAGAAATCCTACAATTAAGTGTATCTTTGGATGTACATTTTAGGAAAAAAAAGTGTACATTCAGATGTTGGGGGTTAGTGAGACAGCTAGCATACTTTTCTTCAGATCCTAAATGTTTCCTTTTGGGTCTGATTTGAAAGCAAAGGGATAACCATATGGGTGAAAAACAGAAAAACAGAATCTTGACTAATGTGGTTTTGCTTTTCCAAACTACCTTAAATCCCTAATGCTCTAGAAAACAGACCTTCATTCTTTTCCCATTCTCCTTGCAATACCGAAAAAGGTGTTTTTATGTCAGCAGCAGAAGCCCAAGCTCATGGCATTGTTGATCTTGTAGCGGTCGAAACGGGGATTTCGCATAAATCCGTGATTCCATTTCGAATCATAATTCGAATGAACCGTGATTTGATATGATTGGGCCCTGCAGTGGTAGAACCTGGTGAACCGGGCACACTCCTCTCTCCTGACCCCTCACTTTCTATGTTATATATACACCAACCCAATCTCGAACGGTCTAAACTAGTAGAATCGGCGGTAGCAACCAATCCGTCTCCGGAATGGAAAAATGACTTTCTACCAAGGAAGGAAAAGCAGTGCCTGCTCGTCACTACTTTGATTCAAAAGGTAACCGACGGTTCCCGTTCTGTTGCTTACTTTCTTGAATGAATGTGTGCTTGCTTAATGGAAATTTTCAGAACCATACAATACATGTTACCTACGTGCTAACAAATAACAACAGAGACTCCAATGTGGTACTAGACTTAATCAAGGTTTCGCGATATTTAGATGATGGCAGGACAAGGAACTATCAGGTCAATGGTCTGGATCATGCTAGGATCAACATTGACCAGTACAAAGCAGACTTAGGCCTGAAGTGAAAAGAATTCTCTAATAGATGATATGTAACAGATTAGCAAACAAAAATTACCTTTAAGATCTCCAAAAAAAATGAAAAAAATTCACAAAAAAGAAGATAAAGGGCTGTTGAATGAATGAGATTTCAGCGGTTTCTAGGGAATCACACCGTTAGAAAGGATAGAAGAACTATGGCGTCACACCAGTAATTTTGGTTGCATTCACACCCCACGGTCTCACCCATCATAGGTTAAAAGAAAAGTCTTTAAATTTTAAAAATTTGATACGTATGGCCTGGTATATATAGGTCTTGCACTTGCCACTTCCTGATTTAATTTAGGCACGCTGTTGCTTGCGAATCAAATTCAATGAAAAAGGAAATTTCCTACAAAAAAGAAACCATCTATTGATTTAAAGGGAAATCATGCTTAACCGTGTGAACAATAGGCAAGTTGGGCCCACGTTTGGATAAGATCCTGAGCTGGTTGGACTTGTTGACCCACAACTCCAAACAGACACATTGATGAAAGAGTTATCAGGTGGATTGATTGTCAGATTACTGGATGTTGCTAGAGCATGCATGAGAACAGGTATGCGTACTCAATCAAGCTGTAAAAAGAACTTTGGAATGCATAAAGGACTTATCTAAATTCATAAAGTGGAAGCATTTACAATGTTGCTTTAATATCATTCTAAATTTGGTTCACCATTTTAACTATCTATTCTTTATATCTGATGGTTCACATTATTGTCAGCTGGTTGGTAGTTGGTATCTAATTAGAGCTGGATGTTCTCATGATTAAAATTCCAGCTGAATCTTCACTAGCAAATGCAATGTATTCATTCAGGGATGACACAGAAAAAATTGCAGGTTGCTGTTGGTGCTCAGGTTGCCAGGATTTTTCTTCAAGCATAACCACAACCCCTGATGTAATGTCAGGTGGTCCGAGCGCTATGCATGGAAATAATGATAATGGGATCCAGTCTTCAAATTCTAATTACTTAAACAGGTGATACTAAAAATTGGGGCCACGGGATGATTTTCATGAATTTATGCTTTATATCCATGATATGATTAGTTCAGGATTCTGACCAACAGAACATGCCGTGTCATATTATTGATTCGATTCACTTCTTGATTGTTCCCTAGGCATCACACTGAAAGACATTCCGGTCAAAGAAACCTTAGAGGAGGTGAAAATTATAGTTATTTCGTGGACCGAGATGCTGTGGTAATGGATCTTACATTTGTACCCTATTCTGCTTTACAATAATACATGTTAGAGTGGATGGGTGATATATGCTGGATAGACCTTAGGCTACCATTTTTTTTTTTCTTAATTTCCAAAAATATTATACATAAAGGAGAGGGGAGGGGAAATCCGTAAATTTCCAGTTTTTAACAAAAACATGGTATTAGAGCCCCAACCCATCTGCTCTAACAATACAGCCATCCTTTAATCACTAGTAAGCTCATATGAATATTGGATAAGGTTACCGAGTCTATGCACAGGAACTTTTCTCAAGAGCCAAGGCACAGAAAGAGGAGATCCTGCTACTCCGTGAACAAATTGCTAACGCCTGCATTAAGGTATGAAAGTTCACAAATTGCTTCTGCCTGCATTAAGGAGATCCTGTTAATCACGTTGATGCTTTGACTCTATCATCCATTGGGAATTTTTCTTCTCAATTTCATCGAAATGTGTGTCGGTTTATTGGCTTACAGGAGCTGCAGTTACTGAATGAGAAACATGTTTTGGAGAGGAAATTTTCTGATCTGAGGATGGTTTGTATATGAATATTGGAAAATAGTTATTTGACACTTACAAATGTTATCTGGCTTCTTGTATGGGGTTTTAATAGATAAATTACGCATTTGAGCAACAGGCCCTTGATGAGAAGCAGAATGAATCCATAACTACTGCAATGAAGGATCTGGCTCACAGAAAAAGTTATCTTGAAGAAAATTTGAAACTGGCTAATGACTTAAAGGTCAGATGTTACCCTGTACTTTCTTCAACTGTTGTCTTGATCTACCTTATCTGAACTCTACCGCTTCTTCTGCCAACAAGATTATGCATATCTTTTGTCCTTTCCTGAGGAACTGTTCCTAGCGATCATTGCTGTGCAGGCTGAAGAGGATGAGAGTTATATCTTTACATCATCAATGCTCAGCTTATTGGCTGAGTATGGTGTACGGCCACATGCAATAAATGCTTCCGCTATTGCTAATAGTGCAAAGGTATATCTGTATGATCAGTTTTGTGTTAATCCAATCTTTTGAATCCTTTATCAGCTTGATTTTGTAAATTCAATTTTGCCTTTACCGGCAATTTTATGGTGGCATGTTTCTTTTAAATCAATGCTGATCTGTGACATGCGATGTGCCATCATTTAGGATTAGGAATAAAGGGCATGAAGACCCATTATAGTTGTTATGCAACCTAAACAATGTGGAAACAAATTGAATGTTCCTATTCCAACGAAATGGGTTCTCTATGCCATGCCAATCAGCAGATCATTGTATTTAATACAAACCATGAATACCATTGAACTCAGTCACTATGTTTCAAACTCGTAATCATGCAACAGTGAAGTCTAAGAGAAAACATGGAAATGGAAGATACATAGGACTCATTTTGGTTTCCAATAGAGGAGCCATATCAAATGAGGTATAATACCTTTTATGATTTTTGCAAGGACATTATTTATCGAAGAAGTCATGTGTATTTTGTTCTCATCTTATGGATTAGTTGAAGGGATGTTCTATAACTGAAGGATATTTGAGTTTGGTTTGATGCGTTCATTGTGGGGATGTGTCTCTATTAGTGTGTCTTATGTACCATCATTGAATGCTTCTTCGGTAGAATTTTTCGCGAGATGATTGGAGTAGAGATATCAGAAAACGTGTTATTGTCAATCATCGAATCTGTAGGAGTGATTCTGCATTGGAATAATGAGTAGTTGAAGACAATTGTCCTTCTTGAGAAATGGCAGAATTGTGTACATAGTAGGGGATTATATCACTTTTAATTTTGTTGCCCTTAGATAATGCATGGATTTTTTACTGTAGCCTGTTTTGAGGGTATTCTCCTTTACCACGGGGATATGTAAATATATATTGCTTGAAAATTTCCAAACCTTATTTTATTTTATTGTTTAAAAATTTCCAGTTAGGAATTGAAACTCTACAAACAAAAAATCAAATTAGGCTTGCTTCTTGTTTCCATCGCATGTCCCTACTTACTAAGAAGAACAACTCATTTTCTGAATCGAACCTAACTTGTTTTTATTGCTTTTTTTTATTATTTTTCAGCGTTTATACCATGAATGGCAATGGAAGCTTAGAACTTCCAATGTAAGTTTACAGTCTGGTAACTGCATATTATTGTCCTCAGTCATATAGATTCATTAGTCTTAATAGAAATTGAATGATTTTCTGCCTTTAGCATTCAAAATATATTTGATCTGTCTATTCGTAAGCGTAATTCACTGAGGCATGTGTTTCTCATGTCATATGTTTACATTTTACCTTTGTCATGCTTGAAACATGTTAACATAACATGTAACTGTATCGTGAATGCCTTGTTATTAGAGGCAGCTTGGTCTTTTCTTTATTGTATTTGATCCCTATTGAAAAGATGTCATTGACCATGTAAATTTTATATTCCTGACAATCGTTCATCTGTTACTTATGAGAATTTTCTAGTGTCCTGGGACCATGACTTCATTTAATAGTTTTTAATTTCATGAAGGCATGCATGAAAACCTACAGTTTGCAAACCTTCCGTAACAATTTGATTGTTCATGGGGCTATTATAATCATATTTTTTGCGGATCTATTATAATCACTTGAGATTTCTCATTGTGCAATGAATTTTGATTTAGTGTTCTTTGTGTTTTAGATCTTGAGAAATTCTATGCTAGCTAGTAGGGCTGTACACGAACCGAGTTAGCTTGGTTGGCTCGCTCGACTCGACTCGAAAAAGCTTGGTTCGAAACTGAGTTCGAGGTGAGTCGAGCTAATTTTTTGAGCTCGAAAAAATTTCGAACCGAGTTCGAGCTTGCCCGAGCTCGACTCGACTCGGATCGAACCCAGCTCGAATCGAACTTGGATTGAACCAGTTCGGTGACTCAGTTACTTTGATATTGATGTTGCTCACCAACTGTTTGATGAAATGACTCAACGAAGTGTGGCTGGTGGCAAGGAAGGTATGTATATGAAACAAATACACTTTTTTTTTTTCTCTTGATTTTTATGTTGCTTAGAAGGTGTTTGATGAAATACCTGTAAAACCACTGCCGTTGTTTTACATACAGTGAGAATTTGAAGGTGCAGTCCATATGTTTGTGAAAATGCTACACAGGCGATCTCGGCTCGATCTTGGCTCGATCTTGGCTCGAACTGGTCCGAGTTGCTGACCGAACTGATCCGAGCTGGCCAGTTAGGCTTGAGGACTGAGCCGAGCCGAGTTGAGTTGGGGTCAGCAAGTGGCCGAGCCAAGTCGAGCTGTGCCCAGCTCGACTCGGTTCGACCTGTGTACACCTCTACTAGCTAGCAAGCTATTCAACGATTTTATGACACATTGATTCTGATTCTTGCTTGGGTTAACCCTTCATATTAAGGTGAAGGATGACCTAATAGGGAGTTCATTACCCCGTCTTGCTTTCTAAACTTGATTAATTGCAGTCTTGACATTTTTGCCTCAGGTTTGTATTTCTCCGACTCAAAAGAGGTTTTCGACTATGAAACTTTTCTGTACCTTATCAATTGTTCACCTATTATTAATGATAATTGTTCACAATGTCCTGGAATCATAACTTCATTTTTTTATTGACAGCAAGCCATGCATGAAAACCTAGGGTTTGCAAATCTTCGTTTACAAGTTGATTATTCCATGGGTTCTATTATAATCACTTGAGACTTCTCATTACACAATGTAGTTTGAGGAGTTTTCTATTGTAAGTGTGCCTTTTGTTCTAGATCTTGAGAACCTTTTTGTATCATCTACCTGTTTCTATGCTAGCTAGCTAGCCAACTTAGCTATTCAATGTGCTTATTAGTTACTAATTGATGCCAACTCTTGCTTGGTTTGGCCCTTCATATTTATGATGATCTAGTAGGGAGGTTATTACCCTATCTAGCTCTATAAACCTTGATTAATTGCATGTTTTGAACCTTCTTGACTCCTTAGGTTTGTACATTCTTCAAATTTAGGGGGTGTTGTCATCATCATAATCATCATAGCCAAGGATTTGTGTTGCAAGTGACTCAGGCTGACTTGTCCAGTCTTGAGTCGGGTCACTACTCAGCCGAGTCAGGTGAACCGGTCCGACTCGACTGAGTCAGGGGTGAATCATCTGGGTGACTCTCTATGTTGAATTGGATCGGGTCCATGCAAGTCCGAGTCAACTCAGATGAGTCACATTCTACTTGTCCGAGTTGTCAATCCATGATCATAGCCTCTTCCGACTTAGGGAGTGTCTGCCTGTGGTTTTTAAATGTACTTATATTTTTCTTTTCAATCTATCAAGTTAATCTGTTTCTATTTCATTGTATTTGTTGGTCATCCTGTACTCGTGTCTAGGTTTCTTGTGCCAATTTACTAAAATTTGGTGCTGATTATTATATTTCTTCATTTGCACTGTTCTAAATCACATGATTCCTTTGATATTAACAAAATGCTAAGGTCCCCACTTTCATAGGGATGTTGTTGGCAATATCCGCAAAGCTTTTAAATGAAACGTAGAACAGCCAATCATTGATGTGGACTGTCCATTTGTTAACCACCATTGGCAGTTCATGGTGCAAAGGTCACAATAATGGACAATCAGATTCAAGACTGAGCAGAGAAAAAAAAAAGGCCCAATCATAATCTTGCAACATCTATTCAGTAGGCCCCAACACTGATTGTTTATTATTCCAAGATGCACTTTGGTTAGAGGATGCTAACCATTTGATCTATGGCTTGTAAAATGTGCATGGTTATACCAAAATGGCAAACCTTCAAGGGGTTATAATCATCTGATCAACATGATTTTTGCAGCTAGTGGTTTGCATTGTATGGACAACCCAGATGAATGATTGACTTTCTAATGTATCATTCACAAGCTCGAGGACATTGCTAACGTGCCCATGAAGGTGTGGACATTTGCATTCCCTATGTGTGTGTATGTATGTATGACTGGCCGGTCTGATGATATAGCATAGTTTTGCAGTCACCATTGGCATGCAGCTGAACTTGATAGGTTGCTGTAGCATTAGTAATCACTCGCCTGGGCAATCTGGGGTCTGCACTTGTGCATGTGTGTGTTTAGGGGCCGTGGGTGGGTGGGTTCATTCTTGCGTGTGTGCCATATTTGGCAATCAGGTGTCTCCACTTTTTTCTAAAAATATTTTATATTTGGAAGTTAGGTGTCTGCAATAACTAGGCCAGGACTCGGAATCTATCGACCATCTATTCGTCCATTGTCCGATCGCTACCGAAGTGTGGTTCGCAGTGTTGGCTAAATTCAAATCCTGGTGGGTCATGACAAGAGCTGTGGGTGAGCTGTTTATGGCGTGGCACAGGTTTATGCTCGAGAAAGGCAAGAAGGTTCAGTGGTGTCTCTGTCTTTTGGCTGGCCTTTGGGCGATCTGGGAAGAAAGGAATGGGAGATGTTTTAGGGATGTAAGCCACAACATTGATCAGGTTGTTGGGAGGGTTCGGGGTTTCATCCGGGAGTGGGGATGAAGTGTCCCTTTGCTTGGGGGGGTCTTTTTTTGGGGCGCTTTTGGCTGTTTTGAGCTGTTTGGGGCTGTTGCTCTTGTATTCTTTGGTTCCCTTGCGGTGCTTTGTTAATAATATTCATGTCACCTTTCAAAAAAGAAAAAGAAAAAAAAAGGCCAGGCTCAAACCTAGTCTCTAGGACCTTCGGGCATTCGTATTAACATAAGACAATGATGAGATGATGTAAGTACGCATAACCCTTGACAAGATTAGAGCGTGAGCTATTTTAGGGATTTAACATATAAAACTCCCTTCATTTGGAAGATGGTCTTCGCCCTTGTTGATCTAGACTCCCTCCCTCCGTCCCTCTCTACCTTTCTCCCAATCTCTCTCAAATCCATTTTAGCAAAAGCATGTTTCCTTCCTCGCTGCCTTCCTATTTTTCTATCTTATATTATAGATGGATTTCAACTACACCTGGTAGAATGTGCCAGCCAGTCCCTATCTTAGTTACAAGAAGGCCAATGTTAGGTGGGCAACTGGTCATAGAACTTTGCGAAGTAATTATGAGAGTTATTGTTTTGCAATTGGTGAAATGGGATTAGTGAAGCTTATCCGAAATAGTGTGGATAAGGCTTCCGATTATAGTGATGATGATGATATCTATGAGGGAGTTTTTTTTTTTTGAAAGCCTCGAATGAATATTATTGTGTAAAAATAGCCGCACATGATCAATGTAGGCAAAGTGAAACAACTAAAGAAAAAGAGCAAAACAAAAAAACTAAGGGCTAAAGCGGAAACAAGAGACAAGAGGCACACATATTTATGTGGTTCAGTAATATGCCTACATCCATGGGGTAGAAATGCTAAGTTTTCTTCTAAACTAAAATAAATTAAAACAAAAATACAAGGCTTCTCTCTCCCACTCTTTTATTATACAAGAACTCTCTCCCTAAGGAATACCTTAGAAGAATACATCTCTCTCTACATGTGTATGTTGAAGTCATGAAATCCCTTGATATACATTGATACACCACACTCTGACAGCTTAAGCTTTTGGAGTAAATGGTTGTTTAACATGGTATCAGAGCGAAAGGTCTTATGTTCGAATCTCGAGAGCAGCAAATATGCCTCTCTAAAATATTATTCTCCCACGGGGGACTAGGAAAATCAGGTTGGCTCAGGGACCGGGAAAGCCCGGCCTATTTATGGTGTGAATGTCCCTCTACCCTCGTCAGTATATTCCCGTGTGGAGTTTCCACCCTGGGGGGGGGGGGGGGGGGGGGGGGGGGGGGGGGTGTTGAAGTCATGAAATCCGTTGATATACATTGATACACCACACACTTTGACAGCTTAAGTTTTTGGAGTAAATGGTTGTTTAACAGTGTACCCATTATATAAACTGCACAATAAGAGAGATGATCACAAATAACCTAGGGAAACTAGGCTACACCCTCCATACGTACGTATGTACCTTAAATAAGTGGGGAGACGTTTCCAAGTAGGAAACATCCCTATGTACATCATAGCCTCAAGAAAACGTTGTCTGCCTCAATACTCATTTGAAGATTAGTACCTTTAATTGTGTGAAAAATAGACCTGGATAACAATATCCAAACGTCACCAATCACTAGGTAACAACAAGCCCAAAAGAAGTCCTGTACCAACAAGCTTCTCCCTTGCAGTAGGTTTCGTCAACATATCCATTATGTTGTGATTGGTGTGGATCTTTTGTAATGAGACATGTCTATCCTTCATGACATCATGGGCAAAGTGATATTGAAAATCAACGTGTTTGGTCCGAGTGTGAAATACTGGATCCGTATCCAAGCGTAATGCGTTGTGACTATCACAGTGAATCACCACCACTCTATGCTGGAATATTAATTCTTTTGGCAACCTTTTCAACTAAATACCTTCCTTGCATTCTTGTGTAGTTGACATGTACTCTACTTTTGTAGTAGATAAGGCCATTGTTGACTGCAATCTTGACATCCAACTATCCACACATAACATGTGGTAGATTTTTTTTTTTATGTCACGATCTCTTATATAATCTACATTCATGAACCTAACCAACTTTAAATTTTGGCCACTATAACAATTAACTACCTCAAAATCACCTTTCAAGTAATGAAAGATCCACTTTACAACAATCCAATGATCTTTACTCGGGTTTGTCATGTATTTACTAATTGCTCCAATTGTTTGTGCAATGTCTGGTTTAGTGCACACCATGACAAATATAATTCTCCTTACCGCCGATGAATGATACTTTAGACATATCTGCCTTCCTTGATTGTGTTAGGACCAATGTTTGCAGTATCGAGATCATTACATGTATCACTAGCTAGGGATATGGAAAATATGTATTGACATTGCCTATATTATCACCGATACTCAGAAATGTATCAGTGACTAAGGGAAACATGGGGAAAATGGTTGAATCTTCAACGAAACTTCATAAGATGTTAAAATACACTTATTTACATATTTAGGAATTAAATAATTGCAAATAAGATACGTACATAATAAGGTCCCCTTTAATGAGGGCCTAAACATGCATCACTTGGGAAACATTGAAGAAATGGGGAAAATGGTTGAATTTCTCAATGATACCTAGGAGATGCTAAAATATGCATATTTGCATATTTAGGAATCAAATAATTTTAAAAAAGACGCATACATGATTAGTGTCCATTTAATGGGGGCCTAAAAGCACGTGCTAGTGCAATAGTACTCATAATGAGTTTATATAATACAAATGTAGGTACCAAACAATAATTAAGACATCTAAAAACTAAAAGAACTAAAAGAACATACCCATCAACGCCATTCCTCATACCTATATGGAGTTACGAGGTGGCTCAAAGTCGTTATCTCTGTCCCTACTCGGTCTGCCATAATGCTGCTGCTCAATGCAGTGATCCAATCATTTGAAACATAATTGCAACACAAACGCCAACATCAATCTTGTGCTAAAGGTTTCTCAACCTTTAGCTCTAAATTGTTGCGGAAAAATACTTGTACACAATCAATGTAGGCAAAGCAAAACCACAAAAGTAGAAGAGAAAAAAAAAGGGCCAATGCAAAAACAAGAGACGAGGCATAGAGATTTATGTTTTCGACAATATGACTACATTCACAGGGTAGCAACATGGAGCTTTCTTCACTAAAATAAGTGAAATAAGAAATATAAGGCTTATTTCTCTCTTCCACTCTTCCACTATAGAAGGAATCTCTCACCTAGAAATCCCCATAAGATCATCTCTCTCTACTCATGTTCCTCCTTATATAGGCATCACCACAGGAGAGAACACATGCCAAAACCTAGGGAATCTATGCTTTAACCTACACACATGTAGGTATGTGGTATGTATGTACTTATGGCCTCAACAGGGAAGAGGCTTACACATTTAAGAAAGAGAGAGAGTGTGTTGCTTCCTTATAGGAAATGCACTCACGCATCCACCCCTTAACTGGGATAAGGATATGATGATGGTGATGACCATGATGATATCAATAAGGAGGGAGTCTTTTATTTTATTTATTTTAAGCCTCAGACGAGATAGCCTTTCGAGCATGAAAGTTTTATTACTACTTGCATGTGCCTTGCATGTGTGGCATTAAAATGCTACTTTGCCTATTCAATAAAGAGCATATCTCTGTTAAATGACTCTTTGCTACTCATTTTATGTAAATTAATATATTTTTTGGTCTCTCTTTGTTGTGCTGGTTTTTTGAAAAAATGAGATGTCTGCTTGCTGAGTTCTTGGTTCTGCAAATTATAGTCACTGGAAACATTTATAAAAGAAGTTGGTTTTGTTTACTACAGTCTAATGTTATAGATATAAACGATCTGTTGGGCAATCAACCTGGGGATGCATCCTCCAATAGAGATCGTCAACCTTCAAGTGCATTGAAAAGGCAACCACAAGCATCCATGGTATTGTTGGAAAACATTTCCTTCTATTAATTTATTGTAGGTTTATTGGTCGTTTGTTTTTTTCTTATTTTTATCACATTGTTCTTGTGTAGGTTCCAAATGCATTCGAATTTTATCCCTACAATCGCTATCCTAACGAACGACAGTCAGATCCAACTTCTGATACAAGATTTTTCCCAGATCATGGTCGGATGGATATGAAAGAAATGAAACATGAAGCAGGTGTTGACATACGCCATCCATTTATTTATGACAATCCGAAGGAGTTCACCTCCAACACCTATAAGTTAGTACATGAATCAGACTCTAATTCCTGTTACCTTTGATTCAATTTGTTTCTAAGAAGCATCCCTTATTAGGTAGTCTGAATTTAAATCTCAAGAATGTCCAACTGGTGTTATTTCTGAAATTCTTGAATGGATCTTTTTCAACTTTTGCAGTGTTTCTTGCAATTTGTGAATGAATCTTTATTAACTAACTTCCAATTACGGGGCCTCTACAGCTCTACTCATGGCTCAGTGGTAGACACTGTGTTTCCACTCCAAGGTCATGGGTTTGAGAACCCATGTGGTGTGCGTGTATTCACATTTCAAAAAAAAAAAAAAAAAAAAAAACCAATTCCAAATATTGCAATCTCTCTATTTTGCAAGATACCCTTTAGTAAATTCTTGGATACTGTGTCATCACTCATCAGAGTTCCAATTTTGGTCATCTTTGATACACAAAAGTGAATATAAAATTCCTACTAATCCTTTTTACTTTCTTGGTCATTATTGGTCTCACCTGTAATGAGTATATGCTTTATTGCTATAGGGCACTTTTCCAATTTTAGGTTCCATTGTTGAACATTGTATCCCTTTGATTCTTGCTCATAGTTTGATGCTGTAGAAGGGAGGAGATCTGTGGAAAAAGTTGTGTTAGGGAGCAAATGTCTCCATTGCCTATTTCATTAAAAGAGTTTTTACAAAGAAGGTATGGTGTCTAGGGGGAGCACTGAAATGAACATACGTAGATCTCTCTCTCTCTCTCTCTCTCTCTCTCTCTCTCTCTCTCTCTCTCACACACACACACACACACACACACACACACACACATACATGCACACACTCCCCATAAGCTGGAGCATTGATATCACGGATGCCAGCTTACCCAATAGATCACGAATTTGAGAAGAATGTACAACTTTGGTAAGGACACTTGCAAGTTGATCCTTGGAGTGAACATAAGGCATAGGAAGAAGGCCCGAGATGATCTTTTCACGAATGAAGCGACAATCCAACTGGATGTGCTTAGTTCGTTCATGGAATATTGGATTGGAAGCAATATGAATTGCGGTTCGATTGTCACAATATAGAGTAGCCATTGAAACTTTGAGTCCAAGATATGTAAGAAGGGAATGAAGCCAAATAACTTTACATGTTGCATGACCCATAGAATGACATTCAGCTTCGGTAGCTAAGTGAGCGACAACAATTTGCTTTTTTACTCTTCCAGTAAGCCAGGTTACCCAGTTGTGGATTGTCAATCATCAGATCATCTAGCCTACTCGGCATTACAATATGCACTAATATGAAGGTGACCATGATCTGAGTACAAAAGAACCTTCCTATGCGACAACTTCAAGTAGCGGAGTATCTTATACACAGCTTCAAGGTGATGAATGTAGGAGCTTGCATGAACTGGCTCACAACAATAACTGCATAAGCAATATTCGACACAAGTAAATAACTGCACAAGCAATATTTGCCCACCAGCAGTGATGCATTCTGGGAAGCTCTTTTGACACTCTAGAATGCAGGTGATGATTCATCTCTGTCAGAGTATCAACAGGACACAAACCTTGCGTGCCTATTTTTTGAAATAGATCTGGGGCATACTTAGCTGAGAAATAAATATCCCATTCTTTGACTGAGCAACTTTAATTCCAATGATATATCTCAATGACTAAGGCCTTTAACCTCAAAAGTACTTGCAAGGAACTTCCTCACAATGTCAATTTCATCTCCACTATCACCAGTTATGATGATATCATCGACACATATTGCTAACATGTCAGAGAGGAGCTAGCTCGCTTTACAAAGACCAAGTGGTCAGGTGAACTGCGCCGGAAGCCAATTTGGGAGATGGCATTGTTGAATCACTCGAACCATGCCTAAGGAGATTGTTTAAGCCCGTATAGAGACTTCTTCAACTTGCACACGTTGCCTTTGGAACCTGGTTTATGCATGCGTGGAGGAAGAGACACAGAGATTTCCTCCTGAAGATCGCCAAGAAGAAAATGAATTCATTGAGTGGAGAAGAGATTTGAGGAAAAATGTTGCATTAGGGAGCTAATGATTCCCTAACCTATTTTATTAAAAGCGTTTTTACAAAACAGGGTATGGTGTGCTGAAGGAGCACCGAAATCGACATATATATATATATATATATATATATATATATATATATATATATATATATATATATATAGATATATATATATATATATATATATATATATATATATATATATATACTCTCTAACAAACGAAATTTTCCTGGAAATCTTTTCTCATACTGAGCTGTATAGTTTGAGATAATCCCAGGAAGATCTAAAATTTTAAAATTGTAAGTTTAATATAGTTTAATTTTTAAGTTTAGATCTTCCTGGGATTATCTCAAACTATTGTCCCTGGTGATGTAGTTTTGGTAGTTGAACTAATTTCTGCTTTAGAAAGTAGTTTTCTGGAATTGCAGTGCACATAGGCTGACTTTTCAGGTCCATTTTTCTTCTTCCAATTTGTTTCTTTTCTTGAATAGGTTTAGTACCTGATCATCTGAACTGATGGATATTGATAAACCCAATCTGTAGCAGGTTGAACCTAGTCAGCTAATAAGCCTGGACTATTAATTGTTTTGATCTGGTTGCATGGTAATGTAGGTGAACTTGCTAGCACATCACTTTATTCAGTGAGGATGTTTGGACTAGGGCACAAAAAGCTTAGAAGGACAATTTATTCCAATTGTAAAAAAATCCCTATATATATTTATGGTTTTGCTAATGTCCCCACCTTCATGGGATGTTAGCAACATCCTCAGACTTTTTAAACAGCACATGGGGTGACCTATTGTCGAGATCAACCATTCATTCATTCATACAACTAAGAGCAAGCGATGGTGCAAGAATCACACCAATCGGATGATCCTAACCCTTTGAAAAGGGCCAACTTGTTACAACCATCTATTGTTAACGTGCCATAAATCAAATGGTTAGAATAATCAAATCAAAGGTGTTACTTTACAACCATAAGAAAAAAAAAAGTGGGATCTAGCAAGTAGATGCTTCAAGCTGATGATTGGACCTATTTTGTTTCTCTGATCAATCTTGAATGTCCAATTACATGCTATTGATGGGAAGCTTAAAATCACGTGATTGACATGATTTTTGTACCATGTCTTGTTTCTAGTTGTATTAACGAATGAATGTTTAGATTGACAATAGGTCACCTTGCGTGCCATTTAAAAGGTTTTGGATATATATATATATATATATATATATATATATATATATATATATATATATATATATATGAGAGAGAGAGAGAGAGAGAGAGAGAGAGAGAGAGAGAGGAGAGAGAGAGATGCATACACACAACTACTAGTACATCCAACTAGTTGGCATGTGGGGCCCACCATGGCTTTTGTACGACATCTTGTTCATCTAGCAAGGTTGTCTCACCATGAAAATGGGATGCCCCAAATATCAGGTTGATCCAACTATTAGATGTGCCCAATGTGAATGTGGAATTTTTTGGGTGGTTCATTGTTTTAAATGGTGTCCCCAACTTGATGGTTTGATGCACCTTACTTTTGGGGTGTCCCATGTTCATGGTGGGACTGGTGTTCGAAATATCGGTATCGTTACAAGTTTCGCTAGTCGGGGATACTGAAGCAATATCGGTATTGCTGATAATATTGCTAATAACCGGAAATGTGGGGAAACATTAGAGAAACATCGGGAAAACGATGGATTTTTTTTAGTGAAACTTTAGGAGATGCCAAAATACACATATTTGCATATTTAGGAATAAAAAAGTTGCAAAAAAATGCATACATAATAAGTTTCCATTTAATGGGGGCCTAAAAGCATGTGTTATCGTTAGGTCCAACCATTCCATTAATCCCATCAATCCATCCAACCATCCCTCCAACCATCCAACCTTTCATCCAAATATCCATCGACATTTCAGAATATTGACAACACATAACCGAAATATCGTCGTCAACTGGAAAGGAAACGAAAGATTGTAGTCTTGATATCACCCATGTTGCGATAACGATAATATTGTTGACAATTTGCATACCGCATACAACCATGTGCGTATAAAAAAAAATTCGAAACAAATTTTTTTTAATAAACAGACTTTTTTTGCTATACCGGTACCTTGGCAACATTATTGAAATATTGCTGATACATTGGAAATATAAGTGACACCTGGAATTCACATAGTTGAAAATTTTGGTGATATATTAGCGATACAAGCAGCACCTGGAATTTACACAGTAAAAAATATTGGCAATATTGATACATTTGTGATACTTAGTGATGCATTAGTGATACGTCATTGATACCTAGAATTTCCGATACTACCAACGCTATCAGTATCACTACCACTTGTTATCGGTGTTGCCGAGCTAGAGATACGGATAATATTAGGGATATTTTGATAAATGTTTGGGATACACCGAACAATGGGTGGGACAACCTTGTTGGATAGGTGAGACGTCATTCAAACACCATGGTGGGCCTCCACACGCCAACTAGTTGGATGTATAACTAGTTGCGTGTGAGCATTTCTTTATGTGTGTGTGCGTGTGTGTGTGTGATTGATCCTAGGTAAATCCAAAACCTACTCCTGAGCCTCATGCAACCTACGATCTGTTGAGGGATGAAGTATCATGTATCCTTTTGTATATTGCATTTTGTAGTAGTTTGAACCACCATGCTCAATAATGGTATTCTTGTAATAAGCAAGAACCTGTCCTATCATCTATGTTATTTAAGACCTATAGGAACTCTTGAATCCTGTTTTTTCCATTACACTCTATCAAGGTGATGCGGACACCAAACCATTCAAAGTATATCAACGCAGGAGGTGTGCGTTACCCGTGTCAATGTGGTTAGATGACGGGTACAGGTTAGGTCTCTAGAAGTTGAAGACCTTATACATGTGTAAATTGCTTAAAGGAGATATTTAGACCATTGAATCGCGAGGATGGTGTGATCGAACCGTTGGATCGTCGCGGCCCACCTTCGTTACGCCACCTTCACGACGCTATCATCGGGGCCCCATCAGGCATCTTAAATTTGCGTTTAGTTTATGAACATTTGATTTATTTAAGTTTTGAGACAGTTTGCGCGCAATTTTTGTACGATTTTTTTTTTTTTGAAACTTTTTTTAGTAGGGGTATTTTGGTAATTTCATGTAATTACGAATTTATAAGGGTTGCTCTAAACCTAAAACATGTTATGTTATGTTTATGAAAGAAAAAGAGAGATTTTTGTTTTTGACGATTTCGTCTTCGACTTCTAGTGATTAGAAGAGGGCGTAAGGCCCAAGGAAGTGATTTCTCATTCTTTCTTTTCTCAAGGTATTCTTTTTCTTTAACCCTATTCGCTTCCTTTTCTCCTAAAATCTTTAGATCTAGAAGGTGATCATGTTTCTTTTTATCTAAAACATTAGATATCAAAAGATTTTCATCCCCACATAAAACCCATCACCCAAAGCCTAAATTTGAAGAACCGCCAATTCTTTTTCTCCTATTTTCTGGATTAAGAAATCTACTTGGATCGTTAGACGGACCTATTGCAAGATGAAAGTTCTATCTTTCACCGGATCTAACTAAATTCAGATTTTAAGATTCAATATTTCGTGTTTGTGATGGTTGGCCATAATCAATGCTATATTAACCTTATTTCTTTCTTGTGTTTATGATGTATAAGGCTGATATTTTATCTGTTTTTAAAGATTGCATAAATCTGTCCCTTTCAAATACCATGCTCATTTAAGGTTGAATTAGGCCATCCTACATCACAAGGACCACATCCTCATTTAAACCATAGGTCATCAAATCTTTTCGGACTATCTACACACACAACACATACAAATACATAGTTATGTAGTTATAATTAACTTGTGAGGAACCTTTATATTGAATGGAGTAGGTAAAAACAGTTATGCTTGAAATTCGGAGCTTGCATGATTGATCTAATGTACAAATTCCTATTTATTGTCTGATATTGGAAACATGGAACTTTTGTTTTTATCTGGTAGTTGAGCACCAGTGCAGTTCTTTTGTATGTACTAATGAGTTATGACCCCATGTCTTCACAGAGAAGTTGAAGGCTTCACCGCACTCAGTTTGGAACGTAGTGCTGGAAAGGCCGCCGATGGAAAGACAGCCCTTGATGCTCAGTTTCAGACGCTTACCATGCAAGATGATCATGCATCCTCTCTCTCTGAAGGTAGCGTTGTGCTTACAATGAAACAAGCGAATGGGCTTTCTTGGAAATAAAATTACTCTGTCTCACTTTCCACTAGGAGATGGCCTCTCACCTGGCATAGAAGGGTTTCAAATTATTGGTGATGCTAAACCCGGAAATACGCTGCAAGCATGTGGCTTTCCCATTCGCGGCACTTCTCTTTGTATGTTTCAGGTATTTGGTTTCCCTGTTTCAATTTTCTTTTCTTGATCTCTAGTGGGATCATGGCTTTTGTTGTTATTACATTCAGATTTTGTTTCGCTTAAGAGGTGGTTTTGTCTACTGGTTATGATGGAACAAATATTTTACTTGATGTGAATAATATTGGGTTGCATATCCAGTGGGTTCGTCATCTTCAGAATGGCACTCAGCAGTTCATTGAGGGTAAGCATTGGAATGATCGTTTTTGGAAAATCAATGATATGCAACGAACTTTTTCATTGTGAAGACATTTTCTATATATAGATCTTTTGCTGCTTGTTCCTTACTGCTCTCTATTTTACATTTACTGATCCAGGAGCCACCAATCCTGATTACGTAGTTACTGCTGATGATGTTGATAAACTTCTTGCTGTTGAGTGCGTACCAATGGATGACAGTGGTCGTCAGGTATTTTGTTTGTTTCATGTATAAATATTTGTGGTGTACTTCTAAATCCTTGAAATATTTTCGTAGATTTACTAGCATTTAGCATTCAACGTCAACTTATAATAGGTTGGAATAAGTCCACCCTATTTCACAAAATATTTTTACTTCGACGTGTAATTGATCTCGTACATGGCCAAAGCATTTCGTAGTTGTTTACTTGTTATGTTGGTTAGTTTGTATGCTTCATCCATGTGCTTGCCAATCCTTTCCAGTGTTCCCTTTGTCTAGTTGATTTACAAATGATCCATGTCTTTAATCAATTTAGAGTATGACTCTACAATTACGAAGGATAATAAGAGCACAGGAGAGGCTTAGGGTAGGACTCCACAGTTAACAAGGACAGCAGAAGGGACAATTCGTTGAAGTTCCTTTGTATAAACGAAAAAAATTATGTGTCCTTGCATCAAACATAATTCTAATATTCATGTTGAATTAATTCCCAATTACCCACTTTCTTAATTTTGTCTTTAAAAAAAATAAAAATAAAAATTTCCCAGATAATTTTTGCAGCCATTTTATCATTATTTCATAACCTTTTAAAACATATTCTGCATCAAATGCTATGTTTTATTTTATAAACTAATTCTTATTCAGATGTTGAAGCTTGGTAGCTGAAACACTAGGCCACAACTTAGTTGAAACTTGCCTTTTTCCTAGGTTCTTTGCAAAGTGATATAGTGCAATCTTTCAGCTCAACTCCATTCTGCACCCTTGTCTGCAGATCAAATGTATGATCAGATACCAAGCACCCTCGTATATCACCCTTTCACTTCTGCTTGTGGTAAACCTTGGAGTACCGGCATGGACAAACTTTTAAGAGAAAATTATTTAAGACGGCTATTCAATCAGCTATGCTATGTGAGGCGCAGTGTTGAGTGTTGCAAAGATGAGGATGTGTGGGAAGACTAGGAAGGATAAAATTAGAATGAGGTCATTCAAATTAGCCTAGTAGTCCCGATAAGAGAAAATGATGGAAAGTGGATTGAAATAGTTTGGTCATATGCTAGAGACAGCTCCGTTAAGGAGGGGAACTTTGATTGGGGTTGAAGGGCCTAAAAAGAGGATGAGAGAAAGACTTAGAAGGTTTTGGATCGAGATGGTGACAAGGGATTTGAAAGGTTTATTCAATTACCGAGGATAGGGCCTTAGGATTGATTGGCGAAACAAGAACCAAAAAGATGATCCAAACTGTTCAGGTTACGACGACGACATCAATGATGGTGTGGAGATGACAACAATGACGACGACGACGACGACGATGTGTATCTTAAAATCAACCATACTTACGTAATGGGCTGGGCATATACATTTTAAAATTGAGCCAGGCCCTAGCCTCGGCCACAGCCCGATTACTGAGTGGGCTTGAGCCGCCTGATTGATCAACTCAATTCCGTTCCACCACAACCAGGGCCCAAAAAGTCCCAAAGGGACAGCCCACCTCATTGACAACCCTAATATCTTTTTCGTACCACTACATGAGATTGAGCTCGTATCATGGAAAACACAGTTACTTGAAGTTGATATTTACATAATCCACATGGATTGCCTTTTGATTTTCTTGTATTCACAGTTAGCTAAGTGCAATCACATCTTTGCTTTTCTCATTTACATTTTTATTAAGTCATCCTTTTCCTACTTTTTTAAAATCAAGCATGTGAAAAAGGTTGAAAGCCTCTTGCTTAATGAGAAGCATCGATATTTTAGTAGAATCTGAAGAATCTTTTCGGCAACCTGAATTTGACATCTTGACAAGTGCAATGCATCTCTCCCACTGAAATGGTGTTTCTCTTTATCACTGACACTGAGCTTCCTGCATACTGTGGTTAGATATATAGCACATGACATTCAATTGATCACCATTAAAAAAAATGAAAAGGAAAAAAAAAAAAAAAAGAATAAGAATAAAACTAGAAAAAAGAGACTGAAGTCACCATTGTTGTTGTTGTTATATATTTTTTAATATCTTCTTTCATAAATTTCATAGATTATTATTATTATTATTATTTATTTTATTTTATATATATATTTTTGTAAATACATAAGCTGCTGTATTTACAGCAGTGTTTATTTCATTCAATGCGAGTTTCCTGTCTTCTTTCTTTAAGATGAAGTGCTTTACCTTTTTATAGGGGGAACTGGTGAAGATTTTTGCAAACAATCAGAACAAAATAGCATGTGGTAAGTCTAGTATTTGCAACAATAATTATTGTTCTATATTTATGTTCTAGGCTTGTTTGTAGATGTGGAACATGTACATCTGAGTACAATTTGCTTATAAGGTTTGTTTTTGTACCCATTCACAATTTCTCCAACAATTGTCCAAAACCATCAGCTGGCAAGTCTTTCTGTAATGGATGCTTCCAGAACCTTGTAGCATATCACGTCTTGAGTCTTTGAATTATTCAAGCTGTTAATATCTTACTTCTGCCACCAGCTTAAAGCATTTGGCAAAATTTCTGCAAAGTTTGTTTACATAAACTATGGTTGTCTGCATCTTTAGGTTGTTCCTTCTGCTTCAATGGTCCCAATCTTATCATTATTTCTCAACCAGTTGTTCTTTTAAAAGCTGAAAGCCTACTTTTGACTTCAGAAATGACCTTGTCGGGATGTATTTACAATATCATTGCTTCCCAAACCTCAATCATGTTCAGCGTCTAAAAGCCAGAATACACATTATTGTAAATTTAAAGTTTTCTTCAACAAGCTTTGGCTGTCAAACTTTTTAATGTGAATATGTCATGCATGGTTCTTTAATCACACAGAGGACACTTCCATCTCAGTTGGAGAAAAAGAGTAGTATATAATGATTGGCTGAACTAAACAACGCTGTAAATTTGGCCAGCAACATACAGACAGGCCCACCTTCCTGTTCTACTGTTTGTTCACCCGATCTGACAAATTAGGAATGGATCATGGCCCAAAAATCCCCCATTAGAAAACTTTGCCACAAAACAGTGTACTCTCTCTTGTCAATGCTGACCATTGCTTAAGCCATCCGCTTGCTGGACATGGTTGAACAGTTAAGATAGTCCTTTGAAGGAGGGATTTAGAGGAATGGTCCCTCCATAATAGAGCCCACAATAGATGAACACTCTGGTTCATTGAAAGGTGGACCCCAGATTTACAGCTGCTGACACCATTTGTTCAGTCTGAAATCATATAGTACCTCTGTTTCTATATAGGCATTGTTTGAAATCAATTTCTTCTGAAAATAACTTTAACCATCTTTTGTGTGATAAGAATTGAGCAATTCAGTCCCATACCCACATGTAAGCTATCCAAATGCCATTTTGCATATGCCAGTTATGGGGCAAAATATATGAAAGGGAAATTGTTTTTTGTTACTGTCTCTTTTTCTTTGATTTACAGTTTTAGAGTACTCAGAAGCTCGTGTAAGCTGCTGCGTTGGCCCAGCTATGTTAAGGGTTTGCGCACATGTAATGTGACTGTTAGAGTAGATTAGCATAATCTGTGTAGATTAGTATTATCTTAGATTAGTAACCTGCTGTGGGTATGGGTCCAGCTGTGTATACAGCTGTACATGTGTATCATCTAGTTTACTATACTGTGTATGTATACGGTTGCTCTAATCTTAATAAAATGCACAGCTACGCATGTTAACAACTAAGAGATAACAGGATGCAGTGATTCTGCACTCTAGGAAGCTTGGGAAGTGTTTTCACTTGAATAAATTGGGTGGTGAAGGTTGCTGCAGAAATTGATTGAAACCTCTGACAAACCTAAGTGCATTTGGGTTCATGTGCTTAATTAAAGATAACCATGGATTTTCAAGAGCTTGAGCTGGCTTCCAGTTAAGTTTTAGACAGGTGTTGTGGTAAACCTGTTAGTTACCATGTGCGGGAAAAGACCAGGTTTTTTGAAGCAATAAAGCAGATGCACTAGAGTTGATTTTCACCATTGATGTAAAATGTGCAAGAAAAATCTTTCTCATCCTTTCTTTAAAGAAACTAATGATTGTGGTTCATTATTATGTCCACATCATACCCAATCTTCTCTCGAATTTACCCAGAGAGATGCCATTTGGATGTCCAGCAGATGAACAGCCTGGATCAGGGAGCCTTATGGTGGTTGGACAAACAAAAATAATCCTTTTCATGGGTACGAAAAGGTGCATTCATGCATTTGCATACACCAATGAAAGCTTTACCTTTAAGGGACAAACTTTTCTCGTGAGCTCTTTTTTGAAACAGCTTATATTCAACAGTCCTTGGATAATAATGGGTAATAGAAGTAAAAATAGAGGGGGGTTGATGACCAGCGGGCATCTGTTCATAAAAGTTTTGCCAAACAATCACGAAGTTCTGAAGATTAATGAAACAGGATGCATGGGGCTGACTCCAAATAGCTGGGACAAGGCTATCATGATGATGCTGGTGGTGGTGGTGATAGTTGGATGCCTTAGAAATTAGTCTTTTGGTACCTAAAGTGTTACTTTCTGTTGAATGGCATGGCCTAAATTTTTTTCCCTAATATTATTTTAATACGAGCGTGCCCGCAGATCCAGATATGCAGCAGGAGATTGAAAACCATATTTCTGCAGGTCGAGCCACATTTACTGTGCTACTGCTGGTAGGTGTGGATTTAGTACTATTCTTGCTTTATTATTTCCATTTGTATTTGCAGTGCCGCTTATAAATCACTCAACAATGATTTTATTGTATTATGCAATTGCTACATGACAAAATTTAAGCTCACCTATTGGAAGCTTTTGTAAAGTTTCTTAGCAGGGAATTTTGTTGTAGGTATAAAAACAACATCGTTACTTGGTAACAATATTCATGGATTTTGGGTAAAGGAGACCGCTGGGGCCCATGGGTGCCACGAGCAATACCTCCAATTTTCCGAAGGCACCCGTCTGATCGCAAAATATGTAATAATTTGAAAAAGGTTTGTGACCAAAACTCCTGTTTATCCAGCAAGTCGGGAGAATGTGAGGAATCTTTTGCAGAATGGTTGAAGAAATGCTGATGTTGTACTAAGGCTGGCAATGGGCTGGGCCTGGGCCAATCAGAATCAAAATTTTGAACAGGGTCAGTCTGACCAGTGCAAAATCTGGGTCTGAACCAAACCCAGCACTGCCTTTTGCCAGGTCTACATGGGCCCCAGCTGTCTCTCTTTCCCAAAATCCTTGTATATTGCCACCAAACGAAGCCTTAAACTTGTAACTTTAAACAATGATCTGTGGTAGCAGTCAACTATATAGAGCATTCTTGGGCCCATTTGTTTATTCAATCCTATCACTTGAGAATGTGCTACAATTTGGATTTTTGACTATGAAGCATACTTTCTGCTACTATTTTATCTGTCAATGAGCCTTTCTTTCCTCGATGGCTTTGATATGCATTATTGCCACCTACATACTGAAATTGTATATTGTTATATGATCTGCAAATACGTATGCATAATTTCATCATATTTTCTAATGTAACTAAACTGTTACAAGTACTTGGTCCTACAGGATCTGTTATGTAATTTTTAACAATGATCTGTGGTTGCAGTCAGAAAACCTTTTGATAAAGTGACATGTCATTATGAATATAATAAGATGAACATGAAACTAAGAGATCTCTCTCTAAATAGCCTAAGTTTATATTACCTAACCAGGCTATAATTAAGAAAAGTTTAAAAATGATGACTATGATGAGGCAAAGGTGAGCCTTTCTTTAGTTTTATATAGAATTTCATTTTCAATTCCATCGGCTGGGACCTGTGTATGAGGCGCGACCTACGGATTGAGACAAATTTCTTATAATGACAATCATAAAAAAAATATAAAATAGATTGATCTTCTTAGGTCATCAGAGTGGGCATGTGTACAAATTACAATCAATTTAACTGTAAGGGTAAACAATTTAGAAAAGAGCAATCCGTGCTAATGCTACGTTGATGTCTAGTAGGCACAAACATGCTATTCATGTACGTTGATGGGAATATTTTATAATTCTACAGACTTGTGAGTATAATATTTTGTCAATATCAATCTCTAATTTATCTGTAAATAGGTCCTCTAATTAGGATGATTAATTCCATTCATTTCTATCAGAGCTATTTCTCTTCTAGCTTATTCTTCTTTTTGTGTGTGTGTGCGGGAGGGTTATTTATATCATCCATTTTGTTATTTATTTATTTATGTATGTAGCGGCTTACCATTTTATGTAACGACAATATTTAACAAAATTCATCATTTTCATGCTTTTCTTTTTCTTTGAAGTTTCTGTAAAGCACAACTAACCTGCCATTTCGACAGATGGATTCTTCTGAGGGTTGGGAACCGACCACTTTGATTTTGAAACCATCCAGCTACCAAATCAAGATAAACAGAACGGATGCTGTAGCTATAGAAGAGAAATATTCACCTGACCTATCTGTATGTGATCTCTCTACTCCAATGTGCCGTTTAGATTGTCATTAAGAGGACATTTCATCATGCCTTAAAAATGCTTTTTGTTAACTTGGAGTTGGGATCCCTTATGTTGCATAATCCAAAGACTTCAAATTTCCTAACACGATGCTGTGTGGTCAACCTTGCAGATCAAAATTCCCTCCGGGCTCTCGACACAGTTTGTTTTAATATGTTCTAATGGCACTTCTCACCCATTTAGCACGAATGATGTTCGGTAATATACATATTATTTGTGTGCTTGTAGCTGATTGCTTTCTTTTTTTCTTTTTTTTTAAATAATTTAGTTTCTCATTCTTTCTACTCCATACTATTTTAGGAAACTTTCACATTCATATTTATGAATCCTATATTAATTCATCTAGGTCATTGAAATTAGAAAAATAGAAACTTACACAACTCTACCATTAGTAACCCTTCAATTTTTATAATGAAATGAACTTCTATTTGTACCAAATTGTATAATAAGTATGAGTTAATCATGATATCATGCTTCTCTAAATATATGGTAGTCATTAGTCTATTCTGGCTTTCTGATCACTGACTGAAGCCTTTGTAGAGTAGAATTCTTACTACATAATTCTACTGAAAAGAACTCCTGAAGCACAATGCGGAGCTTCTCTTTCTCCCTCATTAGTTGCCGTGCTGCCTAACGTTATGCGATTTGTTTGCTTTTGTAGAATGCGTGATACTCTTGTGTTAACAATGAGAATCTTCCAAAACAAGGTATTCTTCATCACAGAACTTAATGTTAACATGTTATCATAGTGATATACATTGATCTTTAGGTCGATGATGCATAAAGCAGTTACAATCATTTGTATTGGAAACTTGTGATCGACATGAGGTTGCAGTCTAGTAGAAATTGACCGTAATCATTTTCTATTTCTTTCTGCTGATGGTGGCACCACCTCCTCAGGGTGTGTGAAACTGTTACATGGACCAGTTAAACAAAAGGGAGGAATGGTTACTTCTACTCTTATTTGTTGATGAGACCTGCGTTGAGTAGATAGGAATAGAAAATCCATTCCTCTTTCATGTGCACTATAGAAAAGCAACACAGGTTTTAAAGATATTTCTTTAAAATTCTAAGGCATGCCAGATTCACGATATCAGATCATCATCGTCAAAGCCTTGATGCTACAGAAACAAGTTCCCTTTCCCCCTTTTTTTTTTTCCTTCTTCCATGGGAGAAACATAGATTTCGTAGTTCTATAGGTTTAGACTTGACCTTTCTGCTTTCAAGAACAAAAGAGGACTAGTTCTTTCGAAAAAAAATAATAGCAATAAAATGCATCATTTTTAGAGAAGGAATGTACAATGAATGCATTGTTTGGTCATGCTCTTGAAAATTTAGAATTTTCATGTTCATTTTGGAACAGGCAGTGCACCAAACATTAAACTGTTTTATCACACCCCAGACATGTCCTAGAAAGATATGAATTCACAGAAAATTGCACTGTTCTGCTGCGCCCTTGACGGCATCTTAGAAAGAAATTCTGAATCTCTTTCGTTATATATTTCCTTTTAGTTTCACTGATCAATATTGGCACTATGATTCAAATTATCATTGAAGCAATAAACAAAAGAAGGGACGGGTTGACCTTGAGTGGGGCCTCTTTGAAACACCTTAAGAGAGATGGCTACGGCAAGGATTGGTCACTGCTCAATAAGCATGATCATGTCAATATACTTTTCTAATGATATCTCAGGAACTCTGGATTTCTTGTCTTGGGGAAGAGGAATCCTTTATTGAGTAACGAAGTATCTGATTCTAGTACTTAGTGTTTGGAAGGGGACCTGAGTATCATAGCTCAGTGCTATCTTGATTTAAGTTTTTTAATAATTATTATTTTAATTCCTTGTACCTACTATTTTTATTTGTCCATGGATTCATACATAGCATTATTATCTTTTCATGCAGACTTTGGATGATAAGAGGAAAGGGAAAGCTTAGATCACATTCTTTATTTTCTACCCTGTACAATATCTCACTATCATTCTTTACTGTAAAATTCAATACTAAATAAGGTACGTACTCAGTTTTCTGCAAACATACGGGTTATTTTTCTTGCCCTCATCCTTTATAAATTGGAATTCATATCCTTCTATAAGGCGATCGATTGTAACGTTGAGTCATCATTAGACTTGTATCATAGACACTGAGGTGCCTGTTTGTAACATGTATGAATTTTCATTGTAGATCTATTTTTGAGTCATCATTTGCTCCCTCCCTCCCTCCCCCTTTAAGTTTGACTGAATGTTCCCCACTTGAAGGAACTCAGAGCCCATAGCCTGTGAGGATCAGAAAATTCGCCATCAGGAACAGGAGTAGCAGTTAGGAAGGTTTAATTGGTCTGATCTTTGGGTTATGGCCCATCTTGGTGGGGCCTGCTGGAGGCTGGAGCCTCCATGTCAGGCAAATGTACGATGTATGTGTGTGACAGAGGGCGTGTAGTAAACTGTAGTTTCCAATTATGCAATGCTGATTCCAGGAATATCTATATGCTCAGGTTTTGCATAATGGAGCCACGTTCAGTGATCCAGACCACTGATATAATGGCCCACCATGGATGCCCCATGCGCCAAAATATTCCCGGATTGTAATATCCTAAGAATTGGATTCCTTTTCATCCTTTTTTTTTTTAAAAAAAAAATTTATATTTTTGATCTTTTCCTGGTTGAATATGTACCTTTGTTGCGTCTTTTTAATCACTATTTGCTGGCCACCGTTTGAAGGGTTAGGATTTTCTGCACGGGGTAAGTAATAAAAAAGTTCTATATACAGGGATACCGTAGATAAGTTTTAGAGCCGGAAGAATTGAAATTTCGTAGAACCTCCCAAACAACAGTGGGGTGACTAATAATTTGGGACCGTTCTCAAGTTCTTACTGTGGATGGAAATATAAAAGAGGGAATTTTACAAAGAACTATCTAATGAATATAGAATTTACAATCTGGGACCTTTTCAAACAAAGGTTTTCACTACCTTCCGTTTCATTTTATAACGGCCGGTTGGACGTGCCTTCCAGCAAATGGGCTGGCTGCTTGGGTTGGTCCCACCGTGATGTTTATGTAAAATCCATCGTGACCCCTAGACCTCATATTAGGCCAATGGTCCAAAAATAATCCTCATACCTGATTCAGGTGGAGCACATGATTGGAAACAGTGTACAGGTAATGATCACCCTCCAAACTGTTTCCCTTGGTATGGCCCACCTGAATCATGGATGGACCTGACTTTTAAGCCCACGCCTAAGTATTTGTGTGGCATCTAATGGTTGGAGTGGATTTCATATAATCATCACTGTGGGCCCTGTAAAAATCAAGGGTGGACATCTATCTCCCAACCGTTTTCTTTGGTGTGACCTACCTAAATCACAAATTAGCGTGATTTTTTATTTTTTTTTTGGATTTGGGCCTAAAGCTACAATTGGTCATCTAATGGTCCAAGTTGATGTTACATAAACATCACGGTGGTCCTGGCAAAAATCAAAGTGCCATGCATCCCTCCCGTAACTGTACAGAGTATTAAGAAAAAAAAGACTTAGATGGACTCTGCTCTTGATTTTGAGGGGGGCCACCATGATGTTATGTTATGTAAGATCCACTCTGGCCGTTAGACATTTAGTACCATATTTAGTACCTTAATTTTTACAGGGTCCACCGTGATAATTATATGAAATCGATTCTAATAATTAGATTTGATGCAAACATATAGCTCAACTGGCAGACTGAGTGGAGATACCTCGTTTCAACACTTGAGGTCTTGGTATTGATCCCTCGTAGGGGTGGCTAGCTTGGAGTGTGTGTACTGACATGGGTGTGTACTAACAAGTTAACCCAAAAGAAAAGAAAAAAAAAAAGGCCTGTATGCAAAAAACTATACCTGATAGGACACATTAATGAAACAGTTTGGAGGGCGTGGATGATAATCTGTTCATCACTTAATATAAATTAAGCTTTATGGCAAGACGGTTGTGTAGCGGAGACAATAATCTGTTTGAAGCCCAACGGGAGCCAATCTCGTGGTGAGATGGTCGTGAACTGGAGAGAGAGGGGTTCAACGATTTGTTTGGAACCCTGGGAAAGCCAGCTCGTGACAAGATGATTGATGGAGTCTAACTACCAACTGAACATGTAGAAAGAAAACCCACAACGTTTCGTTTGAAAGTCAGGAAGTGTTCCTTGCGATCCATGGCATGGCCTGAATGAAGGGTGGAAGCCTAAAAAACCATAACCTATGTTAACAAGTGATGTGAAGTAAAACTAAACTGAGATAAATGTCCATGAGAAATGCAGATGAGCAGTATTGTGCTGTGTTGGTTCTAGTTGGATTGGTGAGGGTATGGAGATCTTTGCTTGTAGGCCTATTTATAAATGGTAAGGGTGGTGGTTGGAAAGGTTAATCATTTGGCCACATTCTTGTTGAAAGGTGCCTTTAATCTGGTCGTCTAGTGGAGTTCGATTGATTGAGTCCTAGTTTGGTCGATCGAAACTCCTTGTGATGTTCTCAGTTGATTGAATCTCTTTAATGTTTTTGGTCGACCGAAGGTCAGGTGGGGTTGACCGAATGGAATGCGTAATTTTTAGAAAGCATGAGTTTTATTTTTTAATCCTATATGGAAGTACATAAGGGGGCTTCTAAACACGATTAGAGGTGGGCATCGAGTCAAGTCGGACCGGATTAGGTCCAACTCGACTCGATCTGGTTTTTGCAAGTACCTGATTCGAACTCGATCCGATTCGGGATCGAGTCCCATAGAACTGACTCGATCTGAACCGATTTCTTAGCTTGACCAGAACTGAGTCCGACTCGGTCAGGGAAACCGAGTCGAATCGAGTTGAGTCTGTCCGATCAATTCAGACTGGGTTGAGTCAAGCTGAGCCGGAGACTCTGGTACTAGGAAGAAAACATGAGGAAAATTGGGAGAGAGAGGGAGAGAAAGGAGGAGAGGAGGGAAATCGGTAGAGAAAGAGGAGATAAAGAAGAAGAGGAGAGAAATCAAGAGAGAAAGAGGGAGAGAAAGGAGGAGAGATGATGAGGGAAGGAGAGGAAGTGGGCTCGGGCTGCGGGTAGAGTTAGGGTTCAGGTAGAAGAAGGGTAAAGGTAAAAAAAAGAGAGTAAAATCTAACTTTTTACTACCTCGAGTTGCTACATGACCCAAACTCGACTTGGTTTGGCGTCGGATCCGAGTGGGTCTACTTGATCCGACTCGACCCTGGCTTTCGGTTTGGGTCGGATTCGACCTGTTCGGTTGAGTCAAATCCAACGAGTTGGGTTGGAACCTACCCACCTCTAAACACGATTATGGTATTGTAGAGGGAGCCTACATGATTTTTAGGGTTTTGCAAGGGGAGAAAGCTTGAGCTTTTGAATTTGTAAGTTGTTCAATTACTTATAGCTTTTTGATTATAGTGGATCATTTGTTACTTGGTGCCATGGTTTTCTTCCACAACGGTTTTTTCATGTAAAATCTGTGTTTATCTGTGATTGTTTGATTTTCGTTTCTTTATTCACGTTTTTTGTTCGTTTTAAGATTGCTTTTGCGCCTAATGTGTGGTGGTTGCGCGCAACAGTTCTCTCATATACAAGCAATCGTTTGACCACTAAGTGACTGTGGCCCCTTGATTTCTGCCATATGTAGAAGTTAGCATTATCGGTTGGTTGGTCATCGTGCTCACTCCTTCGCTTCTTCGACCCATTACATGGTTACAACCTTTTATATTTCGCCACGTTCAGACGGTGGTTCCTCATCTTAACGGTCGATCGTGTGGCACCTGCCTTCTAATAACGGTTAACCTAGCTTTGTCTTTTCCTGGCTTTTTACGATTCTCTTTTGCTGATCATATCGATCGTTGAGATCTCTTCCCTATGATGATGCCGTGTGTTGGCTTTTAGCCATCTGATTTGATTGTGTCAATTTTTGTAAATAAAAGGCCACATAACTTTTGGGTTAGGGTGGTATTTATAACTTTTGGGTTAGGGTGATATTTATACTTCTACTCATCTTGATGGGAATTCATAACCTTGGAAATGGTTTGGATTGCATATAAATATGGAGATAATCCCTAGGAATGGGTATTCAATCACCACTGTTTCCTTTGGCGTGACTCACTTGAATCTAAATTTTATCTCATTAATTTAGAACTCCTTTTAACATGAACCGTCGAATTCATGAAGTGGATGTTGCGTTTGCAGGGCTACTCCCTACAAGGGGCAGTTATAGGAAAGTTGTGTCCTTATGGAGACACTTGCATTTTGTGCTTGAACATGGGCATCAAGTGAACTTTATGTAGCTTAAGAGAGGGACCCAATGATCACCTTGGGCTCCTCCTTTAATGCTCATCTATCTCCCACCCACCTCCATTTACTTTCTCTCTCTATCTCTCCTCTCTATAAATATCATTTTGTGAATCAATAGAGTATTTTTTTTTCTTTCTTTTTGAAGTCTTTTTATTTTCTTTAAGACGGGGTGAATCGTCTTGTATTTGGGTGAGTGAATCCCCTAGTCATCTCTATTTTCAATTAAAACGATCTTCTCTTTTCTTCTCTCTACCATTTTCTATTTCTTGCTTATTGGACCAACACCATTTGGTATTAGAGCAAGTTCGATTCGTAGATCATACTTGATTTCTTATGGCAAGATTAAGAAGAAATTGGACTGAACGATTAACTTCAATTCAAGATATACACCTTCACAAAAAAATTATAAAATTGAAACATGCTAGCAACAATGTACAATACATGATGGATGAGGTTTTGCGAAGACTTTCTGTATAAGCATTTACAAGTATTCCGATTTATAATGAAGATACCTATGAAGTGTTGATAAAATGATTGAATCAAATGAACATGAAGTAAATGAAGACTAATAAAATTTGATGATGACGAGCTAATTTATAATAAAGATGCTCATGAAGTACTTGATGAAATGACCTTATTGAATGAAAGCGAAAGTATTGTTATTCGCAAAGTTTTGGCTAGTCCTCGAGTACTAGAAGACAATTGGTTATTGACTAGCATCTTTCATACACGGTGCATAAGTGATAGGAAGGTAGAAAATTGTCTCCAAAGAGATGGTGAATAAGCTTCACTTGAAAGTTAAGGAGCATCCAACACCTTACAAGATATGATGGTTCCAAAGGGACAATAAAGTAATCATTTCTAACTGATATCTTGTTTATTTTATTACTGAAAATACATATAAAGATAAAGTATGATGTGATGTGGTACCCATGGATGCATGCCATTATTGTTGGGAACGCCATGACAATACAATAGGAATTTCAAACATGACGGAGAAAAGAACACTTATACATTTTGGAATGACGGCTATGTATTTCATGATCGGTTTCTCTTCTAGATGGCACAATGTATTTCAGATTGTTACTTCGACAATTTATTATATTGTGGGTCTTCACAACAGTGAGCTTAGTGTTCACTTTAAGTGTGACAAGGCCATGGCCATAATGAAGGGAAATTATTTTTGGCCAAAGTTATGCGACAAGTGTGAAACTTACAAGCTTTCAGACGGCAAACACAAAGACTCTATATGTCATTGCCTAACTCGTATGTTTTTTTTAGGTCGGTATTAGCATAGATTGTGTTGGGGCTTCCCATATCCCAACAAGTTATGAATTGTATCTGTCATTGTGAATAGTTAATTAGATATTGCTCATTTTATTACTTGCAAAAAAACTACCGATGCTGCACATGTTGTTAACTCATTCTTTAAAGAGATCGTTTATTTGCATGATGTTCCGAGGTCTATCATTTTGGACCAAGATTCAAAGTTTCTTTATTAATTTTTGAAGAGTGTGGAAGAAAACTATAAAAAATATAAAGAGGATGTCAACATACATAGGCGTTCTACGGTGTTTTGCTAAAAGCAATTTGGTTATGGTATACTCGCGTGAGAAATGATTTTCAACCGGCACTTGTAATAAGTTGAACCCAAAGAAAGTCGATGATAATGTGTATCGTATTGAGTTATAGAAAGGCTTATATATCTCACATACTTTTGGTGTTGTGGACTTTTTGAATTTCATGAAGATGTCGATAAAGTGATCTCACAGATGGATTTTTTTGATGATGGAAAAATTTATGTAGCTTAGGAGAGGGACCCAATCATCTTGGCCCTCCCAATTTCATGCTCCCCCATTTATTCTTTATTTTCTCTTCCTTTCCTTCTTTTTATAAATATCATTTTATAAGTTGAGAAGAGTTAATAGAATATTTTTCTACTTTTATGAGATCTTTTGATCATCTTTAAATATTGTGAGTGAATCCTTATATTTTTAGTGAGTAAATTCATATTTTCTTCTTCTCTCTCTTTCTATCATTTTCTTGAACATTTTTTATTTTTATTTTATCGTTAGATCGCCAATTGAACTCAAGAGAGTAAACATTTTAGCACTCAACTTTTTTTTTTTTTTTTTTGTTAGCTTGTTAGTACACCCACTGTCATATCACACTTCGCTGTTAGCCACCCCCCACTAGGGAATCGATGCCAAGGCCTCGGTGGTGAAATGAGGTATCTTGCACTCAGTCTACCACTTGAGCTATGGATCTGGGCGTTTTTTAGCACTTAACCTGTGAACGTGGAAGATATTCAAACCACTCATCCAGTAGGGACCCACTCTGCAAGCTACTTAGCCAGCCATGCATGCTCATCAATCGGCTCACATATGTACAAAAGAAATTGGTCATACTCATCAAGTGGGCCACATATACAAGAGAAATTGACCAATGGTTATATGCAATGGGAATGGTCACACCCGCGTTGATGGAATCAGAATTCGGTGGATCCCGAGAACCGCCAAGGTGGGATAATTCGTGATTGTGGGGCCCACCATGATATATGTGTTTTATACGTTATTCATCCATTTTGCCAGCTCATTTTAGGCCATGAGCTTGAAAACAATGCGGATCCAAATCTCATGTAGACTATACCATAAGAAACAACAGTGATTGAATGCCCACCAATAGAAACTTCTCGAGACCACAAAAGTTTTGGATCAAGCTAATATTTATGTTTTTCCTTCATCCATGTCTTTGCAACCTTATCAACATCTCATATGGCAAATAAACATTATGGTGGGTCCTAGGAAGTTTTGAATGGTGAGTGTTCTGCCACCATTGTTTCGCGTGGTGTGTTCACTGAGACTTGGATCTACTTCATTCTTGAGCTCATGGCTTAAAATAAGCCAGCAAAACAGATGGAAGACATGGTTATAAAACACATACATGTGGTCCAAAAGTCACATATCCACGGGCAATCCTTCCATTGATGCCTTCCTTGAGCTCACGTGACTTTTAAATCCCACTCCCTCACAATAACTTATTTCCAGCCGGATGAAGGGAAAAGCATAAAGATCATCCCCATCCAAAATTGTGGTGGGCTTAGAGAAAGCTTCAATGGTAGGTGTCCTCATTCTCACCTTTTCCCTCTGGTGTGTCCCACTCAAGTTCTTTTCATCTTCTTGATTTTTGGTTCACGTTCTAACAACTACTGATAGATAGACATCACACGGCCCACAAAGCTTTTTGTTGGCTAGACTCACAAAACAATAAGAAATTTGCTTTCATATTCTCTTAATATTGGCAGCTAGGATTTTCTGTTTTGGACGAGTATGTGTGCCCCCACCTGTCATTATAAGAATTTCTTGTTTATAGCAAATAGAGGATCTTGATTCAATTTGAAAGTGCACATGGTGGCCCATCTCCTCCCGTGTGTACTTTAGCCCGATGGCACTATGCAATGCGTGTATCATATAGAGTGCGGCCATCATATCAAAGGTCTGGCCCACTGAACCATGGGTCCCACATGCAACCAACTGACAACCCGAGCCTTGTGCAGATATGCTCGGGTCGACAATGGTTTAATAGTGTGAAAGCCCAGCTATAGTTGGCTACCTGTTGCGGCGAGTGTCGACGCGCCGACTCCATCCTCTCTCCTCTTACAATCGAGAGGCTGATACAATAGATCTTTTTTAGGTTTGCTAATTCCACACGCGTGTTGAGTCGTACACATTCACACGTAGGCGCAGGTGAAAATATGAAATACGTGTGAGATCTGAGCTTTCCATAAGTTTGGAAATAATGTTTGTATCTTCTGTCTAGAAAACGAGACAATTTCACTCTTCAGAATTTGTAAAGTAATTTGACCATTAAAATTGTTCCTTTCTGGCCATTTATTTGTTTTGATATGATGTGGTCCAATTTCAAGTTTGAAATAGCCTGATTTTTTAGCCAGAAGATCTAAATAGTATATCTAACCTGATCTAAAGTTTGGATCTCACACACCAATCACATTTTGGCACATGTGCCTGGGTGTGGATGGGAAGGGTTCCACACGCGCAGGAATTATCAAACCTCAACGGTCCAAAAAGTCAACTGCAACTTTTAGGGCTGTCAAACCAGAGGAAGTCTAGTCAGAGTTCGGCTGATAGCATTATCGTCGGCCCGTCTGCGCACAACATCAGCCTCCTTTACCCATGGTTTTATGACTCATACGTGTCTGATGAGACTCGCCCCGAGTCGACTCGGACTAGATCAAACCTGATCCTGTTCGATACAACGAGTCAGAGCGACTCGACTCAGTGTCGAATGAATCCAGTCGCGAGTCCCAAGTCTTATAATCATGCATGTCTCGTCCCGATAACGTGCTATTTGGACTCTCTCGGGTGCACTTTGGAAGTCCACTCGCCTCACACGTGCAATGAGGCAAAAGTGTGCAAGATCAACGCCGTTTATCATGCGTCTTTTTACAAAATGGCTACAACGTTAAAAAACCAGGCATATATGATCATCGTGTGGGCCACACATGTGCAAAACAAATAAATATATAGTTAAAAGAAACTGAACAATGGTTGGAATTCTGTATACACGTGTGGCCCACCTCACGGTCATATTTTCCTCTTTCTCATGCACATAGCGGGTCCAATCTTCCACGTGTGACATGATTACACTTTTTCACATATTGTACAAAATCAGGTCAGTCCATGCACCACACTGCTTGAAAAATGGATGTCAGGCTCGGTCAATGGTCCTAAGTCAAATGCATACATGACTTCTCGTGGCTTCCTTGATGAGTGCACCATCCTAATTTTGGGGTCAGGGGCCCACCTTTTTCCTGACGTGGATAATCCCTCTAAATGCTATCATGAGAATGTTGGCACATGTTAATGAATGACATGTTTACAATTCTCATGCAATTTTACAAATTCACACAAAAAATCAAGTTGAATGATAAGACTATTGTCGAGTCAGGCCATACAAGAGGTTTCTACGGTAGTTTTGACTCACTGACCTTGACTATCGGTCTAATCAAAACTCACTAACTTGACTCGAAACTCGACCGAGTCAACTCACTGGCTGTGAACCCTGACGACATGTTTTATTAAAAAAAAAAAAAACGAGTTCTAATATTTAAATGTTTATTACCTCTTCAAATATCATTAATTTGCAATGTTATAAAACCGAGTTGAGTTAACTTAAAACTCATAGAGTCTTTAAACGAGTTGTGTTTTTGGGTTTGTGAACTACATGGCCGGTGGGCCATATATGCCAATGGGCCACATATGCAACCGTTCATCGACGCTGGTTCTGCACATGTGCAAACCGTCCCACATGTGCTATCGTACATACGACCGAGCTGGCCGTATTAGGTTCCTCCAAACGGTACAAGGTTGTGAACATGTCCGGCAATCAGGCTGTAATTTGGTCGGTCATCATATGGACGGCTATATAAGCAAGCAAAATAAATGCAGTAAAGATGGAACCGTTGGTTTGGTGGACTACTCAACGGATAGCTACGGCAGTCCAATTCCATTGCATTTTTTTGGGGAAATAGACAATTCAAGTGGTGGCCTACAAGGATTTGAGGGAAATGATTTTCCATATTAGCAACGGCTAACTCCACGCGCAAAAGAATCTGAAAGAGATGTGGGCGGGGTACAACAAAGGACCTTGTTCTTGAAAAATGAAAAGTGGCAAAGTCGATCTGAGAGAGAGAGAGGAGAGACAGAGACAGACAGATGCTTCGTGAGCATCACGTGCCGCACTTCGAACTGTCATAGGGCCGTTTGACTCTCGTGAACCCACCACGTCACACGCCTCACGTGCGACCAGAAAAGAAAGCAAACCGACCCCAAAACCATTCCAGCTTAAAACCTCTTCCTCCCTCTCTCCCTCCCTCCCTCTCTCCCTCTCTCTCAAGTGGAGGAAGTTCTTCCTCGTTGGGGAGAATGGCTAACTTCATTTTCAGCGCTATAAACTTCTGCACCGCACAGATACTTGGAGATGCCGAGAGGTTCTCTCTCTCTCTCTCTCTCTCTCTCTCTCTCTCTCTCTCTCTCTCTCTCTCTATAGATCATTCTTAAAGTGTAAACTGCTTGATGAATGGTCCAGATCTCACACATACATGCTATCCAAGGGTGGTAACGAGTCCACGCATGGTAGCTGGGAGGCGGGGGCCAGGATTCTATCAAAACCCTCTAACTTAATAGCAATGAAAGTTCGAAAGAAGAGGAAATATAGGATGCTCGTGCATACGATATGGTGATCGTTCTCATGCACACATCCACTTCATATTTAAACTCAATCCGAACCGTCTAATAGAAGGCCCCACTTCAATTGGAATTTATTGCGAATATGTGGCTAATCTACCTTGCAAGGTAGCATTGATGGTTTATCAATGGATTACCTGCCTACATCTCGAGGCACGGAATTTTCGTGACTCCACGTTGTGCACCATGGACATTGCATATTTGTATGATGATCTGAACCATACATCACGTGGATCCATCCATCGATTGACCATTAAAAAAATTTCTTTGATTTTATTATCTTAACCATTCAATAAATTGGCCTTTTCTCAGTTAATATAATACGTTGCTGGTATTTATCTTTTTAGTGTTCATTTGTATACTACCTAGTAAAGGGCTAGAAAACTGTAATTTTTAGATAATGGCCCATTGCTATTGGAAGCATGAAATGGACGGTTTTGATATGATCCATGTGTTCCACTGACCAGAATGACATGGAGCATGACGATCGCCTGATGTGAAAATCAGGATAATCCACCTATAAATTGGGAAGTAACAGCCAATGGTAGGAGTCATTGTTCTGGTGTGGCCTACCCAATGAGTTTATAGGTCTGATTTTTTAACCACATGATCATCATGGTGTGGTCTACCAATTTAACCGATTGGATATTCTAATCGTGCGACGTGTTGGTGGGAGAAAGTGATTGCATTATAACTTGTGAAAGAGCCTTGCTTATTTCTCGAAGTTTTCAATCATTTGACAAAGTAGCCTAACATGACAGTTTAATTGAATTACTCGTATGCCATTGATACAGTTTCACAGTGCCTGCGCATCATCCATCATACTCTCTCGAGTATCAAAGTTTTCCTCGTAGTCCTTTTAGAACCGCGCCAGCGTAGGTACCTCCCGTAGGTCACATGGGTGGAACTTTTTAATGAGATCCACCCCATCCATCAGGTACGTTGCCTCGTGATCACCCTCCAAACCAAAAATTATGATCATTCAAAACTCAGGTAGGCCACTCCATAATAAAAGGTTGGGATGGGACGTCAACCATTAGTTTTGCGATGGCCTACCGTGGTGCGTATGTGCGATGTAATTCATTCATCTGATGCGTCGCATCAGAATGAAAAAGTGGCCAAAATTCACAGTATTATAAACTCATGTGAGCGATACCCTTTGAATTTAGAGGTTTTAGGTATAGTTTGATGGGGTGGTCCACCTGAGTGTTGAACGTCATGATTTTGGGATCAGTGCTAAAAGATGGGTGATCTTCCTGATGGACGATTGGATTTCATTCACATGTATTCGTTTCCCCGAAATTAGAGTAATTGAGCCTTATGGGAACCAACTTGCTTTGTGTGAGAGAACGTGAATTTGCTCGTGACGGAGTAAATCCTTCGAGAAAAGAAGGGCGTGTTATCTTTCGCAAGGATAAAAAAGCTGAACGCTTCGGATTTCACGAGTCACGCGCAGAGACGGTCCCCAGCTGGCGTAATATCAAGTCATTCCGAGAACGGCCCAGCCTTGGTGTGGGCTGGGCCCATTGCCAGGCCATGCCCAACATCGCAACTCGGGCGTTGATGCTCATGTAAATATCAGTGTCCGTTTGGTGTTCCAACGGAGTACCATTTCACGTGGTCACCTAGTAGAAGTTGCACAGGACCCACTCAATAAGCATCCTGTTCGACATCTACATTTCCTATAGCGCGTTAAATTATTATCAACGATTGATAATGACTTCATCAGCATTCTGCATTTCTGCATAGTAAAATCATGTTCCTTGGAAATGAGAAAGGGGAATGATTATTGGGTTGGATGACACATGCACAAAACATGGATCCCACATTCCATTTGGAAGCTTCTATGGGCGCATCCCCATTCTTCCCTATGGCATGAAGACCGCTTGAGTTATGAGCAAGCCTAGATTTTGGGATATAACATTGTGGGCTCATCTAATGGGCACTCACAAATAGAGTTGGGCACGGGACGACTCGACTAGGTAAACTCTACTCGTCTGACTGGATCAAACCCGACTCGATCTGAATCGAGTGGGTGAGTCGATCCAAACTGAGTTGACTTCGTCCAATCCGAACTCAAACTGAGTCGAGTTCGGGTCACCCAATAACTCAACCCGAATTCCAACTCGGTACTGACCCAACTCGATCCAAAACTCGACTCCTACATATATATTTAAAAAAAAACTCAGATATGACGTCTCATATCTGAGATGCCCCGTAGCTAATGGAGAGGCTGCAATTCTTGCAAGTTCACCTAGGTATTGAGTTGTGATTTCAACCTGTGGATACCTGCTGCACTCAGCCTAACTCGACTTGACTTGATGCTGATTTGACCCGACTCGGTACTTGTGATCAGGTTGGACTCAGTTCGGATTAGTCTAGGCCAGACTTGGACTCGGATCAGGTCAGGCATGTTAGACTCTGTAACAAGTTCGAGTCAGACCTATTTCAAAACCGGATCGAGTCAGGTCAGCCCTAACTCGGTCCAACTTGACTCGATACCCAACTCTACTCACAAATCGCAGTGGGCCCCACATACTAACGTATAGTAATTATGATCATTCTCCATCAAGGTTCTATTAAATGGGGCCCCATCCATGATGGGCCGCACAACATCTTTGGTTTCAATCACTAACCTTCATGGTTCTTTTTGAGCTCTTTTGATTAGGATGTTGTACTAATGTCACATACAAGGTGTAAATTGCAAATAATTTTTTATGAGGTTGCACCTAGGCTGGGCCAGTGCATCCACAGACCTAAAGATCAACCAGATGGGCCCTTACGTCAATCCAGCTCTAGGTGGTCTGGGCTGGATGGGCCCAACACATGCAGATCAACCCTAATTTAAAGCATTCACATCACATGTTTTATCCTTCCTCACTAAATAATATACATTGATATCATCACTAGACCCAGGGAGATTGGGACCTCATCTTCTCGACGACTATGCCGATTCCTCCTCACTTCGGTCGTGATCCTTGGCTTCACCGCCGTCTTCACCATCTTTCAATTGAATCAGCCACCAAAGAGATATCAGAAAGTGTGGATCACCAAAGAGAATTTTCACAACGTCACTGGGTTCCTCGACCGCATGGCTCCGCAATTGAATTCCATAGAATGGCAGTGTCCATGCAAGGCCACCAACGTCATCACAGCCCCTAAAACAGAGGCCCACCTCGTCGATTTCTTCCTGATCAAGAGAGATGAACCAGAGACGGTCAAGCACGTCAATTCGATAAAGGATTTTTGTTCACAAGTCAGCAGTGGCGGATACTTGGAGGGCTTTAATGGTACTTGTTATGAGATATTGGAAGAGAGTTTTCGACTGAGCGGTTGGGATTTTCAGATCGGGAATAGGAATCTGTACATGAATTCGTTGAGGACAGTGAGCTTGAATCCAATATCCTTCATGTTCGACGTCTGCATGTCATGGGCAGGTAATTCCAAACTTGAGTCTCAGAGGCAATGTAGCTAGGGCTGTACATGGGCCGAGCCCAGGCCCAGAATTCTTAAGCTTTTGAATCGTGTGAGAATTTCTTCTCTTTCTCACGTGACTAACCTTTTCTAATCTTTCCTATATCCTCCCAGGTGGTCTATCACAAGCCAGCTCTTTTTACCTAATATCCCATTTCGGGCTAACCCGGGACGAATCCGATCGTCTAAACAAGTTTATAAGGGCCATCAAGATCTCTTTGGAGACGTGTGCCAAGCACACCAGCTGGCCCCCACCAGGTAACTCCCTCTATTTGGAGGAAGCCACGTCAGCAGGGTGCGATTCTGTTGAGTTCAGATACGTAGTGGCCATGAGCTTCAACTGGACCCAGTATTTCAGCATATGTGCCCCCAGCTACTGCGAGCATGTGAAGCTCAACTCCTACACGTGGATTCTCTTCACGGCGCTTGCGCAGGTGGGCGGGTTTGTCTCTGTCGCTCTTTTCGTCCTCCGATCTCTGATCTGGCCGCTCTTTTGCATGATCTTTGGGTGGCCCAGCAATCTTGTTACGTGCGAAGAGAAAGGAGCCGAGGCCTAGCGCGTGTGAAGTGAGAGCGTGAGAAGGAGAGTCTGTGGTGTGGACATCTGCTGACATCTGATCGTTCATCAAGCTGCCACACCTGTTTTAAAAAAAAAAAAGAAAAAAAAAGACAGTTTAACGAAACTTGCCAACGGTCCACATTCCATGTTAGCGTTCGGACCTCCTGATAAGTGACCACCGGCCTGAATTTTCGTATGGTTATCTGCAAAATGGGAGCAACTTTGTACACCGTTCAGATGTCTCACATGCTTGGAAAATCAGCACGTGTGATGGGGTGAAGGTGCATGTGGAGAAGCGAGGGATGGCATGTATTTATTACTTAAGAGCATGGATTTTTCTATTTAGGGGTGCCGTTATCTGTGCTATTCAGGTGCGCTTTGAGCGCGTGCACCTTATTAGGCTCCAACGAAAAATTGGATATGTATCGCCAGAGTCCACGATCCAGACTGTCCGTTGGGTGGGTCTCACCACTGGCTAGCCACTATGGAAGAATTTCACTGATCGTATTGTCTTAACAGTCTGATCTGTGACCTACAGATGGACGATAGACAGAATAGAAGCTACAGCGCGGACTGAATAAAGAAGGTCCACTGGTTGGACGGCTAAAATTGTCTCATTTGTGTGATTTTCGGACAATGGCCCATCAGCCGTGGGACCCATAATAGAATGGTCAGTTCATGGACCATCTTGTCACAAATCGAATTTCCATAATTTCACCCGTAAACCTTCCAGAAAATGGGCGCTGTTTGGGTAGATCCCCGGATTCACCGAGGTCGGTGGATCCCTAACTGTGGGGCCCACTATGTTGTATGTCCCTTACATCCACACCGTCCATCCATTTTGAGAGCTCATTTTAGGGTACGATTCAAGAATAAAGCAGATCAAAATCTTAGGTGGATCTTACCACACAGGAAACAGTCGTGATTGAATCCCCACCATTAAACACTTCATGGGGCCACTGGAATGTTTATTTGCCATCCGAGCTGTTGATAAGGTCACAAAGACCTTTATGAAGAGATCACACCAATATCAGCTTGATCCAAAACTTTTGTGGCCCACGAGAAGTTTTGAATGGTCGATTACCACTGTTTCCTGTATTATGGTCCACTTGAGATTTGGGGATCAGGCCCTAAAATGACTTTTCAAAATGGATAGATGGCGTGGATAAAAGGCACATACGTCAAGGTGGGCCCCACGGTCAGGAATCCCACCGACTTTGAGGGACGAGGTTAAATTAGATCATCTGGTTATAGGATTGGTGGACATTCTTTGGACAGTTAAAAATGAAAAATATGCAATGGTTCTGTTTCAATAACAAGCGTCCACGAATCCACGGTTAGGATTGTTCAATAAAATCCGATTCCAGAACCATGCGCGTGATCTCTGAGTGCCGGATGATAAAACATCTAATTACTCCCTTCTCTAAAAGTTAGTTCTGACCCATCATTATCCGAGCGTGTTTGGTTGCACCAAATACAACGAAATTTCACAATATTTTGCACCAAATATCATGAAATTTGATGATATTTTGCACTGAATTAGACCAATTAATCATGAAATGTAATGAATTTCACAATATGGTTCATCCAAATGCACCCTCATGTACCTTTGCCATAACCTCTAATACATCATTACCATTAAGTTAATTGAGATGAACTTATTTTTAAGTGTCAGCCAAACAGGGCCTTTGTCAAATTAGCTTAGGTTACTTTTTTATTGGGCTCTCATTAGGCTGGGGCCCTGTGAAAGTTTTGGGTTTGTCTAGCGTCAAAATCAGTCCTAGGTTGGCTTGATAGGCCTAAAATGGAGACCGAAGCCTGGCATGTAGCGTATCAATCTGGAACCGTCGGGTCTGAGTGGCCCGTGACAGCACCTATATTATACTTGATCTGATGTCATTCCGAGTCGACCCTTGAATTCTGCTGTAGAGTAGGCAGATTGCTGGTTGATGACTCTGCATGGATACGATAATTTTTATTATGGTAGTGATTTGTCTTTAAAAAGGAATCGGTCCCATCATATAACATCATCGTTGACTATGCCATAACTTATGGTTGTATGAAATCCGCTCCGTCCATCAGGTTCATCGACACAATTTTACTCTTGATCTTAAAATTCAGGCTGATCAGACACTCACTTGCGTCACACCAGAGGGAACAGTGTAAAATCATTCCTAAAAGCTCTAAAGCCACTTTTTGTCGACCAAATGAGTTTTGGAATGGCCTCATTTTTTGTATATCCATTCATCCCAGTGTGCTTCATATGATGATTGGATTGGATGGCATATAAACAACATGGTGGGATCCAAAAACAGCGTGGGATATTTTATTGGTTAGGCGTCACTTCCCAACTTTTCCCTATGGTGTGGTCCACCCGAGTTTCAGATCAGTCTGATTTTTAGCAACAAGGCTTTGCATCGAAGAGCACGCCTTATTGACAGGGTGGATCCAATGCAAACATCACAGTGGGCCCCACAGAGGTTGACACAAAACGCATTCTCCTATAACCCAAATATCTTGAAAATTAATAATTTAATTATTCTAAATGGTGACGAATACGATGACAAGGAGAAGAGAAAGGGCCGTTTTAGAGATCGTTATCTTTGGCTATTTTTTTAAATATATAACATAGGAAGTGCGACGATCGACTTGGCTCATTGTGGTAGAACCATTAGTTGAATTTTCAAACCTAAATGGGCCCATACCCCTTCATATGAGATGGATGGCCCATGCCGAATTGTGCTATTATCACCCCCACATCACCCTTGCATCGAGCTATTTTAGGGCGGCAGGTAAGGGATCTTATCGCCCCCATATCACCCGTGTATTGAGCTGGTCCCAACAATACGGGATCGAATCACCCAATGTCAGACCTATATCCAACTGTTTCAGCCTAATATAGGCCAATACAAATATTTTTGATGGGCGACACCGACACGGAAACGTTTTAGATGATACGTAATAAAGCATTAATAAAAATAACAAGGCGATAGTAACAGGCTACAGTATGTGTACGTATCTGGTGGTCCCACATACATGAGTATTGTGAAGAAATAGATAGAGGTGTGAGAATTGATGGTAGTGTGAAATGATTAGTGGTTTGAAAGGAGAAAATGGAAGAAATGGGCAGCTTCCATTAGTGTAATAACAAGTCAACTTGGATTTTGAGTAGTTGATCTGAACTTTAAAAGCCCAGATTACGTACACAACATGGACTCCTTTGTCGTTGGTTGATGACATGACCTTTGTTTTGCTCACCCCTTTCTCATTTTGTTTTTTCATCTATATTGCTTCTTGGAAGATATATGAATCCTTGGTTAGGTTTCTTAGGTTTTTTTTTTTTTTTTTTTTTAAATTTTAAATTTTTTTTTTTTTTTTTAAAATTTTAAATTAGTCTTGTACATTAATGCCCCACCTGATGGATGGATCAGCCTGATGCTTGGGTCAGGGTATCCACATGTCGAGGCCCACCTAATGGAGGGCTTGGATCTTGTTGCACATGTACATCCGGGTATTGGAACGGGGCTATCTCCATTCTTGTTGGATTGGCGAACCTCGTTCACACGTTGGTGTGATATGAATGAGAAATGGTCCAGTGGGCTAAGTGGCATGGAAACCTTCCCATGCACGTAGTTCCATGTGGACTCGTCGGCATCTACATCATCTATCTGGGCCGTCCGTTAGGTCAAGTTCGCCTTCTTCTTCTACTACGAACAGAAAATAATAATAATAATAATAATAATAAACCACAGGAACCAGATGGTTCTAAGCATGTGTAAGCAAACTAAACTTCTACAGACGATCTACCCCGTACATATCCTTCTTGCTACTAAATGGACGGTTTTGATAATCTGATCAATTAATTTTTTTTTCATAGTTAGCTTAAGAAGATTAGACTGGACCTAATGGACAGTCCAGATGATGTGGATAACAACAAGCCCACATGCAACTCGGTGCATAGGAATGTTTCCGTACACTGCCGACTGGATAATTTTCTAAGATTGCGTTTGGGTGGGTATGTTGTAAGCGCACTAACGACCTCAAGATGGGTATATAGAGGGCAGAGCAACGTTGGATTAAGCTAGTGCTCAACCTGTTCGCACCAGATGTGGGTTAGCTGCATTGTTTTAAGACTCCGACGAATTCCGTGAGACTCGTCCGTGTCATCTCTGACTCAGTGGGAACCAATCTGGTTCGACGGGTGACCTGGACGAGTCACCCCGACTCAGTTGAGTGGGACCAAGTCATCCCTGACTCGGTGAGTCACGACTCAAGACTGGACGAGTCACTCACCTCAGGTGATAATTCTAGATTTTATTGTACATTTCAAATATCAGCTCGATACAAAACTCTGGTGGGACACACCACAAAGAATTTATAATATCACGCCTAATACCTATATAAGTTTAAATGGTGTGGCCCACCTGATTTTTTCTTCAGGATGATTTTCAGCGGTTCTGTTCATCATGGTGAGGATAACATGATTAATGGATTGGATGGAATATACAGACCATTGTAGGTCGGAACACAACCTATGGTTGGCAAACCCCTATCAATTTTTCCCTGTGGTGTGGCCCACCTCATCTGTCGATCAGACTAAATTTTGGCATAAGCAGATAAAATATAGGGGCTCACCTTATCTCCTGAGTGGATGTCACATACACCGCGCGGTGGGCCCACGGAGCTATAGTTGTACATGCAGTTGTCGCAGAGGATTCTGTCCAGCCGGATTTAGCACCATCAATAGCGTTGGTTTTTTTTCAAAGAGGCCGGACGGGGTGCGTGCGGGTTACCTCAAGACTACTGTGATGGTTAATCACCATTTAAAAAATGGTGGTGACTCATCCACCTTATACATATCATTGCTATGCGTTCATCCAGACCATCGAAACTGCTGACGTAATTGTGGATGGAGCAAAACACCAGAAAGATCACACCAACATATACTAGCCATCTGATTTTTCTCTTTAAATTTGGACCGGTCACTATTTACTTTAAACCATCAAACTGATAGCCAGCTATTGATTGGTCAGGATCCCTCAATTTGTGTGAATTTCAAACCGTTATCCATACACGGGGTGCCCTGCAATTTGAATGGTCTGGATAGCCTTAAATATGTCACATATGAGATGGATGAGGGACCACCATTTTCTCAATAACGCGATTATTTGATTATTGCTCTGATTTAAATGATCCTCGACCTAAGGAAATGCATAGCATCCTTGGGTTTTCTGTTTGAGTAGGTCGAGTACATGATCCGGCGATCCAGACCCTTGATATGATGGAACTGGTTGTCGATGTGCTCTCTCCTAAAATTCTACTAGGAGTGACACTCATGATCCTTTGATTGATTAAGGAAAGAGATACAGCAACGGTCTATATTCAACTGTAAAGGCCAAAAGATTGGAAGGTTAGGATCTACCAACATGAGAGATTCTCGGGGACGGTCAATCCACTGTGAGGCATTCCTTCAAATCGACTGTCTGGATCCCTTGGAGATGGCACCGCCACCACTTGTACAAACTGAAACCCAGAGATAAAATGCATATCCTCTTTTCATGTGCATCATTTGAAATTTAGGACAGAGTAGAAATAAACGGTTAAGATCAAAGATCCAAAAACCATTCACGGTTAACAGAAGATGGGCCAAAGATACGAATCGTCAAGGAGATTTAGGGAGAATGGCTACACAAACGGCGGGCTCACAAAATCAACGGTGTGGACCACCTAACCGCGGATGACACGTGTACGTCTTGAGAGAGCTGGACCCTATATTCTACTTCTTATTTTGATTTTCCAGGATGCTTATAGATGACGATGATGAGTCCTACCATGCGAAATAAAAATAAAAAATAAAAATTTACGGATTTGCACGAGTTTATTTACGGTTTGGCTCGTATTGACCGTGGCTTATCCAATTATGACACACCAGGGCTTGCTTTATCACTTTCATTGGCGCCGATTAGCTACTGACAGGTTGCGTAGCGAGACTGCTACTGAAGTGACGTCACCAGGCCACACCATTATGTATGTTTTGTATCCACGCTCTCCATCCATCTTGAGAGATGATTTTAGGGTAAGACCTAAATAATGAGTCACAACCAAAGCTCCAGTGGACCCACCATAGAAAACAATGGGGAGAGTGACACCACTATTAAAAACTTCTAAATGCCACCAAAGTTTACTATCAAGCTGATATTTGTGTTTTCCCTTCTTTAATATTTTTGTTAACTTTTCAACAGGTTAGATTTGGTAAAAACATCATGGTGGGCCTTAGGAAGGTTTCAACACCAGGCATCAATCTTCCCGCTGTTTTCTACGGCGGGTCCACTAAAGCTTTAGATCTGCCTGGTTCTTTGAGTCGGACGCGGATTGCGTCCTACCCCTGCCCGGACAGTAATCCGTCCAGGCAGGGCTATGTGGGGCCCACCGTGATGTAAGTGTTTTGTCCATGCTGTTAAACGATTTTTTAAGAAAACTTTAATGTGTGAACCATAAAATGAGGTAGGTCCAAGGCTTAAGTGGACCACAAAATGGGGATTGAACGTCCACCAATAAAAACTTCTTGGGAGCCAGAGAAGTTTCGGATGGAGCTGATATTTGTGTTTCACTTCATCCACGTCTACGTGACCTTATGAATAGTTTGTATGGTAAAAAAACAACAGGTTGGCCCTTAGAAAGGTTTCAACAGTGGGTGTCATTATCAGTGTAGGTTCCTCTGGTGTGGTCCACTTATGCCTTGGAACTGCCTCATTTTTTGGTTCACACATTAAAATTATCTTAAAAAAGTATTTAATGGCGTGGATAAACCACTTACATCATGGTGGGGCCCATAGAGCCCTACCTGGACAGATTACTGTCTGGCGGGGGTAGGACGCAATCCGCATCCCTCTGAGTTATGCCTTGTGGCGTGGATTAGCTACTGAAAGGTTGCTGATACAACACATACGTCATAATGGGGTCCACATAACTTGGTGGCATGTATTAGCTACTGAAAGGTTGAGTACCGAGACTCGTTGATTTTAAGGCAAGATCCAAATAATGAGTTAAATCAATGGACTCCATCACAAAAAACAGTGGCGATAGTGACACCCACCATTAAAAACTTCTAAAGGCCACAGAAGCTTCCCATCGAGTTCGTGTCTTTTTTTTTACTTTTGAATTGGTTGAAATTCAAATAAACATTAGGGTGGGCATTTAGGAAAGTTAAAAACTGTGGGAATCACTCTCCATGGTCTTCTGTGCTAGTTGCTTTTTATCTGCCTTATTCTTTGGCTCATGCCCAAAAATAATATCTCAAAATGATTGGGTAGTGTGGATAACACATACATCATAGCGGGCCCACGTAACTTGGTGAGGTCAACAGTTGCTAGTCGCTATTCAACCTGTCTGTAGCTAATCCGCATCTTATTTTACTGCTCTTGCGCGTGGACCCCCAACTCAAGTGTGTGTGTGTGTCTATATATATATATATATATATATATATATATATATATATATATATATATATATATAATGGAATCCAAGCTGTTCAAGTAGGTTGCCCCACCATTAGTTTGGTACGCATAAAAAATCAGAACGATTCAACCGTTTGGTTGACCATTACGCGAATGGCAACGGGGAATTTTTGGGTGTTTTTTTTTTTTTTTTTTTTTTTTAAAATATATATATAATATATATATATATATTAAATGGTGGGTTGTCGTTGATTTTATGCCATCAAACATGTACACCAAGTGAGCCCCAATATGCTGGTTAGATTGCCAAAACATCAATTATACAAAACCTTTAGGTGGGTGGGCTACCCCATGGAAAACAATTGACACCATCCAAATACATCCAAATTCATAGCGTCCTACATAGGACTGATATTTTAAGCCATTTCATACTTAGTCTACCTTTTTGGAAGGAGTTTAATTGATATTGTGCTTGACTATACTAAACTTAATGCAGTCATGAGATGACAGGATTTGATTAGATGACAAGTTGCCCATTGAGATGGGCCCATATAAAGGATGTTTGGAAGTTGTTTGGCCAATATATATTTATTTAATAGGAACTATTTAATACAGTAATCTGCTATCTAATCAAATCTTGTCATGTAATGGGCAATATTTAATCTCAGTCCCTTGGAGAAGGGTTGGATGCTATGAATATATTATCCTAGTCCCGCCTGCGACATTTGTAGAAAATCAACTGACGACCCTCAAAAATCTCTGAATTCACGTGTTGTACTTGTCTTGCATCATGGTTGGTTCGGTCCGATTTTTGGGTGGCTCATTTCATAAGGGTTTGGTGACATGCCTCACCCACAACGTTTGCAGAGTAAAATTATGCTATAAACACTGCAGAGGATCTACACAACATGAATCATACCTTGTATCTTACTTCCTGAAATTCTTTGGCCACTAAATATGATAGCTTATCACGATGAGAAAGCTCACATGCACCGGCATATATAAGGCTTCTCTTGCCCGTTGGAAATTATACAGAATAATATAATTTCTGTATAATATGGAAACTGAAAAAATCACAATAATTAGAAATAAGGACAGGCTGAAGCACGTCTGAAAATGTTGTCCTTAAAGCGTTATTTGCCCCTACTCTAGTGAATTGAGTAAACTGATAGGTTACAGGCAAATTGCTTCTAGGATACGACGAGCCTGGTGTGGGTCTGCGTTCAGCAAACACGAAGGCCCACCTATTGGAACTCCATTACACAATTTCTAGCAGTATTACAATATAGAGAAAAATCCCAAAAGAAAAAAAAGAAAGAGAAAAAGTGGTTTCAACCACTGCATTGGTCAATTCAAATCTTCAGCTACTGGTTCAGTTGAACCATCATAGACCACACCGCTGGTCTGTTCTTCAAGCTAAGGTTCAAGCCTTGCTATGTTGCTGGAAGCCCTAGAGTATACAAGTTGAGAGAGGCTGGCTGTCTCAGTTCGTATGGGTTTACTGGAGTGAGTTGAGATAATTTGGAAACCCATCCAGGACCTCTTTTTATAGGCTATGGTGGCTGGGAATTATGGTCCACAGACATAAATCTCATTTACGCAATTTCTAACTGTTGGAAAACTAGTCGTTTTATGGCCGTTTTTTACTGTTGTGCATGGGCCAGTAAACTGCTGCATGCCGACTGTTGTGAGACAGCAACTAGCCATTTTCTAGTTGTTGGGCTAGTCATGTAACAGTTTCTGCTTTACCCCTGCAATTAAGTCTATAACTGTTACACATTTGTGAAAAGTGCGCCACTAACGCCTCTACAGCCACACTGCCTCACATGCCCACGCCCTCGCACCGTGCCCGAGCCCGTGCCCGAGACCGAGTTCAAGCCCGAGCGCGCAAGTGTTCCAATGGCAAGTCCCATGGTCCTTAGACTGTGTGAGCAAATATTAAGGTCCTCCACACTTTTCATTTAAACACCTTTTTCTTCTCTTCCCTTTCTCATATGAGACTATTCCCAAAAACCCACAAAACAATATTTTTTCAAAACAACTTTTTATATATTATACACTATTTTGCAACATTACTAACATGTCTCTTCTGCATGACTAATGTGTTGCACCATATAAAGATTATCTGGAGCCAAAATCGAATCAATGCACTCATTAGGTGGGCCATGCTTTCACATTCAGTGATACCTTCAGCTGTATATATGGCCATATAACTACCGGACTGATTTGATTTTCAGTCCATCACATCCTACCATTTTCGAATATTAAGGGGAAAGAGAGTATTTTACATGAAGGCCATGTACAACTCTTTATGTGAACATTTCTCATACTTGTTGAGGTATAATACAGTGACTAGGCCCAAAGACAAATCACAAATTTGAATTTTCATCAAATGCAACTTGCACCTATGTTTCAGTCAATCAACTATTAATGCGATGGGACTAGCTTTGGATGGCTATGCACATAAATAAATTATAAATAATAATAAATAAAATAAAAGATACATCAAAAGATTGGAGGATCCTTAATTATAATGGAATCTTTGACTATTCATATGTTGAATTGACCCGTTGCTGTATTTCTTTGTTGACCACTTCTTGGTGGGCTAATATTCAGAGGTTGGGTGGACGACTGAACAATGGACGCCACTCATACAAACACAAAATCAGAACCGTACCGTCTAATGTCTTTATTAATGTACCAAGCACTTAAGAGTCAAAATTATTATTCAAAAATCTAGACCATCTATAAGAAAATAGGTCCAATCAACAATTTGATATTTATACTCAAGAGGCAACATCATGGATTGCTTATAGTATTAAATCACCACTAATTTTTATCGAGCCATCTTTATCATACCATCTATCGTGTGAACGGCTATAAAAGAAGGCCATCAGGTGGATGGATTGCCGGCATACAGTGAGAAAAATCAACGATCCACATTTATCAAGTGATTTTTGTCACTATTGAAGCACTGAAATAGCTGTACGATTGTCTACATTGCCCACGTTTGGCCGTTCAGATTGTCAATCGATGAACTCCTTCATTTCTGGAGATGCCACAGAGTCTGTGTTGGAAGATCCTAACCCTTCAATTGGGTCAAATAAAAGTTGTTAAGAAAATACAACCACATTTCAGGAAATTGGTTGAAGGTTTTTGAGAAATTAGAAGGTCCACCTGTAAGCATATAATTTCTCAAGTCATTGTGCCACATTCCACCATTCTTTCAGTAACATACATCTTCCATCGAGATCTTAAAACTTGTTTTGTAAGCACCTAAAAAGTAATTAATTTCATTTTAGGTTGCAATAATTGTGTATTAGAGATCTTTTATCTTATACAGAATACATAATCACTACTAGCATGTGCTCATTATTTATTAGAGATAAGATCAAGATCTCCAATACACAATTATTGTTATCTAAAATAAGATCAACTCATTTTTGAGGGCCTAAAATGCAAGATAGTGCGGCCTTTATTGGGGCCCACCTTGATCTAAAAAGCAAGACAGTGCGGCCTATATCGACGCCCCACTTTGATGTATTTATTCTATATAGATGTTGTCCATCCTTTTTGTTAAATCATTTTAGAGCATAAGCCCAAAAATGAAAAAGATCCTAATTTCAACTAAACTATACTATAAGAAATAATGGTGATTCAATGCCATAGGTATTAAAAACCTTTTAAGGCTCACCATAATATTTATTTGTCATCCAACTTATTGAAAAGTTACATAAACCTGGATAAGAGTTAAAAGACAAATATCAGCTTGATCTAAAACGTTTGTGGCCCATTAATGAATAATAACCACTCTTTCTCTGAAATGCTCTGGACAACTGTATGGACAGCGTGCATATAGAATACACACGTAAAGGTTAGTCCCATGGTAGCCGCCCAGGCTAAATCTAATCCGCTCCCCTAAAAAGCAGAGCTTTAATATTTTTAATTTCTAGTTTTTATTAAGATATTTAAATAATTCAATAAGGTTTTACCCTATATTATTATTATTATTATTATTTTTATTTTAATTTTTGTTAGACCTGGTCAAAATTAAGCAGACTAGGGCTGAGTCATAACTCATTGGTTGACGGAGCCAAGTCCCAGTTCTGGGTTTTTGAAGAGAGTTAAAAATAACCCAAAAATATATTTTAAAATGCAATAAGATCCGGTGGTCTTCGGTGCAGGAAATCCTGGACCACCAAAATGCGCGACTGATGGCCCGACTCCTCTTCATTGGGATTGCTTATGGCCGAAAAATGAGGATCGGACAATCCTAACAATTTGAGAACGAGTGGAAATGAGTGAAATCTGGTTAGTGATTTTTGTACCCCACCTAATCATGCGGATAGGATTGTCCTATCATTGTCATTTTTGGTCTTAAGTCATTCGTGGTAGTCCCTGATTAACGAATGATTATGGACGGGGACCACATGCCACGTGTACGGTTTGGGATGTGCAGGCATGTTACCTCTCCAGGTTATCTTAAGTAAAAATTTTGGAACCCGAACCCCTCAAACGTGGGAACGTGGACAACCATCCGCTCATTGGGCAGATTGCTTCTCAAAAATCAGATGCCAACAGCTGCAGACGCGGATTAGCTACTGACAGGTTGAGTAGCAAGACTCACTACTGAAGTCACGTCACCAAGTTCTGTGAACCCCCACCATGATGTATGCGTTGTATCCACACTGTCCATCCATTTGGAGATATCATTTTAAGAGACGATCCAAACCTCTCTCTCTCTCTCTCTCTATATATATATATATATATATATATATACCCACCAAAGCAGTGACCGTTTATATCTAACCTACCAAGTATGTATTTTGACACATTTAGCCCACTGACGTGTGTATATTCTTATCGAATTTATATTCAAATCAAAGTCCTTGTTGTAATATTTACATATTAAGAGTTTTAATAAAATGGGAAGTCATTTGATATTTTTGTTGGGTATGATGATTTATACATATGCACTTAAAAGTTAAACATGTAGTAAACAACATATCAAATTAAATCAAGTAAATTGTGAAAAGCATTGTCACTAATTAATAGTTCCAATATCATAATTATTAAAGAAACCTGACCTCTAATTCATATACACTTGTTTGTTGAAATAGGCCCATTGGAGATATTTCACTTTCGACACTTCAAAAAGATTTCATCAATCTCATATGCAGATAATCAAACAGCTTTATCTTTTTGTCAATTTACATCTAATCAGGGGTCCATTAATTTGGACAGCTTATATTTTACTTAACTATACTCTAGTATGCAATTTTATTATGATAGCCTTTTGCTTTTAATCATGTAATTTTAGAAAAATAACATGCCATGGTCCCATATTTTAAGGCTTCTCACTAAAAAGTATCATATATACTTTTTTAATTTTTGTTATAAAGTTCTTGAGTTAATGATATGTGTGATGTCTGTTTCTCAAATTATAAATACGGGCCTAACACCCTAATGAGTATGTATGGGGATAGGTAGCATTTCAGGTCCAACACGGGTACAAATATAGGTGTAGGTACAATGCCCATTTGAAGAATGAGTATGGGCCGGTACTCAATTGTTCCTTGCCAATAATCTACATTTCTATACCCATGAATTTACCATCTCTCAACTAATGCAGTGAAAACTAATTGTAAGTGGAAAAATATTCAAAACTACCTGTGTATAACACATAGAAATTTGTGTATTAGAGATTGTATTTCTTTAGGTGAGGATTAAAATCTCTTAATAATAAATAATCTTGATCTTTAGTAAATAATCCCTAGCTAGGATGGGATGTAGTAATTAGAGCAAAACAGTTGGGAAGACGGAGGATTGAATGAGAAGCTATGTGGTCCCATTTTGTAACATCAATTGTGCGTATTAGATGAGGCAACATGTTAGTACAGTTGCCCAAAATAAAGAGTCTAAAACTGAAGTTAGCCACAGTACTTAAAAACAGTGATGTGGGAAGGCTGATGTTGACACAGTCGTGGACAATTCTACCACCTCTAGATTAATGATATGGGATGCCATTTGGGTTAATGATAGGGGTATTTTTGGAATTTTGAGGGTATGGCTGCTTTTAAATGGATGGTCTGCACCGGCTTTTATTTCTCCTTCCTAGATGAGTCTCCCAACCTTTCCCATTCTCTCTCCATGTATGACAATTATACATGCCCATCTCTCTCTATGTTTTGGACCATGAGTTATTGCAAATATGTTGTTATTTTACCTTCATCTATAGGCAATTTATTTTAAGATATGAGAACCCATGGTAATGTATATGTCATCCAACTTGTTCCGTGCCATCACTCCACCATGAAAATGGGACGCCTAAAAAATCAGGCTAATCCAACTATCCAACGGCCAAACACATGACCCAATTGGAAGTTGTGGGGTGGTTGTCCATTGTCTCCCGTGGTGTGGCCCACCTTGTGATTGGATTAGCACATGCAATTTTATGGTTGAGAGAACATACTAGAGGGCTTGTATGCCACTTGTTGATAATGGAGGGCCCTACATGCATGCAAAAGTTTCTCCTTAAAAGGGAGTTGATTAGGTGCGCCCTAGCCTCACCTAAGACGGTGTGACCCTTACCATGGGGCCCACTTTGATGTATGTATTTTATATCCATGTCATTCATTCATTTTGCCATATCATTTTAGGGCATGAGGCTAAAATGAAGAAGATCCAGATCTCAGGTGAACTATAGTATAAGAAACAATGGTGATTGATATTAATGGGTCACAAAAGTTTTGGAATGAGCTTATATATATATATATATATATATATATATAATATATATATATAATCTTTTATCTAATGTCATGCGACCTATTAATAGGTGGATGCATATAACATTATTAAGAAACTTACGATAGGCCTTATGAAGCATTTTAAAGTAAGGGGTTAAATCACCACTTTTTTCTATGGTATGGTCTACATGAGATTGGGATCTTCTTCATTTTTGAGGAATGCCCTAAAATGATATAATAAAATGGACGGACGGCGTGGATATAAAATACATGCATCAAGTAGGCCTTACAGTAGGGGCCGCACCTAATCCGCTCTTCCTTTGGAGACAACCTCTGACGGAAGATGCAAGAGCCGCAGAACTGCTTTTGTAAGAGCCTTGGAAGATCTACTGAATCCTTTTGCGTCTCTAACATAAGGGAGATTAGTATACCTGTCATATAACCAAGGGAGCGTCGATGCGATTAACCCAAAGCTTATAAATTGGATGATCCAACGCATCTCATGTACGATAGTTATTTTGGACTGTCATTGTATTTTCTTCATTACATGGGCCCTATACTGTGATATTATCAAATAATCCCAACCGTCTATCTAGTGGGCTTGACAACACGCCACGGTAAAGAAAACCGACTGATTTGACATTTTATTCAACAAATTTCTGGTTACGGATGCAAGTGTTGACTTTGTTTATTTCAATTGTTTTCTTTGAATGCTACCAATTGAGTGGTTAGAACGATCCTTCCGTGTATTTTCGCAGTGTACCCTTCCACACCAGACGACTGACTTGATAAACCATTATGGTCTTCCCAACATGGACCCACGTCGGCCACTTCTACCGAAGGAAGCAAGGCAGGGGAGTTTCAAAGAAATGTATGGTCCTGTACTCCTGTTCATCCATCGTAAAGGGGAGCTCTATGATCCCCTAGTACAGTACTATGATATGAAACCACTAAGAAATTGTAGACGTGGAATACATTAACTCAAATTCCAATCACCAAAAAATATTTGCCCACACTCTCTAGAAACTAGATTCAGTGAGGCCCGCAAACACCAACCTCGACGTGGCCGTGACCATGGGCCCACCTTGATATATGTGTTATGTATCCTTATATATTCATACCATCCACCCATTTTGCCATATTATTTTAGGGCATGCACCCAAAAATGCCAGATCCAAATGTCAGGTAGACTGTATTACAAGAAACAGTGGTGATTGAATGCCCACCATTAAAAAAAGCCCCCCTAATGCTGATATTTGTGTTTCCATTCACCCATATGTGTGTGACCTTTTATTATTATTATTATTATTATTATTATTATCATCATCATCATCATCATTTTACACGCACATACACCCAACACACTCAGGCCGCAGTGGGATTTCACTGCCTACGGATGCTCAAACCCTTGACCAGGTGTTGAAACTCCTGAAAGTCTACCAGTGGAGCAAGAGTAAGGTTTCAGTACCTGTGTGTGTGAGCTTACTAACAAGTTAAATGACAAATAAACATTATATTACAATGGCCATTAAAAGTTTTTAATGGTAGCATTCAATAACCACGGCTTCTTGTTGTGCTCCACTTGAGATTTGGAACTGCTTCATATTTTCACCAATACAGTAAAACAGATGGATGATGTGTGCATACAACACATACATTAAGGTAGGCCCCTGACGCAGGAATGAACGTGATGAGGATAACTACTCCGAATCCACGGAGCTTCTCTGAACGCCTTACAGAGACTTCTCGAATCCACGAGGAAAGAACGCAGAAAATAGAAATAAATTATAAGAATTTTGAAATTGATTAATTGATGACTAAAAACGAGTTCACAACCCTTTAAATAGGGGTACCAAGCAATGGAAAAGAAATCAGAATCAAACTACAACTAAAATTTGTAGAAATCCGCAACTTACTATAAATAGTAAACTTACTATTTATAGACGGTCGTGATGTCTACTAGTGCGCAAGGTTTTCGGCCAAAAATAGTAAGTGTCCTATTTGGCTTCACCAAACCGCTCTCCTAATTATTCTAAGCTCTTTTCACATTGGGCACAACTCTTAAAGCTCGACGGATGAAGACTTATAATCAAACTAAAACTGACTATTTATAGTAAAAACGAAATTAAAATAGGAAAACAATCGTCGATCCAGGGATTTTTCGCAATTCCGGGCTGCGCAACCCAGCATAGCAGGGTTGGTTGGCTAAAGTAGCTCGTTTTACTTCAAAATCATATATTTTACGTCAGCTAACTCATTCCGGATTACGAGATACACCCGATCTAAGGTCCGACGGTCCAGATCACTTCTGTTGTCGACTGGGCCTTTTCTGATCCATCTTAGCCATGAAACTATCCACGTCCCGCTCTATATCAGCCCCATGATCACAACCTCACAAAAGTCCAGGTTTTCCCAACCTTACGGAATCCTAATCCTCCGAAGAGGTCACATTCGAAGAGTCAGATTGGTTGGACAATCATCACCACTGGTTTGTTTGGATGACACTTGTTTGTTGAAATAGGACTAATAGTTTTCTATTTTAAATGTCTAATGTCTATCAAACCAATAGTTGGATAATAAAATAAGCGTAAATTTGTATTTTTTATTTTTTTTGTTATGGAGATTTTACATGGTTTGCACGGTTTGATTTGACTTTATTGCACACGGCACCAAGTGACTATATATGCATCATCCATACCCTCTGCCAGATTATCAAAGATTTTCTCATTAGAAAATTAGACATTTTAGTTTTAAAAAGAAAAATAAAATGCAATTTTCTTTACGTTCTGGACGTTGTTCATGTTGAACCACTGTTCAGCTTTTCAAACCGGTGATTAGATGGGGACCACCATAGATGATGGATGGCCCAAAAATCTCAAAGAAAGAAGATCATAGCACTTGATGGGTGATTAGTTTCTTTTGAACGTGGATCATGTTATATTTTCTGCTCAGCGTCTATTATTTAGGCCATAGTCCTAAGTGCTAGGATCTTCAAAACTAAAATTCCTGGTGGTAGCAACGGTCTGGCATGGGCACCTTAGTAGGTAGAGAGTCCAAGAAAGCCTCGCAAACGTTACAATTTATCTGAAGGAAGAGAAATCTCTATCCACGTGGGAAGGGAATTTGTGGTGGCGAAGAGAATTTGTGGCGGCTTAGAGGCCTTAAGAACGTGGGAAGAGAATTTGTGGCCACTTAGAGGCCTTCAGAACGTAGAAAGAGAATTTGTGGCGGCTTAGAGGCCTTCAGCAGGTCCTGAATTGTCCATTGACCTAAATTGACTCCCAGCTGTAGGAGATTTTGTGTGGTCCACCATAACGCATGCATGTTATATAAATCTACACTATTCATCATTTTCTTAGTTCACTTAGGTCATGTGCCAAAAAATGAAGAAGATCAAATGTGCAGGTGGACTAGTAAGGATTGAATGCACAGCATCCTAAACTTCTTAGGGGTGTAGAAGCTTTGGACTAATTTGATGCTTGTGTTTTTTATTCATTAAGGTCTTCCGACCTCATGAACATTCTGGATGGCAAATAAAATTCACGTTGGGCACTAAGAAGGTTTCAGCCGTAGCCATCATTATCCCCACTTGCATTATGAATAAATGATGTAGATTGGGTCGTGATTTGTAAATACTTTTATAGCAAAGATGGACCAGAGAAGGCCCAATCATTGATGACAAAATCTGGATCACCCTCCACTCCTTGCGATGCTCCTCGGATGTCCAAAAGAATCTGCTCGGTGGATATGTTAAAGGGGGTGTAGGAGCGGAACTTTCCCTCCGGCCTTCTGCTCGGGCGACGATCGCGAGGGGCGCGGTCGTCGGGCCCTTTGTTGGACGGCTGAGATTCCTCGTTCCTAGGCCTCTTCCCTTTACCATTCAACTCTTCTACTTGGACACTTTTACGGGCATTGGAGAATTCTTCTGCGTTGGTGTATTTCTGAGCTCTGGTAACGAGTTCGGCCAGCGTCTTTGGTGGATTCTTTCTGATAGAGAATGTGAATTTTCCTTCTTTTAGGATGCTAACACAGCTGCGAGCGTCATTTTATCATCGTAATCTTCTATCAGCAGTGCTTCTTCATTGAAGCGAGCGATGTATTCTTTCAACGACTCCTTCGGTTCTTGCTTGATAGCAAACAGGTGAGTTTTGGGCTTTCAACTTCTCTTACCACTTATGAATTAGGTAAGGAATAGTCGACTCAACTCTGCAAAGGAACTGATGGAATTTGGTTTGAGCTACCAATACCAACTCCGAGCAGAACCCGTGAGCGTGATCGAGAACCCTCAGCATATCATGACATCCGTCGCTGTCTGGATCTGTAACCACGAGCGATAGGCTTCCACATGCTCAAATGGATATCCGGACATTAAGTATTGGATGACGGGAGGTATCCGGAACCTCTAGGGCATTACCTCGTTCATGATTTTTGAGGTGAAGGGAGGCTCGGTCTCTTCTATCATTACCTGGACGGCGGTAGGAACTAAAGTCGGTTATTGTTTATTTTCCAGAGATAGGAATTTGTCGTTGAGCTCCACGAACCGTTTCTCCCAAGGGTCCTTATTTTCTGCTACGATTTCTTTGGTGTTTTCTATCTCTAGAGTCCCCCTTCCCCTCCTCCGTTCTAGCCAATGACGGAGATCCGTTGGTGCCAGGGTTGGAGTGATTTTGTAACGACTCGAAAAATTTCGTACAAAGACCCGAGTAGCACCTCAGGCAGAAATCACTCAGGATCAAATCCTTTAGGAATTAGACAAAAGTAACTAAGTGCTAAACTAGATTAACTATGAAATCCGCTTGATCCACTTTAAATACGATCTACAAGACCCAAAACTTGTAGATTCATTGACGCTAGGTTACCCTAAAATCTAGGATCAATCTCATTACCCAGTTGTCTTCGGGAGCACATTGAAACTCCGTATCGGATCTGGACCGCACGTCGAAAGTCCGATGACCACGAGATTAAGTGTTTAGGACCGCCTTACTGGGCTTGACAACCATCTCGGAAATCAAATCCAGATAGTGTTCTGGGGCTATTCGCTTGAGCCCGGAGTGAAGAGTGTGAGAAAACGCAGATTTCTTTAGAAATGGAACCTAATTTAAGTAATATGAGACTTGTCACTTGCGGGCCTGATATAAAAAATCAGACTATCAAAATCTGACCCAAATACACCCTCAGATCAGAGAAAATTTCATACACAGGTCAGTGTACTTGTGACCCTGATCGAGTTTCGGTAACTGTTGAACTGAAACTGGTCTGCCACGTGTGATCTGGAAACCCGACTGGAATGAAAACTTAACTTGACCTAGATCCAAGGTCAGTGAGCTTGAGGGTTCTGTAACTGCTCCGTTGAGACAGAACAGATGCCCTTTGGACATAACCTAAGTATACCTTGGCTCTGGGCCTATTTCGGGCAATTCTGGGCCTTTATAAGGACCTTAAACCCTCTCTCATTCACTCCATACGAATTTGAGAAAACCCTAGGAGAGAGGAGAGTAAAGAGAGAGAAAGTGTGAGAGAAGTGCGAGGAGATTCCAGTTGTCCTATCCTACCATTCCACGTGCCTGATCATCACTACTGTATCGCTTTTTCGGCAATTCTGATTCTGTTTTCTAGTAAGAAATCCTAACCCTAATCAGTTCCAGAGATTCAACTAGTGTAAGTGATGAAATAGCTAACATATTTCATGCCATAGGTTGTCGTTCTACCATTGATAAAGACTTGGTGATTAAACTGAGTTTGTTACTCGTTTTTACGGCATAAGGTGCGAACTATAGACGTATAGGTTATGGTTTTCAAAGCTTTCAATGTTAGATAATGATAGATTCATGATTTGGATGTTAATTCACATGCAAAATGCAATGTTCGTTTTGCGATTCAGTTACGTATGCAAATTATGGTGTTTACTGTATTCTGTATCTTTATAGGAAATATCGTATACGTTCAAAATATGAAAGTGTGTTTGCCATGATTAAGTACTGTGTGTATATGCTATATATGTGTATAATACTTACTCGGTGAAAGGATTCGCCCTAATACATGTTTTGGCTGATATGCGTTATGTATGTTAATAACTATATTCTAAGTGTTTGTGAAAATGCTTGTAAGAGTAAGTATTTAAATGATAGTGCTTAGGGTAGATGTTGAGATAGGATTCTCAACTATCTTAGAGATGTGTATGATTTCCTCCATGCAAGTTGTTTAATTTAATCGCTTACTTATGAAATGTATGTGTTTGTATTCCTTGTTATATTATGCTTTATAACATGCTTGTTAACATGTTTGAATTACTTTGTTAACTCTACTTAGACTACTATACATGCTTTCTGGTTAAGGATGGAATGTGATTGGGGCTATGTTATAGTCCAGGCAATCGGTAACAGGCTTGAAGTCGTGGTTGAGATTCATTCACCACGTAGGTCGTGTTTGACAAACTCGAGTCGTGTGTTGGTCGTCGGCAGTGGTTAGGCCACACGAAGTACTTATGCACTTCATGTCAATCGATACGATGTGCGCTCGTGCTAGTCGAGCCCGTCAAGTAACCCGATGTGCCGATGTATGTTCACCATGTATGGACGCTACTGCTTGAACCTAAGGTACCAAACTCACCAGTGAAATCCCGTTAACCATGGTACCTCGATTCACTAAGACTCATGATCCAGACATGATGATATAGGACACCGTGGTCGAGCTGTCGGCCTACGCTGGGGCAACGAGCCTCCTCGTAGTGATCAGTGAGCAACCCAGACTCGTGAGTCGAATACGGTGGTATGGGACACTGTATTCGAGTTGTCGGCCTACACTGATTGGTGACGAGCCCTTTGTAGTGACCTCGAGCATACTCTGATTCTACGTGGAGGCGACAACCCTTCCGTAGCATCTAGAGTATACACTAGGCCTGTACTGATTTGGCGACGAGCCCTTTGCAGCGACCTAGAACCGCATTATCGTATGAGATTTACTAGGAATGACGACCCTAGAACCGCATCATCGTGTGCGTTCAGGGGTTGCAGGTCAAGCACTAAGGCAGTGTTGTCATGCGCAAATGTGAGATGAAGTCGCTGAGAAAGCGTAGGCGAGGTCATGCATCATACATCCATATCATTCTTGCATTAACAGCAGTACTTAGGAATGTGTGATTTACTGCTTTATCATTACTGCTTGATTGAATTGAGAACATACTAACCTATACTTTATTATTCCATTGAGTTGATCACTTACTCCCACGTTACGGGACGATGTTTTAAACACCAACCAGACTCTGTCTTGATTTCAGATGATGGCGTGACTCCTGAGGCGGAGCCTGATTACTACGACGATCAAGACGAGTACTCTTACATGCAGTTCTCCGATGGCTTCGTTTAGGCTATCCGGATTGACGGGGCTACAGGGTTTTATTACAGTTGAACCAGTTTTGAGACTTTTGACTTTTGTAATATTATATGTAATATTTCATGTACACAGTGACTCAGTGTTATATTCATACTCTGAAGACCAATCGTGATATTTTGATTTGTATATGATTAGTTATATCTTTTAGTCTTCCGCTTGCGTTTCAAATTTGATCTGGAGTATGAATTACTATTTTAGTATAATCCCACTCTTGATTAATGCACTAACACAGACAACATTGAATCATACGCATATATGTTGCATAAGTGATGTTTTGGAACTTGGGAATTGAGTCTATGCTCGACCCCCGATTTTAAGGGCGTTATAGACCGAAGCATTGGTTGGAGCTTGAGTGCCTGTGTTTCGAACCGAGGCTCGGATTTGAGTCGGAAGAGGATTCTAACCCGAAACCGGTATCTGAGAGTGTTAAGGCGCCTCGGGCCTCATACTCCTCGGCGCGGAGTGAGCTTCCACGATCAGACCGACCGGTTCAAGAACAGGATTTTCCTGAGCTAGGCATGGTTGTGGCTCCTGTTGTTGCTTCATCCTGTTCACTTCGTTACGTAGGGCTTATATCTCATTTTGCATGACGCGATACTTACTCGCCCGATTGCGAGAATGCTGGGAAGGTCCCGGGGCTGATTCGGCATGAAGTAGTGAGGAGGAGCGAGTTTACTCATTTGGCTCCGGTTCCGCATCTATTACTTTCTTTTTTCCTCTCGCCATTATACTTCAAGATAGGAACCCGACCTTTCGTATCAGGTTCCCACAGACGGCGCTAAAAATGTTGATGACGCAAGATCTTACACTCTCCCTTTACCTTTCAACTTAGACCTCGATTCCCTTGACCTGACTTAGGCATCGGAGGGTCCCTCGGCTTAGCCAGGGTATCCTTTGTTCACCCTTTGTACAGGACCAGGGTCCACCCTAGGAGCATCGCAAGGAGTGGAGGGTGATCCAAATTTTGTCATCAACAGTAAAAATGATCATGATTATCATAATCTTAAAACAGTTGTATCTCGCAAATTGGAATGAGTTTTTTGACATATCATATATGATTTTGAGATAGAAGAAGCTACTTTAGCCAGCCAATCCTACCACACAAGGTTGAATATGCTAGATTTGTAAGATTCCATCAAACCGACATTTAAAGGTCCATTTTATTTTCATTTTTACTTTAAATAGTAAGTTTTAATTCCATCATGACTTTTGATCCTTTGAGCTGTAGGAGTTGTGCCCAACATGAAAAGGGCTTAGAAAAATTAGGAGAATAATGTGGTTAGGCCAAATTTGGCACTTTCTTTTTTTGGCCGAAAACTATGAAGTCTAGTAGAAATCATAACCATCTATAAATAGTAAGTTTACTATTTATAGTAAGTCACGTTTTTAGGGAGTTTGAGTCTACAACTCTGTCCTAGGGTTGAACTCGATCAATATTTAAATGATTATAATTTTATTTTTATCATCAATTAATTTATTTTTAAATTTATTAGAAATTATTTCTATTTTAACCCTAGTGGATTCGAGGAAACTTTGTGAGGAATCCAGAAAGCTCCATGGATTTGGAGTCGTGATCCCTAAGAAAGAACGATCTCATCACGTCCTTCCCTATGTCAGTAAATAATGTGGGGCACCATGATGTATGTGTCTTACTTACTCCGTCTACCTCAAAATTGAAGCACATTCAAAGTTCAATTGAACCACGCTACAAAAACAATGATTATAATGACATCCACCAGTGTAGGGGTGTCGATGGGTCGGGGTTAGGCCTAAAAAATCAAATTTTTTATTCAAAATCGGGGCTAAGACCTACTCAGGCCCGGCCTGTTGACAGCCCTATTGACTGGTGAAACTTTCCTAAGACGCATGGAGATGTTTATTTGTCATCCAACCTAATCATAAGGTCACACAAACATGGGTGAAAGGAAAACACAAATATTTTCTTGATCTAAAACTTCTATAGCCCTCAAGAAATTTTCAAACGGAAGGTATTCGATTCTCACTATTTTTTGTGACGCGGTCCTCTTGATCTTTAGATATGCTTTAATTTTGGGCTTATGCCTAAAATGAGCTGAAAAAACAGAGGAAAGTATCAACACATGCATCATGGTGTGCCCGGCAGATTTCACTCCCTGAGTTACTAAGTATGTAATTCACGTCCTTGTTTTTGAGCTTCCGGCCTAAATTGGGCTGGCGAAACGGAGGACCTCATGGATAAAATGATGGTAGTCCCACAGAGATCCTGTCAGTAGCTAGCCAATGGCTGTGTGGGCCCACCATAGTATATGTGATAATTTTATATTATATATTATTTTTAGGTAGATCCAAATCTCAAGTGGACCGCGTCACAGGAAACAATGCTGATTGTGCACCTACTATTAAAAACTTTTTAAGGCTATAATTTTTGGATCAAGATGATATTTGTCTTTTCCTTTTATGCAAGTATGAATAACATAATCAGCAGGTTGGATGTTAAATAACATTATAGTAGCCCCTGGAGGCTTTCAATGGTGAATATTCAATCACTAGTGTTTTCCCGTGATGTGGTCCACCTGAGATTTAGGTCTGCTTCGTTTTCTGTAGAGTAATGTGAAAAAAATGAATGAACGACATGGATAAAACACATACATAATGATGGGTACACATAGCACCCATGGCCAGCGTCAACGTCAATAGTCAAACCGCGTCCGCCGAGGGAATTCCCTGCAGCCGTGCGCTGCAGGCAATCCGCCCTCTGCGTCCGCGTGAATGGCGTGCACGCGGTGGCGTGCGAATATCGTGGGCGGGGTGAGACACGTGGGTGATTTCTCCGTCCGTACGGCGGCTTTGGAAGCCAACAAAGACCCGTTGGAGTCAACAGCCAATCGGAGAGGTAGACTGCTTTCACACCTCTCGGTTTCCATTGGTTTATTATATATATATATATATATATATATATATATTATATATATATATATATATATATATATATAATATGTTTGTGTGGAGTAGGCGAGAATCTGGATGCACGTGTCGTATGAATCCACCTCGATTTTGTGTTGGGATTCGTGCTAAGACAGGTGGAAGCCATAGATTCACAATGTCCTGTACGGTACATGCGATCGTTGCTGCACTCTTCACTCATTGGCCTTTTTCTTTTTTTTCCTTTTTTTTTTTTTTAACGGCAGGAATAAACGTGGGATTAGGCGTTTGGAAACATGAGTAGGAATGGACTAATCCAGGCACCATGTAAGCCCATCTCAATTATAGATAGTGTCGGACTTTTGATGGTTTTCAAAATTCATTACATCTCTAGGCTTAGGTCTATGCATGCATTTTATCCACCCCAGAAATTTATATGCACCCCGCCCTTACATATGACATTTGAGTTGCATATGCACACAGATGGTCGGCATCATATATAAAATTTGATTCATTAATTACAATTTCATAGTTCATATGATGCAAGTTTCGCTTAATACAGTTTCTCTACCAATTGAAGAATTTGATCCTAAACCTAAGATTGGACTATAAAAATTTTCATAGTTTTCCTATACATGCAATCATTGTCCAAAAACAAAATCCCAACATAATAATCTTATTCTAGCGGGTTTGTGGCAACTATGTTGTTATGTGTTGGGCATTCATCCTGTTCAGCATGGTAGGCCGATCATGAAGGCTCTATGTGTCTGATCTAACCATAACGTAGGACACCACATGCGCGAACTTAAAGTTTTGAATAGTCATCAATTATTTTTTATAGTGTGGCCCACCTAAACATTAGATAGGCTTTGGTCATCCCACCATCATGGTAGGGCCCACTTAATGCACCGGTTGGCTGCCATCATGGTGGGGCACGAGCATGGGCAATGGTATATAAGTGCCTGGATGAGCAGATGACTAGGCAGTAAGGGAACAGTACTGGTGAGTAACTTTACACATAGGTGAATAACTTGCGGAGAAACCAGACCTCTTATCAATATCAGCTGCGGGCAAATGATGTAAGCCTGTTCATGGATACATTCACCTTTTTCTCCAATTTAGGCATTAGAATAAGACCAAAATGTAATGGTTTAATAAGACTAAAGTTTAATAAAAGTTGTTGTGGGAAATGCTAATGTGAACAAAGGTCATCTTAGTCGAACCATTCATCTTTACTAATTGATGGTATGAATTGATAAAATTAAAATGATAAAAGTTTTAAACTAATAAAAAGTGTTTGACTCTTATTTGACATTTTAAATAGTGATTTTTAAGGGAATTGGTTTTTTCCTTTGCGGGATTATAGTGCAAATAGTTGTAAATGCTAAAAAAAAAAAAAAGGCTTTTCAAGGACATTTCTTTTACAAAATTCTTACATGTTTGGACTGAAAGTAATTTAGGAGAATGCAAGGAAAAATAAAACCCTGACATAAAAACTCATAGGTGGTGAAATCCCACTAAGGCGTGCGTGGGTGTGTGTGTGAAAGAAAAAAAAAGAAAAAGAAAAAGAGGTAGGCTGGCATCATCTCATCACAGGGGAAAGCAAATCTTTTACACCTGTTTATTTTACTAAAGAATTATCCTTGAAAAGACCACACACACACACACATATATATAGATAGATATATATGCAACTGTTTGGATCATAATGCCATAAAGGGAAACTTCTTTCCTTTTAAAATGGTAATTTAAAACATCATATTAGAAAAAAAAAAAAAAAACCCTTTCATTTAACCTTTTGAAGGAAAAATAAAATAAAATTGTACTCTCATGTTAAAGAGGGGAAAGCAAATGGGATCCTTACTCTTGCTCGGGTGGTAGACTCTCGGGAGTTTCAACACCTGGTCAAAGGTTCGAGTATCCATAGGTGGTGAAATCCCACTATGACATGAGTGTGTGAGGGTGTGTTAAAAACTTTTTTTTTAAAAATATATTTTTTAAAAAAAAAAGGAGGGGAAAGCAAATGTAAATCCTTTGTTGCAGCATCTGTTACATCCCGGACAGGTATAAATGTTTTGTCGATGAAAATTGGTTGCATTTTCTAATTTATGTTCGATCCAAGCAAGTTGGTAACCTTGATGTTAGTTTACCTCCTGCTAATTATGCCACGTATTTTGTTTTCCCTTTCATTCCCCAATTTGCTTTTGGTCTATGCGGGTCTTAAATGTAAGAACATCTTAATAATTTGAAGGTGAATTTGTATCTTTCTACTAAAGGCATGTTTATTTACTAGTAGATATATGTTTAGTTCCGATCATAAAGATGCTGATGCTAATATATATAGAGGGAAAACATGACATCAATAAAATCTATGGGGGCCACCATAAAGTATGTGTCTGATCCACATCGACCATCTATTTTATCGGCTCATTTTAGGGCATGAACCCAAAAATGAGGTAGATTTAAAGAGCAAGTGGACCACACCACAAGAAATATGGGGAATTGAATGTCTACAATTGAAAACTTGTATGTGTCCTAAAAGGTTTTTATCAAGTGGATATTTGTGTTTCCCTTCATATTTGTGTTTCCCTTCATCCATGTGCGACCTTGTGAACAGGTTGGATCGATGATAGATACATTTCACTATGGGCTCTAAGAAGGTTTTTGCTTTCAAGTGTGCACCTTATTATTTCCCTATTTCTTGTGGTGTGGTCCACTTGAGCTTATAATCTATCTATTTTTGACTCCTGCTCTAAAATGAGGTAGTAAATGGATGGATGGCGTGGATCAAACACACACATTGCAGCGGCATCCACAAATTTTGCTCACACAATTCCCACCCAATTTTGTTGCATGCCATCTTGGTTTTTTAGGGGTAATTACTCAGCTATTCTCCTATCTTCCTAATGAAGGTGAGAAGCTATCATTATTGATTTACCATCATTTACTGGGAAAAATGAAAATCATAATACACTTTAAAATTAATTATTCCTATAGGGAAACATTAATTGCTACGAAGGCTTAGAAGAAAAATTAATACATAAGTAGAGAGAAGAGATGCACCTATCAAACAAGTAATCAAATTAAACCATTGGGATGGTTATCCACTATCAACCATGGTGGACCTGTGCGGGGTTGGGAAAGCTTTCGGCCCAATTTATTAGATAGGTACCAACTCTTTCATTTATTGATAATAAAATGGCACAATTTAGGTGTCTGAATAGGCAAAAGAGGAAAGAAAGGTGCATCTTTAATAAGGGTGGGAGTCAAAGTGGTCCTCCATATTGTCACCAAACCATTAAAGAAAACAATGTATGCTTGCATGCATAATTAAATGAAGCATAGTAACATTTATTACCTTCTAAAAAATATATTGAGAAATGCTCACATCCAATCAGTTGGATAATTAAGTCACCATGCATCTACCTAGCTAGTGAGTAACTTTCGACTATCAGCATTTCAACATTCAATAGGTTGGCTCTCCCATGAGGATCATCCTAAGCAAAACTTGGCTTCAGTTACTCATCAGGTGAGCCATAACGAAATAAATAAAAACATAATTTATGGATGAGACTATTTTTGTACAAGGTGATCCTGATGGTGGGGCCTACTTATTGGAAGGGTTGACATCGCACATCCTGATGGTGGGGCCTACATATGGGAAATGGTTCTATGCGGTCTACCTAAGGGAACGTTGAACTGTGTGGGCCCTATTGTGATGCATGTTGAACATCTACCCCATCAGTCAGACGCACCATTCCATGGTAGGCCTCGGGCTTCAAAATCAAGTCAATACATGACTTGTGTGGGCCACACCACATACAAAAGTTGATAGGGGTTACCCTCCCATTAAAACATTCATAATCATTTGTTGGGCCCACTGAGATGTGGTTCACAAATCCAACCCATCCATTATGTGCGTCCCACTTGGATGAGGGTTAGACAAAGTTCCAGACGCATCCAAATTTTAGGTGGGCTCCACCAAGTGCTTTTATATGTTTTAGGCATGTCTTCACATGATTTTAGATGGTATATATATCCCACCTGAGTTCCGTATATGACTGATTTTTGGAATATCCCATATTTTAAAGGGGACCCATCAAATGCACGATGTTGATGTTGACATGCATCACGGTGGGCCAACACAACTCAACTTCCCCCCCCCCCCCCCCCCCCCCCCCCCCCCACACACACCCACACACATCTTATCTGTTCAAGCTTTGACCAAGCTTATCTCTACATCTCTAAGAGCCGTTTGGATGTATATGATCAGAGAATGACCAGAAGACTAATCGGCTTGGCAAGATCAAAGGGATGGTCTATCAAGAAAGGCAAGTATCGTCGAGGAGATGGGTCCGCTCCCCATGCTCGAAGCCTAGACAGATCAAGATACATGAAGAGTCAATCAGTGTAAAAACTCGTTCTAGGCTGATCATAGAGATCTACCTGATTAGTCGATGGCTTGGCTTAGCTCGGCTTCAGCCTGAGTGATCGAGGATTCAGTTCAGGTCAGTCTCGACCACCCGTTGCATGCATGATCCTAGGGTCAACTACGTCAACACTTATCACTTACATGAATCTCGTGTAACGGTTGAGAAGCCTACGCAAAGATTGCGCCTAAGATCGCGAATCGCCTCCTTCTCACCTATGTTATAAATGAGGGACCCATCTACATGAAAATGCACTCAAAATCTCTAACCCAAAACCCCTACTACTAGACCCAGATTCCTAGCCTGACTTTGGCATTGAAGGGTATCCTGTTCTAGCCAGAGTCTCCTTTATCTTCTTCCTATATAGATACTCGAAGGTCTAAAAAGGACGGACCAAATTTTTGCATCAACACTTATAATATCCTGTAAGGTAAACCGTGTGCCACAGATATAAGCTTCGTGTGCTTGTGTTATGCGTGGGAGTCACCGCGAAAAGCAAAACTTTCCTAGAAAGTTCTTGTGTTGGAAAGCTATGCCGACCCACCATGATGTTTGTAGGAAATCCAGCTAGTCCATATGTTTTTTTGGATTATTTTAGAACATGAGACCAAACATCAGGTGGATCCAAAATTCAAAGTGGCCATCCAAAACGCTGGAAAGAATGCCTCTGGTTGAAACCTTATTAGTGTCTACCTTAATGGTTATATGCCAACCAAGCAATTCATAAGATCATTGTCTTGGTATGAGCGAGAAAAAAAAAAAAAAACCCAACTTAGCTTATACAAAACTGTTATGGCTGAACAAATGTTTCAACTATGATAATTCAATTACCATCCCCAACCCACTTTTTCTTCTCGCGTGGCTCACTTGAGTTTTGAATATGCTTAATATTTTATCTCATATCCTGTAATAAGCTGATAAAACAGATGACATAGCGAATTTCTCACAAACATTATAGATGGCCCCACTTAGCTTTCCGTGTAAGAACTAGTTCCTGTGAAAGCATTGGGTAAGCAATGCCCGTCCTATCAAATTCTACTTTCTCATCGTCCTTGCTAAATGCAATTTAGAGGACACGGATTAGGTGGTGTCGCCCACACCGTCCTGCACTACTGTGATGGTGTGTTGGGGACTGTGGGGTCCACATTGATGTTTGTGTTTTATATGCATTGCATCCATCTGTTATGCCAACTCATTTTAGGGTACGAACCTAAAAATGAAATAAATTCAGAGTTCAAATGGACACTTTGACGGCGGGGTGTTCAATGACATCTGCTTCCTATGGTGTGGTCAACTAATACTTCAGATCTGCTTGAATTTTGGGTTGATGCCCTAAAATAAGCTAGGGAAGGATGGATGGAATAGATATAAAACACATACATCACGATGGCCCCAACCCATCACCATGCCACCGCAGGCGGTGGTGCAGGCAACAACACCTCATCCACGTCCCAATTTGGACACCTTAAATGTGGGCCCATCCCAACATCAGATGGACGACGTTATATCAAAAGCAATGGATGGTTTGAAACACCGAATCGTAATCGTGTGTCCCAGCGTGCTTGATGATCTTCAAGGTTGGGCCCACCTTTTGCATGGCACGGATATGTCACAGCATCACATGATATAGTTTGTATGTTAACCTACACGACAACCATCATCACTTATTATTACTCATTTATTGTATTTCAATTAATGATTTTTCCTAATTATTGTTTAATCATTGAACATCCAATGAGATTCAACGCAATTTAGCATTTTTTGTGGCAATTTCCCAATTTAGCATTTGGCATTTATAGAGATTAGTGAACACACGTGCCAATCTGCAAGTGATTAGAATATCTGAGCCGTGCATCATGAGGGACCCACCGTGTATATCATCTAGTAGAAAATTCAGATCGATTGGATATCACATAGGCGTACGCGAATAATGGACGGCCTAGAAAAAATTGCAAGTTGCTCTGGAACATCCAATGTTCTTAAAGACAGTTCCTAATTTTCTGGCGGGTTGATATACAACGTCCTTCCCTCCTGATCCATGGGGTCAGATGTCACTAATCAGGCACGTGTGCACGCGTGTTGATGAGGTTTTGGAGGCTGCGTGTGGGGTTATCCAACCTTTGGAAAAAGTCGAAGTATTTTGTATCGATTCGGAAATCGAGTAATTTCTAATTCCGTCATTATCCGAAAATAGGGGATTTTATGCATCACCTTATATCCTATATTAAATGATTTTTCGCGGCTATAGGCATCTTTTCCACAACTTCGCTGGCCCCACAGCTACACCACCACCACCACCACAAGCATCTCTACACGAAGCCACACGTGCTAGCTAACACGTGCGTAGGCCTTTCGAGAAATCATGTGAAAAGAATATCTGGGTACTTTCACCGTCATTATGGCGGCACGTGTGAAAGCAGCGGAACGTTGTTTTCGTGATTGTGTTGCCTACCGGATGGTTAAATGGCTACGAATCTTGGCCGGATCATCTAATAGGTGGGTCCCACTTAATAAATGGCTGCGGTTTAGTGGGTTTGATACACGTGCAGGGAGGCGCAGTGCACCTGGCGTACACCTTGATTTGAATCGTTGGAATCATTGGCGGTCCCAATTTGTGGCTTGGCCTTGGAAAGAAGTTATAACCGTCCATCCGAATACGGTTATATATGGAAAGTTTTAACGGTCCATATTAAACAAGCGAACGCCATTTGTCAAAGTTCACGATCGTCCAATCTGATGGTTGGGATTGTGTCTCATTTACATTGAGCTTCATGGTTCCAAAGGTTTGGATAGATGTATATTGCCATCTGTACATTGGCCGGGTGCATGTGCATGGATGGTCATACTCAGCCGGTGACTTCTTCCGCAGAAATGGTCATGTACTCACAGAGCAGTATATGTTAAAATGGGCCGCGCACGGGCCTAAGAAATTAAAGTTTTAAATAGAGACGGTCCGACGTCCCGGGCGAGACCTACCCCAGCCCCGGCCTGTTGACAGCCCCAGTTAATGGGAGTGGATTAGGTGAGAGTTGGATTAGTTAGGTGGGCAGAAACCGGACCGATTCGAACCGAAGGCCAATATCAGGTCGGATTGAGTTGGCCCAGTTAGATCCGATCGTAGATCGGATCGAGTTCGGATCAGTGGTCAATTCGGACCGATCCGATCCAGATCGATCCGATCCGGATGGGTATATATAAATAATTTTTTAGATTTTTTTAAAAAAAAATTTACATTTTACCTACCCGCGAGGCGGCAACCCCTCCCTCACCCAAACCCTAAATCCCTAAACTCTAAGGAACGGGCAGAATCCAAACTCGGCAGCCCTTCTTCTTCAGATATGTTTGCTGTAGAGTCATAAACCTTCATTCACACGACTAAGCAGACTCAGCCATTATCCATGTTTGCATACGAAGCATCTTCTACGACCCTCAAAGTTCTTTCCACTTCCTTTTCTTTTTTTTTTTTTCACAAGAAAAGTTACAAATCTCATGATCTCGACACTTCAGCTTCTTTCGGCTCTCACTTTCCCTATGCAGGCTTCCAGCTATAGCTTTAATTTCTGACCATGTGGCCCACCAGAGTACTCATCACTGTCCTACAGTGGCACTCTTCGAGGTACCTCGGATGAGAATACGATCACCACCGTCGAGACCAGTCCTCCTAAAAGGCGGGTTGGACGGATGAAATTCCGCGAGACGCGATATCCCATCTACAAGGGTGTCCAGCAAAGGAATGAAGGTAAAAAAAAAAAAAAAAAACATTAGGACCGATTCGAACCGTACCCAATCCGATCTGACTCGGTTTCCCTGACAAAGTCGGAATCGGATAAGATCAGGCTAGCAGGGCACCGGATTGAATCGAGTCAAATGACCCAGACTCGGTCCCAGATCGGATCGAGTTCGGGTCGGGCCATGAAAATTTCGGACCGAGTTCAGTTGGACCCAATTCGGTCCGACTCGACTCGATGCCCAACTCTAGGTGAGACCCATGTCACACCCAAGATGGTGCAGCCCTTAAAGTGGGACCGACCTTTATATATCTATTTTGTATACTCTCTCTATCAATTTTTATTTTTTTTATTTTTTTCAGAAATGAACCAAATCCAAATATTAGGTGGACAATACCTAAGAAACGGTGAGGATTGATTATAAATAAGGCTACAAGAGTTTTTGATCAAGCTAATGTTTGGTTTTTTTTTTTCCCCCTACATTCAGGCTTACGTGAGCATATCAACGAATTGGACAGCAAATAAAAACGGATAAAATATTAAGGTGGCTCCCAAGAAGTTTTTAAAGATAAGGGCTGTTGAATCACCACTGATTCCTACAGTGTTGTAGAGCTGAAATTTGTATCTTTTTTTTTTTTTTTTTTGGATTTGTCCTATAATTATCTTAGATTGTAATACATATGATATTTGGATCTTATTTATTTTTGGATCATGTCCTGAAATAATCTTTTAAAAAAAAAAAAAAAGAAAAAAAAAGAAAGATATATAGGTGGATCCAAAATAGATACATCAATGTGGCCTCTACGGTAAGGGCCTCAATGTATTGGGTGATGCCTGTGTCTCACCTAACACACTCTCTGCTTTTAGTTGTGCCGGTTCAACTGGACCATCCAATGAATCAATCTGAACTGTTCATTAAGTCCAGAAAACATTTATTGAGCAACAATAGAAAAATAGCACTGATCCGGTGATACAATCTATTATTGATTTGGCCCATTTTCTATAAACGTCCTTTTACAAGCTATTGGTCAGATTTCAAGATTGCTTAGGATAAGTGATTCATGATGTACAATAGCAAATAAATGGATCATATTGTTGTTCGGAACTACTTTTAGCTAAACATTCTGGACCGTCCATATTAAAGGCCATCGATCAAATGGGTAATAATTTCAGAGTGGTGAAATCTTTGCATGGTATCCGGACCATGGACCGGCGATTCAGACCGTTGATCTTATCTTACCCACTGTAAATGGAGGATGATCCAGATCTCTTGCAGATTGAAGGTGACTATATATCCTATATTTGGACCTTTGGGCTATTCTCTTAATGGTCTATACACAGCAAGGGCCAGGAACATTTTATCTTGTACAGTGAGCTTTGGACTCTTGTACAGAGCAGATTTTTGTGGAATCCTATACCCATGGTAGGGGCTATCAGCTGAACGGTTTGGATCACGGGTCCCATTTCCACATACTTGTGGATCAGGACATCTATTCACATTCGATGCATCGATTCTCTATAATTCGTCTTTTTAAGCCACAGTTGAATTTTGTCATTTGAACTCAGCGGCTTCTGTATAGTCAATGACCAGAACACCCTCAATCGATGATTTTCTATGAGAAAAAAAAAAAATCTTTTAATTGGTCCACTGTCATGTATGTGATTTATGCACATGGTTGATTCATTTTTCAAATCATTTTTGGCATGAGATAAGGGACTGTTTGGTCCGTGGAATAAAACGGTATTGAATTATATTAGATGGGATTAACATCATTATTGCACAATAATCGCATCTTTGGAAATACCATGACATTTTAGTAATTCAATCCTATGTTTGGGATAAAATTATTGCTACCGGAAAACACTGGATTAAGCAAAATCCTGTTTGGTGGACCATCAAATTGTAATCAATGGATCAAATTCAGATTGGGTGTCGTTCACTTGTACACATATATAACCAGAATGTCACATGTAAACGATGTATGTGAATGGACAGCATGGATAAACACATGCATTAATGTGAGGCCTACATGCGTAGTGGATTTCAGAATTCATGGGAAATCCCACATGGGATCAAATGCAATTCCATTGGACCATATGCATTTCCATCCTACCTAATCCTAACCTTTCTCATCCTCCTCAAATGAGAATGGAATTTGCACGGACCAAATGCAATTCTATCCCACTTAATCCCATCTAATACCGTGCGCAAAAGGCCTCCTAAACAATAATATAGATTCAAGGCTCAAGTGAATCAAACAGTGTGAGTTGAATGCTTACCAGTAAAAACTTTTCAGAAGCTGCGTAAGTTTTAATCAATCTGATATTTGTATTTTTATTTCATCCACATCTATGTAAAATGTGAATAGGTTTAACGGCAAATAAATATTATGGTGAGGCTTAAAAAAGTTTTAACTATGGGCAATGTTATTACCATGGCTTCCTATAGTGTAATCCACTTGAGCCTAGAATTTGCCTCATTTTAGGGCAGTCCAGTTTGAAAAAATGAATGAACAGTGCTGATAAAACACATAAATCATGGTGGGCCCCACAATCAAGGCAGGGGCAGGATGCAATATCAATGGACATTAACCTCATGAATTTTGCAAATATTATTTGATATATGCATAGTACGCTTGAAACTCAGGCACCTAGAGACAGTACTCATAGCATAAATTAACTCAGATTAAACGAATTAAATTATGGAATATATGGTTGCCAATTCAAAGTTGAGAATCTGACTTACATTGGGTATCACCCCCTTACCCATTAGAGATGGGTGGTAATATGGCTAGATTTAATTAAACTGCAGGCCTTTTTCAACATAACCCAATTAAACCACCTTTAAAAGTTGCTCGGTAGACTATGTACTTGGCCGGGCCCATTTCTAAGACTTGTGCCCAATTATACCGGCGATGAACCTGCAAGTAGATAGAGTAGGGGTAATATCCAAACGGCGAACCCCTGAAGTCAGACTGTTTTTTTTTTTTTTTTTTCAAAAGGAGTGCATGTATTTCACAAAATCAGGATATAGCCTAAACATTTCGGGAGGGGCCAGAAAAAAGTAAAAACCCTGCCTATCATATCTATACAACTATCTGGAAGTTACCCCGACATAACCAAGTCCCACCCTATCCAAAAGTCGACTGCCCGTAAACCGCACTAGGGAGGGAGTGGATGCCGTGGAAGAGGAGGTCAGATTAGTTCTTGCTTCCGGTTTTGGCCAGCCCATCCTCCACGCTATTGGCTTCTCTTGGGATGAGGGAGGTTCGAAGCGGGGACGTACCTCTTAGGTTCTTGGCCTCTTCATCTAGTAAGTCCACTTCCAAGCGAAATAGGACTTCCCAGAGATGCAATCCAAACGGCAGACCCCCAAAGTCAGACTGGTTGAAAACTCTTAACCTCTCGTAATTAGACACGTGTTTCCTGAAAAGGATCGTGGGATATTTTTCATTTCTAACCGTCCCTTAAGTGTCCACTAGTCCTGCAGTCCAATAATCAAATAATCCTAATTTTTGGTTCATGGTGCATTTCAACTGGGACCCATATTAAGTTAGACTTACTTGTATCCCAAGTGCGCAATTTGTGAGTATTTTCAATAAGAGCTTGTCTATCAAGTGTCATACTGCCTGTGTATCAAAGGTTTTCCATTTGTATTTGTTACATTCACACGTGTTTAATGAGGGACTTTCGAAAAAGACTGAAAAATTATTATTTCATTAAAGTCCAATCAAATTAGCCAATTTTGTAATAGGTTTTCAATTCAACGCTCTGATAAAACATGGTCTGACGATGAAATAGCTAGTCTACAGGTGAGTCTCCATACTTTAATTGTATGGCCGTGATTGTCAAACCATAGTTACTGATGAATCATGTGCAATCTATGGTGGATTCTTCACATCCAACTGCTTTTGTAAATCATGAGTGGGCCGAACTGGGACTCGAAAGGGAAAGCTCACCATAAAAAGGTAGGCAGAATTCGCACGGGATCATAGCTTCCTAATGCTGTTCTCAGCTAGATTTACCATCTGGTAATAACTCTGATACTCTGAGAGAGTCTGATGGATGATACGCCGACCCTTGGGAATTACTTAAAAATTGCATACGTGACATATAAGTAATTTATTTAAACGGTTAAAATTCGTCAAAGTTTGGATGTGCCCTCAACCAAAAATGAAACTTATTTAATCATCGATTAGTGGATATTTATTGGACGGTTAAAATGTACAATATCCAACGGTTCCCTTTCAACATCCACGTGTTCCTAGATCATAGGCCAGCAAGTAAGCTATACTTTTTCCACTTGTACGATTTCTGGTTGCATGAGTATCAAGCGTCGTACGCTGCCAGAGTATCAAGTAACTGCCAATACCGTTTTTGCCGGTTGTCAATTAGTCAAATGTACTAAACACTTCTAGAATACGGGGTAAACAATTGCTTGTAGCAATCTTGAGGGAAGGGCATTTCCGTAAATCTGCTCGTCTTGATCAATCATCGGCATTTGTGTCGGGTCATATCATCGCATGATCCCAGTCATCCATCAGTAACGTTAAATACCAAAGCAAAAACGGATTAACGGTAGACATTCAACCGTCATACTTAATAAAATGACTGCCAGGATTATCTATTAAGCATGGGTGCCATCCACAGGAAGGCCACAGGATGGAATCTTGATGATCCCTATTTATATCCTATGCCACGTGTACGGTGAACAGTAGCTCTACCAGATTCTAGTACTTCGCCACTGCGGGACTGTGGACGCGGAGTGTGTAGAGCGAGTTACTCATCACACGCTATCGTGGTAAGTAAACTCTGTGGGGCCTACCGTGATGTATTTTTTATCATCCATTCCATCAATCCATTTTTCCAGCTAATTTTAGGGCATGTTCACATATCAAAAGCTTTGTTGGACCCCACATTAGGAAAGAGTGGGGAAAATGATCCAAAACTTCTGTGCTCCCCAATAAGTTTTCAACGGTGGGCGTTCAATTTCCACCTTTTTCCTATGGTGTTGTCAATTTCAGACTTGGATATATTTAAATTTTTGTCTCATGCCCTAAAATGAGCTTAAAAAATGAATTTACGGCGTGGATAAAACATATACATCACCATGGGCCCACAGAATTTACTCACCACGCGCTTCTGGGCATCGTTCGCACGTTCCCACTTGAGAAAATCTCGAATACTCCGCTGGAGTGTGATGGATGATACGCGGGCACTTATAATTACTTGAAAATTGCACACGTATCACATGAGTTTCTAAAATTAAACTATCTAAATCATGATTCTCAGTTTAGATGGAATGTAAACCAAATACAGCTTCTTTGATCGTGTCTGATCATGCTGTGTACATTTATTGGACGGTTAAGAATGAAAAGTATGCAATGTCCTATTTTAAAAAATAACTGTCATCCAATCAGAAGGTTAGGTTGGTTGGTACAATCTGATCTTAGGACCGTGACCTGGCTACAGTAGATTCCTAAACTTAGCTCGTTGAACTATTAAAGTTTCTTAATATATTCAACGTTTACAATTTCTCCGTGCCTCATAGGCTGCGTCAGTATCATATAACTCCCCTTACGGATTTTACATCTCAACCGTTTATATTACCACTCCACCTCAATATCATCCCCTAAAAATTTGCAGTTTGAAGACCCTAACTATCCAATGTTTCACTTGTTAGGATTAAATCTGGGCCGTCGCTGATGTTTAGGCCACCAATCCAACAGTTAGGAATTCATTGCGGAGCGGCCCATCTACTGTGTGGCCCACGATCCAACCATCGGGAATGCCATGGGTCCGCATGGACGAACGATTTATTCTGAGTGTATGATCAGAGGCCATGATTTGGTGAACCTCAGCCATTGGTTTGATGGGTCGGACGTGGAATATACGGTTGCTCTAGTGACGAAGACAACCATAAAAAACGGTACACATTTACGAAAATGTCCCGAAATTGTGGGTTGGAATCTTCAAACGTGGAAAGCTTCCATGGAAAGTGGGGCCCAACAGAGCAATGCTCTGGATGATTGATCCATGGGCCTCGCCTAGAAAATCGGAAAACCCGAGGAGTCCGTTCACATCCTCAAGTCGAGTATCGTACATAATTCAATGGAAAGACAAAAATTAAAAATTAAAAAAAAAAAAAATAGGTCGGTTCCTTGCAATCAACGCATCTTTGGTTCGGGTTCGGAGGCAGGCTCGGTTAGAGACTTTGAGAGGATAAGAACGACCGAATTCATAGACACCTCCCACTACAAAACCCACAACCACAGCCTCCACGCCCCTTCAAAATCTCTCTCTCTCTCTCTCTCTCTCTCTCTCTCTTCTCTCTCTCTCGGAATATCCAAAGAAGAAAAGTACTCTCTTCTTCTACAAACTGGCGATCGATCAAGAGCTTACTTTCAAAGAATTAAAACCCAAGAATCGTCGAATCATGGTAAGCAATCATCGGTCTCTTTTTTCTTTCTGCTATTTTTTTTTTTCCAATTCTGCCCTTGGTTTTTCATCATTTCTTGAATTCGAATCAGGGTGCTGGAGGTCCGGATGACGATAACATGTGGCCGCCATGGCTACGCCCACTTCTCGAAACCAGCTTCTTCGTTCAATGCAAATATCATTCGGATTCTCACAAGACCGAATGCAATATGTATTGCTTGGATTGCATGAATGGAAGTCTCTGTTCTCTTTGCCTTGGTTATCATAGGGATCATCGATCCATACAGGTTAGATGGATCATCCGTACATCTCCTTTCTTTCCTCTTGTTTTTCATTTGGGTTTTTGGGTCTAATTGGATTTTTGTAATTTCTGCAGATACGGAGGTCTTCTTATCATGATGTGATCAGGGTGTCCGAGATTCAAAAGGTTCTGGATATAACAGGGGTGCAGACCTATGTTATAAATAGCGCGAGGGTGGTTTTCTTGAACGAGCGGCCTCAGCCAAGGCCTGGGAAGGGCGTGACCAACACGTGTGCCGTTTGTGAGAGGAGCCTGCTCGATTCTTTCACATTCTGCTCTCTGGGCTGCAAGGTAGTCTTTTTTTTTTTTTTTTTTTTTTTTTCGGAATTTGTTTTCCAGAATTGCCTCTGGCAAATCCCCGTTAGGATATGCCGTATGAGATTGCGAGTCTATTGAAGAAGCATCTAATTCCCACTCACGATTCATGTGGCATTCTGCTAAGATTTCAGAAAAAGAAAGGGCATTTTCTCCACTTATAATATGTTTGGATTTCGGTTTTTTTCTGTTTGTTTTGGAAAATTCATTCTCGTTTCGTGAAGCGAATCGAGAAAATGGTGATGGGTTTTGTTTCAATTTTGGGATTCTTGAGTTAGCGAATTTCCGATTTTCGAACTTTTAAATCCCCAAATTGGAAAATGGGTGTATGCAAAAATCAAAACAGTTATAACTAAACATCAATTCCCATTCCCAAATCGCGATTTCGATCCTAATTCTTCGCGGGTCTTCTCTGTTTTCCACACAGATGGCCGGAACATCAAATAACTGGAGCAAGAAGAAGAACTGGAACACCAAGAAGAAGCTGGCATCTGCATCGAATTCGGACTCGGAGGAATCCTACTCAAGCAGCAGCCATGGGAAGACCGTACAGAGCTTCACCCCTTCAACACCACCACCAACGGTCACCAACTTCAGGACTGCAAAGAGGAGAAAGGGAATTCCTCATAGAGCTCCTTTGGGAGGACTTACATTAGAATACTAGAATAGCGAATATACACCCAATACTCAGTGTCTACCTCAACCGCTAGTAAGTAAAATCAACACACGCGCTTTATACGTAGAAGGCCGGTGTTGGAATGTCTGGTGTATATACAAGAAAAGAATAGAAATCTGAAGGAAATTAGGGTGGGAAGAAGGAATGGTAGTGATAGTAAGTAGAATACGTGAGTTTTGTCTCAGTTCAAAATCTATGTTGGAAATGTAAATGTAAATATGGAAATTTCAAAGGGGTAGAAATGTAAAAAGAATGTTTATATAGGTATATGCTATGAAATAAGAGATCCGTCTATGTGATCTGTACAGAATAAATCTGCTTTTTGGGTCTGTTTTCGTGGTTTTTCTGTGGAACACGAGGCGTGGGGCCCACCGGTATGGCCGAATTCATAGAACGGCCTCCCGCATTACGTGGCGCGAATCGAATGCTGTTGTAGTGGGGACGTGGCGGATGCTTATTTGCAGGAGGGTGCCGGGTTCGTCGCGGCGTAAAAATGCTTAAAATGCCCAAGCTTTGTGGGACCCGCCATCATGTATAGGTAAATCTACTCCCTCCGTCTGATGGGAACCCTTGTTTGGACCGTAGATATAAAAGATCAGCCTGGTAGAAGCCTTGTATTCTTTCACGGAACAATGTATACAATGTATAAGTGTACTGCGCGTGGCATTACTGTTTTTTCACTTCATCCTTGTGAGTGAGATCTGATGAACGGATTCGATGAAAGATACATGGCATGGTGACCCATGCATAAACCTATGGGTGGAATGCTATCCCGTGTTAGTTTTGCACCATTTTAGAAATGGCAGGTCACGTCAGCTCGCGTGACTGATGTACCGCCATCCAGACCGTGAAGTTAGTGGGTCGTATTGTCCGTGAAGCATGCCGGTAGAATGGCATACTGATCAAGCGATCGTAGCCATCGATCGAATGAATGCATGGATGGTCGGTGCGGTAATAACACAAGGTTACTATCATCTTAGCAGTGGGATTTTTCCCTATACAGTTGGTCAGTGGGGCGGCCACCGTTCACATATGCCACGCGTACGGTTGAACGGTAACCACTTTATAGATGATTAAAAAATGGCATTACAAGTCTTGACCGTTGATTGGGTAAATAGTTGTCGGGTACGGCGAGGCGGTTGTATGGCCGTCCTGGATGAATCCTCGACACTCGAGACGATTCCTCGTTGAGAAAGCGCCCGTTCTTGCATACTTCGCGTCGCAACGTAGAGAGCTATCTCGACTAGATACCTACCACCCCTCGACCGTCACGTGGGTGGACTTTCATGAGATCCACCCCGTCTATCAGGTACGTTGTCTCATTTTCATGTTGTAATCCAAAGGTCATGATGATCCAAAGAGAAGGTAGGCCTCGTCATGGAGAAAACAGTTGATACGGGGACGTTCACCGTTCATTTTTTGAAGGACCGACCGTGGTGTTCATATGCTATCCAATCCATCCATCTAATTTGTCTCGAATGAAAGGATTACCTCAAAATCCCGGTATTCCAAACTCAGATGGACCAACCAACGAGAATTAAAGTAATTTTAAACTAGGTGGCTCGCCAGAGGGTTGAAACAGCCTATTCTTGGGATGAAGGCGAAACGACGCTGGATAGCCTCGATGGACTCTTTTATCATCGCTAGAGAAAGTCAGTCAAGGTAGGTACGTGCGCTAGGTGAACAACGCCACGTGCAACAAGGACGAGTTTTTATCAGGCCGGCGTGGGAAATTACTGGTGACTTTGCATGGTTGCAGTAAATACGGGCCTGTGCCCTGTGGAAGTTCTATATGGGTCTCACAGATATTCGCTTGATAAATCCACTCTTTCCATCAGCTTCTAAACATTTTATTAGGACAGCAATCCAAAAGTTAGGCACATCCATAAATCATTTTCATACCAGCAAGGTTGTATAATGCATAAGCTAATGTGGCCACCCACTTAAAAAAAAAAAATCATTTCCTTTTATTTTAGGGTCAGGGGATCTTGCATGATTGGGATTTCAGTTTTAGCGGGCGTATGCCCTCCATTTGTTTTACCAGCTTGTGTTAGGACATCTTATTTTAAGGAAGATTCAAAACTCGATTGAGCAAAAAAGTGCCTACCATTTACACTTTTTGTGGGTCTGCTTTGATGTTTATATGCCATCCAACTGCTCATAAGATCATCTCACGGGGATGAATTGAAAATACAAAACTATTAGCCTGAGCTAAAACTTGTGGCTTCACCAGCATTTCAATCGGTGGGTGTTCGATCTCAGCTACTTCCTGTCATGTAGCCCACTTAAATCTTCCACATTTTTTGGGATCATGTCTTGAGATGAGCCAACAAAACATATGGGTGGGATGGACTTCTCGCAAACATCACAGTGGGTCCCACCTGGCTTCCAACTGCAGGAACTTGGTGCGGCCCACGTCATACGCAATCCCCGTCCCATGTAAGCATACACTTTCCCTGGCATAGATGCACTCAGAGGTGTTTTGAGTTTTTCCAAAAACTTCATTAATACACTTATGTGGAGGAAATTACTACTTTAGGTGGCCAATCTAACTAAAGTACTAAGATTAGGATTAGGGTTTTGACGAGAGGATGGACGTGTTAAGGCTGAGCACTGTCTTTTTCGAGGATAACTACTCCCAATCCACAGAGTTTCTCTGGACTCTTCATAGATATTCCTCGAATCTACGAGGGAATAAAATATAAAATAATTTCTAATAATTTTGAAAATTAATTAATTGGTAATAAAAACAAGTTTACACTCCTTTAAATAGTGATATCAAACCTAAGAAGAAGTTTCAGAATCAAGCTCCCAAAAATCATGACTTATATAAATAGTAGATGGTCATGATTTCCAGTAGACATCATGGTTTTTGGGCAAAAATAGCAAGTGTAGCCATGCTATTTTCTTAATTTTTCTAAGCCCTTTTCATGTTAGCACGACTCCTAATTAAACTCAATGGATCAAAAGTTACGATCGAATTAAAACTTGCTATAAATACTAAAAACCGAAATAAAATGAATTTTCGACCGTTGAGCTGATGGAATCTAGCAAATTCAGCATAGATAACCTCGCATAGCGGATGTAATTGGCTAAAGTATCTTCTTCTACCCAAAATCATATATGGTCAGTCGAATAACTCATTCCGATTTGTGAGATATGCCTATTTTAATGTTCTGATGGTCCAGATCACTTTCACCTCCAATCAAGCTTTCTTTGATCCATCTTGGACATGAAATTGTCCACGATCGGCTCTACATCAAGTTTATTGTGACTTAGCAGACCCCTACACAAGCAGACCATTAACCGATCTCTAATTATATGGTAGAGATAATTGACTTTGGAAAAGGATTAGAAATTATCTTTACATTCAATATTTATGATATCTAATACATAAAAAATTTGATGAACTCGATTTTCTTTGGGTGAATATGTTTGCGGGATGAAGTGATTATCCGCCTCTTCCCCACCTAAGTGATTAACCACCTTTTACACGCGCGTAAATCTATGCCATGTGTTCAAAGTTAGAGCCATTCATCCAACCAGCTGTCCCGAGAAAAGGCTGCCCGTCAAATTTCAGTTGTAGATGCCTACGTGGGCCACAATCTTTACTCCGATATTAGTCATTTTTCTTTTCTTTTTTTTTTCATTTGCGGTGCCGTTGAGTGAAAATGCAATAAATCTCATTTTCAAGGAGACAGCCAAACACACCATAAAGCTTGATCTTGGGTGTTGAGCTCGCGCAGTACAAGTCCACCTGTCTCCAAGTTATCGGATTACAAACTATAGTACGTTGATAGAAGTTTGCTGGAATACATCCCAATGTATTACAATAAGGTATATTAGGACTATCTGTTTGATTTGAACCTTTTTCACTACCACAAAAATCTTATTTTATAAAGCTCTTCTTGGTTGATGGATGCTCAAAAATACTCTCAAATGAAATATTTCAACCTACTCAACATACAATGGTTAGGGCAACCATTATATTGAAAGCAAACATACTAAATTATAAAAAAAAAGGTTGGCATCATTCAATTGAAAGATTTTATTTGTTATCTTTCCACCGCATAAAGGGAGGTGAAGATGACCCAGATTCAGTAGCTGATCCTAAGGCATTGTATTGCTGCATGTTGTCATGGACCAAACTATCTGATGATAGCCTTTGCTCTACTTTAATGATATCATGAACTAGCATTGAGAATGTCACATATTAACTAAACCAATTGATCATTTTGACTCATATATACTACATTATGAAGATCTGAGATCCTGGTCGATCATTCGGTGGTGCCAGTTGTGAGCAGTACTGTCCTTGCCCAGAAATGAGGCCCATGGATTCATCATGGAGATCAAGCTCGTGCGAGGAAATGGACAGCTTGAAATAGAAAAAAGAAACAACTACATAAAATATAAGTGTTTGGACCACCTAATGGATGGGATAGCTTGGATATGGTTTTGATTTCATATATTTCATTTGGTTATTACCAAAGAAGAAGTGAATCACTAAATCTTTGACCAAGAACATGAAAGGAGGATAATTTTGTAGTGATGGGTGGGCCAGTCCTGCATGGTTGCTGCGATCTACCCCTTCACATCTCTGTGCTGGAACAATATAGAACTATGATGATGTGGTGACGTGGACCATCCATGTAGTAGGACCCAGTATGATGGACCACATGGGAAAATGTAATTCATCAGATCGCCTGTATTCATAAATGCATTTTCTTTGTTAGTCTTAGCTGCCATTTTATTTGGTGGATTCCCATGGATAGATGCTCTGGTACCAGATTCCACATTGGCTGGGGATGGTGGGACACCACAAAGTGAATGCCTTAATCACCATATGATTCTGTTTAGGAATGATTAGAAATCTAAACTATTTTGCTGATTATTAAGGGTGTGTTTGGTGGCACGAAATTTCAGGTCTTCTGAGCAAAGTAGACATTTATAATGAAATCTCGTGGTATTTGGTACAACCAAGTGCACCCTAAAATAGAATGCAGTTCGTTCGCTTGGAGCCTTTTAAATCCCAAATAATGGTGAAGCTTTTAAAGTAAGGGTCTAGAAAACTCAAGATTCTGAAACAGGGCCAGACCGACTATTCAACATCCCAACTAAAAAAGATCCTTTTCAATTGAGAGCGTGACTTAAGTAATAGATGACATAAAAGGTTAGTGTACAGTTCATTACTTGTTGCCAATTTGATGTATAACTAATGTGCTGGTAAAGGCTTATTGTTCATGGATCACCATGTTTTGTTAGGGGATCATGCAGAAGCAAATTCAAATTCAATCAAATAAGATGAAATTAAACGCAAACAAAATCATATAGAGAACACATGGATTTTATATTGAAAAATTCTTATTGGAAAAAAACCATGTCACAAAGCGACAAGCAATTTACTATAAAACGATATTACAAGAAATGGATAGACTTACCGATTCGAATAACCTCAAAATTCATTATCAAAATCTTAGCTTTGCTCTGGAACACCTTAAAAACGTCTTAGAATTCACTTCTCATACCATAATCCCAATTACACCCGGTATATATACTATCACAATCAGAATTAAAAACAAATCGCGCACATATGCAGTTCCGCGTGCTCTATCGATGGGACCTTTTATGGCATCGACAGCCATCGAAGATCAGTTGATGATATCAAAGCCATATTCGATGACATCAAGTAACATCTCTAAAAGCAATTATCAATTTTTCAAATTTTCTCAATGATATTGAGTAGCAACTCCAAAACTGTCCCACGATCAATTATGAGTTTTTCGAATTTTCTCAATAGCATCGAGTATTCTGTCAATGACATTGACATACCCTTGATCTCAATTAAATTGAAGACATCTAACAACACATAACACATTTTAAATCTATTTGTGGCCCCATCAAATGGCTCAAATATAAGCATCATTTGATTATGCTTGATCCCCACCATATATAGAAACCAAACTTCCCATTCACACCCAACATCGGGTAGGCCAACGCCACGGGCAGGGTCCAAACATCACTCAATGCTAATTAAGGGAGCTGTGTTTGATTAATAGATGATTTTGAAGCACATCCAAATAGAGCCAACTGTTGGAGGCATGATCTGGTACAGATTCTTCATCACCTATTTTAGTGAGATTTTGTATTGGGGCCCAAGTAGTGTTGTCCACGATCACCAATGGCCATTTGGATTATTATGACCCAAAATAAATTGTATTGCATAAGACCAGCCGTATGATTGGGGTGTGCATGATGGATAGGAAGTTCGGATAAAGAAAATAAAAAAACCATGGAAACTCATTTTGAATCGACAAGAAATGAATAATTGCATAATTTATGAGTTTGTTTTGTTGTTTGATTTCAAGTGTTGTTTTTCATGAAATTGTATCAGGTCCATGGAGTGAGAGTTGTTTCTCGAAACTATGGATAGACAGCACAACAAAGACATACTCATTTTCTATAACTATGGAAATTAACCCCTAATAGTTTTTCTAAATGGTTTTAACACTTTCTTATTTTTTTTAAAGAAGAAATGCCAAAAAGGAAAATCAAGTTCGGATATTTACAGGAACATCACAAATGCCATATTTACTAAAGAATTACTCTATGAATCAAAATACCTGGATATTACTTTTTTAGAAGGGAATTATCAAAGTACCTTTATGTATTTTTTATTTAAAAAATAATAAAATAAAAATTTTAGAGTCCACATGATGTATATTTCAGATATCCAACCTATCAAATACATACACTCATTCAGTATAACAACACAAACCAAGAATCCTTCTGATTATATCATGGGGTTGTTGATATTTTCAAGTGGTGTATACTATTTTTTTTTTTTTAATTTTTAAATGATGTGGCTTAAGTTTAGGTTGAGCATATTTTTTTGTTATTTCGAACATTGTAACATATTACATTTATCAGATAAAATTGTATTTTCTGAAGAATTTTGTAGTAAAAATCCCAAACAAGGACTTTTTTTTTTTTGGTTGGGGTGGCTCCAACAGAACCAATACCTACGCTCTAGGGAAAACTGGAGCTCAACCATTCAAAAGATGCGTCCCCTTACGTTTTTCCAATGCTGAAAATCAGTACAAATGAAAACTCAAGTAGACCACAACACTGATGAGGATGAGAGGAGATGTGTAGGAGCCCAACCAGATGCTAAATCTACCCTTGATGAAGGGCCATGACAAGCCAGCTTGTTCCCTATGCTTAATCTATCATAAATGGAAGGTCTGTACAAAAATCAAGCTGTTCTGTGACTTGATGGGCTGAATGAGAATTAAGGGTGAGCGTCCCTTCTCACCTTGTTCCTTGTGCTGTCACCCACCAGAGTTTTGGATTTGAGCTGAATTTCAGTTTTTGGAGCAAGCCAAGGTGACCCATCTGATGGACGGATTGGATGTCATGCATAGACCACACGGACCCCACATCTGCCTTTTATCACCATTAGCTTTTGTGGCATTAGGGGAAGTCATATTTCTTCCACCAAAGTTTTCCACCTTCCCAAACAGGCCCTAGAGTTGTGTAACTGTCTATTTAGTGAATTCTTAATTGAATGGCTGTGGTTATGCAATTTCCGTAACGCTGTGTATACGATATTGAGATGATTAATCGATCTGACGGTTTCGATCAATAATTCTGAAATGGGCCCGAGCTCGATTCCTCAATGTTTAAACATACACCGTCTACGATTGAGTCACAGGCTCGGACTCAATCCCTCACCGGTTGAGCCCCTACCAACCACACGTGGGCACACGTGCTAAGATTGAGTAAGTGTCTGAGCTTTCTATCTAGTTAGAAATAATGTTTTTACATCTTATCTCTAAAAATTCAGACAGTTTTACTGGTTGGGTGGTCCACATCATGGAAAGTAAACCGACGGTTAAAAACTCCTTTTCTAATCATCCATCTATTTGATATTTCTGTGGCCTCCTCAGCGTTTGAAATGACCTGATTTTCAGGTCAGAAGATCTGTAGCCCACCGCAAAGTTCAGATCTAGTAACGGCGCGTGTATGTGACGGGCTTCCAGCAGGGGCGGCTCAACATTTTTGGGGCCTTAGGCAAGTAATAAAAATGAGGCCTTTTAGTTTAAAAAATAAAAAATAATAATAAATTCAAATTAAATCATAAATTTGCTTCTTGCATTTTTAGATGCAAAATTACTAATTAAACTTTTGTATTCAAGTTTACTTAATAAATCAGTTTCGATAGATAAAATTGCTAAACCATTTAATTTATCTTGAGACATAATTGTTCGTAAATAATTTTTTATAATCTTTAGTTTTGAAAAACTTCTTTCTACATATGCAACTGTAATAGGTATGGTAAGTAGTATTCTATATGTAATAAAATAATTTGGAAAACAATCTAACTCTTTTATTAGAAAAGTATTTCAATTGGAGTATTAATTTTTATTTCTACAACTTATTTTAAAACTTTTAATTCCGAAAATAAATCCAAACCATCAATATCAAAATCCATGTCATGCTTAAGAAAATTTTCAAGATTGAAACATTTTTTTTTTTTCTAAAGTGCAATCATCAAAAGATCTTAATCTTTCAAGACCAAACAAAAAACCGAATATGTCATCATACTTTGAAAATAGTTCAAATCTATCTTGCATAGAAGATATTGTTTGATTTACAATATAATAAAAATAATCAATTTTGAAAGATTCCTCCTAAGTTTTAGGAGAAGAATTTATTGAGAATGATGCTATTATTTTGAAAAGATACGATAGACTGTTATTATTGATAGTGCTAGTTTCTAAGATTTGTTTTTTATTTTCAATTTCAAATTTGTAAACTAATTTTTATATGTTCTTATTTTGTAGGCCTTTCAATAAGTTTTATTTCAAAAATTTTAGGCTTTTTTTTTTTTTTTTTTTTCTTCTTAATTTTCATTTTGCTATAATATAGGACCTTCATAATTAAGAAATTTTAATTTTGCTATAATATAGGGCCTTCATAATTAGGGGGCCTTAGGCGATTGCCTCACCTGCCTACCCCTTAAAGCCGCTCCTGGCTTCCAGGTCATACGCGTGTGGAATCGGCAAACTTCAAAAAATCTGAAATTGCACGTGATTGATATTTGATCCATGTAGAAGGTGGGCCTTAATGGGAACTTTCCTCATGCTGAAAAGCCTTTTTGTTTTTCATTTCCTTTGAATGAAGGTTGTTGTCTAATTACTTTAAGGGCTTGTTTATTTTCCTATTTACCCTTGTAAATGGTGGTAAATAGGTAATTATAACCTATTTCTATTGTTTGGAAGAGATGAAATATGAAGGGTAATTATACTTCGACTTTTAGAATTTACTTTTCGAAAAAAAAGGATGATAATGACTGAGTGAAATTTTTAGATCTCATCGTGATGTATGTAATTGATCCACGCCGTCTATCTATTTTATTAAATCATTTTAGTGCTTGTGTCAAAAAAATGGGGTGATTATAAGCTCAATTGGACCACACCGTAGCAAACAAGGGGATATTGACATCCATCATTGAAATGTGAAGCCATTAGTTGTATCTGTGATCCAACCTATTCATATGATTACACAGACACGGATGAGGGAAAAACACAAATATCAGCTAGATACGAAACTCCTATGGCCCACAAGAAGTTTTCAATGGTGTGTGTTTAATCCCTGTGTTTCTTATGTTGTGGTACACTTGCACTTTAGATTTGCCTCGATTTTCAGTTTATGCCCTAAAAAAAGCTATTACAATGAATGGACGGCTTGGATCAGACACATATATCATGGTGAGCCTTGCAAAATTTTAAATTTTTTTCTCGATATTAGTGTCAAGTCAAATCAAAGCTTACTTTATATGGGCGGCTATGGTGTATTTCTTATGAAAAATAATGATTGCTTATTTACTTTTATTTCCAGCTGGAGATAAGAAAACAAACACCCCCTAAATTAATTTTAATACCTTACTCACGCTGTAGTAGGATTTTACTACCTATGGATACTCGAACCCCTAACAGGTGTTGAAACTCTTGAGAGTCTACCATCGGGGGAAAAGTAAGGATCCGGTTATCACTATTTACCATCATGGTTATAATAAGTCTATTGAAATATATATCTTTAGTATAAAATAAAGAAATCTTGAACATCAGCTGGGCTGAAAAGGTAGGCTTGCTTTTGATTCTGGTTATCACTATTTACCATCACATATGACTCATTTGGCCGACATGCACCTATTTATCACTAATTACAACCGTCAACCATTTTGCCCATGTGCATCTATTTACCACCGATTACAACAGTTGACCATCAACCAAACAATCCCTTAATTGGGTTGAATTTTACCTTTCATATTGTTTAGCAAATGTGCCTTTCTAGCCACGCTCCATTTATCACAAGGTGCATCATATTACGGTCTAGATATATGACGTGTATGGGCCCCAACTATTCAAGGAGATGGATTGCCAATGACCCCCCATAGTGAGAATCGATGATCCATAATAATTTTGAGCTCATTTTTAGGCAATTAAATAGTGTCTAAATGAGGTGATTATAAAATTTATGAAATTATCTTTTCAACGAGTACAATATTCATCCTTTTCACAAACTATCATCATTCATACCCGTAAAAAAAATAATTGTAAAGGGAACCACCACATCTTCATCCCATTCACAAACTCCCATTATTGATACCCACAAAAAAACAACACAAAAAAACCACTACTATCTTTACATAACCCTACTTTTGGCTGTCATAACTTTTACATTGGAGAGTATGGTGTGAATTTTTTATTTTTTATTTTTTAAAACACTCGAAAGCTCACTAGAATGAAGGAAATTGCGTTATAAGATCACCAAAGTTTGTCCCACGGAATTGGCAATGATCCTAACAGCCAAATGATCCCCTCCTATGAAAAAAAAAATGAAAAAGAGAGAGAAAGAAAATACTAAATAGCTTTCATGTGCAAGGGACCCATCTTTCAACACATCCCACATCTTATGTGGAATTCACTAGATCATCTTGTAGCATGTGAAGTTGTTCATATAAAAGAGATTTTAATTTCATTCCATCTACCCAAGTTTGAGGGCAAAACTCATCATGGATAGATCACATCAAAGGAAATAGTTCATAATTAACTCACAATGTTAATGACTTATATACCTTAGACAACTTTATTTTTTAAAATGTTTCTATTATTTGTTAAAGACTATTCAATTAAAGTGAACGGATTAGATCAGTCGAGATCAGGTGGCCCAATCGTTAATTTGGCGTGTCCATGCTACCATTCTTAAAAGATCCTCTTTAACTTTTGCGAAAAGTTGCCACCGTATAAAGGACGGCCGTTAAAGGAACATTTTCATTCTAAAAAAAAAAAGTGAGTAGAGGACTAAATAAATAATGGCTTGAGATCCCCGGGTCATGGACATTTATTCCAATATAATTAAGAATTATTTTCATTAAATTTCCATATAGTAGAGTCATCTCTCTACAGCATACGTGGTAGGATGACTGTGTGAATCAGGTCCACTCATATTCAGGATCCTATCTTGAATGGTTTAAATCTCAAAATTCACTTTTACTAGACAATCCTATCTATATAATTTTAGAAACTTAAAGATGGTTGAAAATAAAACAATTAGAGACCAAATATGCTGTGGGATAAATTGGGACGTACGTGGTTTGGCTAGTGAGGCAAACACCATCCAGCTAGCAGGTGTCCAAATCTTAGGTGGACCACACTATAGGAAAATAGTGTTGATGGGATGTCCGCAGTTAGAAACTACCCACTTACTACTCTAATATTTATTTCCCATCTAACCTATTGATAAGGTTTCACAAACCTATCCAGGGGAAAACACAAATATCAGCTGGATCTAAACTATTAGCTTGATCCCAAATTGGGACCTAGTTTGGCTAGTGACCCCAACTCCAGCCTGCTAGCTGGTGTCAAAACTCAGTGGGCCTCATCATGATGTATCTGTTTTATCCGTGCATCCATCCATTTTGCCAACCCATTTCAGGGCATATATGCACCCAAAAACGAGGCGGATCCAGATCTCGGGTGGACCACACCACATGAAACTGATGTTGAGTACTGGATGTCCACCGTTAAAAACTTCCTGGATCTCAGGTGGACCACACCACAACTAATGTTTACTTGCCATCGAACAGTTGATAATGATGGAAAAATCACCCCAAAATGGGAAGGCGGTTTGACTAGTCACCCAAATCATTGGAAAGTAATGTTAAGCGGATTTACATCATTAAAAGCTTCATGGGTCTACAGCCCTGTTTATTTACTATGAAAAACACGAATATCAGTTTGATCCAAAATGGAGAGGCGGTTTGGCTAGTGACCCAAAGACAAAATTTTGTAGTCCTCACCATGATGTATCTGTTAATTTTATCCATGTCGTCCATCCAGTTTCTCAGCTCATTTTATGATGTGCATAAAAAATAATAAGGTAAATCTAAATTTCAAGTGGACCACATCATAGGAAAATAATGTTGACTGCATGTCCACGATTAAAAGCTTCCTAGCCTGTATTACTGTTTATTTGCCATCCAACCTGTTAACAACGGAAAAATCACAAATATCAGCTTTATAAAAATAAAATCTTTGATCGAAAATGGGTAGGCGGTTTGGCATGTGACCTAGACAAAACTCTGGAAGCCCCACCATGATGTATCTGTTTTATCTAAGCCGTCCATTCATTATGCTAGCTCATTTCAGGGCATGCACAAAAAATGAGGCAGAATCGAATCACGGGTGGACCATACCATTGGAAAATAGTGTTGACCAAATGTCCACCGTTAAAAGCATCACGAGCCTATAGTATTGTTTATTTACCATCCAACGTGTTGATAACTAAGCAATAGATACAAATATCACCTTGATCCAAAATGAAGAGGCGGCTCCCCTTGTGTACACAGACAAAACTCAGCGGGCTCCACCATGATATATCTATTCTATCCATGCCATCCATCCCTTTTACCAGCTTATTTTAAGGCATGAACCAAAAAATAAAACAAATCCAAATCTCACGTGGACTACACCATAGGAAAAATAATGTTGGCCAAATGTACACTATTGAGAGTTTAGGGCCCAACGTAGTGTTTATTTGCCGGACGGTGATTAGCTACTGACAGGTCTACCAAAGTGACGTCACCAAGTTATGTGGGCCCCATTATGATGTATGTTTTGTACCCACACCATCCATACATTTTGAGAGATCATTTTAGGGAATGATACAAAGAATGAGGAGATCAAAGGCTGGAGTGGACCCCACCACAAAAAACAGTGGAGAGAGTGACGCCCACCGTTTAAACCTTCCAAAGGTCCACCATGATGCTTATTTGAGATCCAACCTGTTCATGTATTAAAGAAGACATGAAAGAAGGTAAAACACAAATATCAGCTTGATCAAAACTTTTGTGGCCCTTAGAACTTTTTAATGGTGGGCGTCACTCTCCCCACTGTTTTCTGTGGTGGGGTCCTCTCGAGCTTTGGATCTGACTCATTCTTTGGATTATGCCCTAATATGATCTCTCCAAATGAATGGATGGTGTGGATACAAAACATACATCATGGTGGGGCCCACAGAAGTCAGTGACGTCACTTCAGTAGCGTGTCTCGCTGCTCAACCTGTAAGTATCTAATCCGCGCCCTTATTTGCCATCCTACCTGTTGATAATGAGGGAAAAACATACGTCAGCTTGATCCAAAATAGAGATGAGGTTTGGCTAGTGACTTGGGACAAAACTCTATGGGCCCACCATGATGTATCTATTTTATCATTCTGTCTACTCTTGACAAGATGTCCACCGCTGAAAATTTCATAAAGCTCACTATAATGTTTATTTGTCATCCAATCAGCTGATAAGGTTATAAAAACTTACATGGAAAAACACAAATATCAGTTTGGTCTAAAACTTGTGGCTCCAAAATATTTCAACGGTAAGCGTTCAATCATTACTGTTTCTTTAGGTATGGTTTACCTGAGATTTGGATCTACTTTTGTTTTTGTTTTTTTTGGCTAGTTTGATAAAATGATATGGAAAAATGGATGGACGGTGTGGATAAAATAGTTAATGGGCCATGGAGGTTTGAAACCGGCTAGTTGAGTGGTGTTGGGAGCACTGGCAAACCGCATCCGATAAATTGTAGAAAAATTAAGGAACAAAAGTGTTCCATGAGAGATTTACTTTGAAAACCTAACTCATCTGTCATGGTGCTAGTATATAGGTGGGCCGAGTAGATATATTATCCTTCCACGTGTCCTCTTAGAGATGCCGATTCTACTGTATCATCTCCCCAACTAGTTGTCAATTGTGTAGATCTAAGCCGTCCTTTTTGTGGCCCTTACGTTAGCGAGCGGAAAAATGGTTAAGAGCTACAAAATGAGCAAGGAAATTTTAGGAAAAGATATGATCATAGGTCCAATGGATAGACGGTCCGGATTTATACACTTCCTCCACTTATGAAGAGAAATGCGGCCTAGCATGGACACGGATGAAGTTCCTGAGCTCGGATGCTAGGTGGGGTTCACCGTGATGTTTGTGATAAATTCATCCAGTCCATCCGTTTCCCGAGCTCATTTTAGGACATTCGATCGAAAATGATGTGGATTTAAAAGTCAAGTGAGCCATATGAGAGGAAAACTGGGGAAAGAGTTTTCTACCGTAGAAACCTTCCCGGGTTTCACCTTTATTTTTATATGCCATCCAAACGGTTTATAATATCATTCCCACTGGATGAAGTGAAAACACGAAAAAAATTAGCATGATAAGACACATTCGTGGCTTTAAAAATGTTTCAACGGTGACTCAATCACAACTTTTTCCTCTCGTGCGGCTCACTTGAGTGTTTCAGCCATCTGATTTTCTTTGTAATGTCCAATAATGATATCAGAAAACGGATTAACGGGGTGGATTTGTGATAAACATTAAGGTGGGCCCCACCTAGCATCCCAGCGCAGGAACTTCCTGCAAAAGGCTTTCGCAGGAAATCCTCGTCCGCCGGGCATTTCTCTCTGGGACGAGAACCTCCCAGGACTCGACACGAGGAAGGTGGCTGTAACCAGGGCGGTCTTCATGTCGACACGTGGCAGACGTTTCACCGGCTTTCCCGGTATAGCCTCCTTTTTTTCCATTCGGGACAGAGACATTCGACACGTCGCCTACCGAGTCGACGCTCAAGAAAGCCCGTCATTGTCGTGGTGGCTTAGTTTACGCTTTGTCGTGATGTGAGCTGACGTGGCTCCAATAATTATCCTTCTTTCCCTCTCAGCCGTCCAACGCATCGTGCTTCCTTTTTTTTTCTTTATTTTATTTTATTTTTATTATTGAGGGAGTTATTTGATACTCTGCCTGCTTATGATTATTGATACGCACTCACTAAGAAGTTTTACACGTGGCATACATCCACTCAAGTTAATCTCCTGAATACAAACTCTCGCTAAAAGTGACATTCCCAAGATCACGTTGTATGAAAATCCAAACCTCTTCTTGGACACTTTTTGGGTGAAACAGGACCGTTGGATATTTTTCATTTTTAACCGTCCAATAAGTGTCCACCAATCCGATTGTCGGATCATCAAATAAGCTTAAGTTTTGGATTCACGATACATTTAAAATCAAAACCATTCTTTAATGATTGGTAATTGATCAGGGCCATTCATCTAGTGAGGTCCACTGTTAGCATGCCCTTCCAGAATTAATGAATTATCATGCTCAACCACTTATGACGCACGCAATATATGTACATCGAATGTAGACCGCGTGTCTTTTGTTACTATCCATTTTTGTCAACCATGTGATTAGTGGAGTGTTCTACTCAAGGGCCCACCTGAGAACGGCCAGGATTGACATACACCTCCAACGTTAGCGACCTTTGAAATCCTTCCTCGCTCAAGGATTGCCCTAGAAAATATTCTTTAATGTAGAAAAAGAAGGCAAATGATCACATACATCAGCTGTACGTGAACATTCATTACAACAGCTACAATCACCTGATACCAGGTTATATTAGAATATCCGATCCGTGAAAAGAATGGTCCATACTGTGATAATGACAAAGTATGAAAATCAGACCGATCCACTCATAGGACAATACCCTCCCTACATCAAAATCATCGGACGGTCAATGCTCGGCACACCAAATGAGTTGATCGGATTGATTCTCATTTCATCTGCTAATCGTGGTGTGGCCAACCTTTTTCATCGATTGAATAAATCAAGGGCTGTATAGAAAAGTTAACATGCAGCAGCTGTATGCAAACGAAAGAGAAAGAAAGAAAGAAAGAATCAGGAATCCGAACCCATATGAATCACTTGAAGTGGGTGGATGTGGATCTCACTCATATGGAGTTGCTCTGGAAAGGCCCACCACCCTCTCTTTATTTCTTTTTCCTTTTTATTTATTTATTTATTTCCAAAGTGACTTAGGTCTATTTTTTTATATTTATATTTATTTACATTCATGCTCACTTTCATTTGTGCATCTTTTAATGCGTTTTTTTGTTCCTTTTGATTGTCCACTTGCTTTATTAGGATAGCTGTAGCCTTTAAAGAAATTATCATAAGGCCCACTAAAGTTAACTTTCAGATGGCCCACTTTTTAAGTGTAGCCTAAGCTATGATGTCATTTAGTTACTAACTCTTTATCTCTACAAATCAATAGTTTCTCCTGGTCAACTTTGATAGGCTAGAATCCATGGGACCCACATCACCAACTTGGCCGTATTTGTGGGCCCCACTTTCATGGTACTGAAATTTCGAGGAATAGGGTACAAATTGACAAATGAGCGTTTTTGTTTCTTGGATTGATTGTTTTCGTGGTTGATATGTCATTTGCTTCTTCTGTATCGGGAGTGACATTGGGTGGTTTTCTAGATACATCCCCACCTAGTACTGTAGGAAAAGTCAGTGCTGTAGCCATTTTATCTGGGTCATGTTAATCGATCCAAACCGTTTATCTAACAAAATACAATAAGGAAGGTGGGTATTTTGGAAATCTTTAAGATTGGAAAATTTCTGGACTCTTAAATCAAGGCCCGTAAAGCAACGGTCAAGGAAATGGTAAATATTCAAAGGAAAAAGTTCGATAATCGAATGCTACAATACTCCACTTGGAGAGTTTCAATATTACATATCCTCAATTTAAAGTGAGGCCCATCGTGTAAACGGTTTGGATCAGCGAATATGAACCCAGGTCCAATGGCTATAGTCCTAAAATATCCTAAGATCCGGACGTCTTCTAGCAAAACGAGAGTTTCTATAGAATGCGGCCTCCGGCGCAGAGCTACCACGCGGGGTCTCTTTCCTGATTTGGATGGAACTCTTGTCATCAATCCGGGCCATTCGTCAGGTAGTGCAAATTGTGACGGATCTGTATACCAAACCTCAGTACAGTGCATTCATCAAATCACCCACATATGTAGGTGAATCTGGACCGTTCGGGAAGCTTTCCCAGTCTACACTACCCGATGAATGGCTCAGATCGCTGACAGGTCTCAACCAACTGTGTGAATGAGGCCCAGCATCCGATCAAATCAAAACCCTCCAATGAGATGAATGTAGGGCATGCGTACCAAAATATAGATTTCAACCGTGAAAGCAGCATAAGACAGTTGGGAGTTATGGATCTCTTCAACTTGTGGTAGGGTACGTTTTGGTCCAATCCACATGCTTTTCACGAAGAATGCTACGTCATCTCAGAGCCAATACACTTTTGTTGCACTTGAAAATGTGGCACACGTGAACAAGATCCAACCCGCTCGTCAGGTGGACCCTACCCTCTTATATTCATTAATAAAAAACTATCCTGCATTGGCTAAGGTGGGCCACACATGTACAAAATAAATAGATGGTTGTATGAAAATGATAACGTTCACATTCAAGGGAAAGATGTGGCGTACCTGATGATAGAACTAAAATAAATTTTGTGCCAGAGCATTTTAATTGTAGGCTGAGGTTGAAGAACGGTACAGATCTATAAAACATGAGCCACATTGATGCATATGGGGCGAAGCCATCCGTCCATCAGACCCCTGCATTTCCTTGGCGAATTAGACGGGGCTGCTGATAACAAGTGGTTAGGATAAGGAGCGGCGACCCATTCATGACATGTCGAAGCGAGGAATGCTATGTACTTAATTTTAAATGACGACATATCCCTCCTTTGTGGGGCCCGCCCAACCCCCTCTAAGAAGAGGAAGCGAACAAAATATGAGAGACTGGACGATCAGGAATGGATTTGGAATTCTAGATATGTAACAGATCTAGTCGGCTTTGATGGGGGTGTGGGGCTGTATCATATCTACAATGTGATGCGTGGTTACCACTTTTGGATGGCATACATGTAACAGCCCACGCTGTATGATATTGTCCGCTCTGAGCACAGCCCACACGGTTTTGTTCTCGGAAAATTTCCCTAAAAGGCCTCATACAGTATAGGGTGACAACTCTACATATAATCACCACAACTTCAGATGACACTTCCGATGTGGGACAAAGTTTTACCTTCACTGTGTGCACAGTAGCCTGCCAGTACCTCCCCGTCACTGTGGTCACATGTGGGCGGGCCCCAAGATGGCTGACCACATGTAACCACAGTGACGAGGCGTCACAATACATCTGATTCATTTGGGCTTTTCATTGGATAGTTGTGGACTGTGAACATGCCACATGTCGAAATTCAGGCTAGTAAACTCATCTAGTGGGCCAAACATGTACACTAAATTGGGACCCTTTGGGTTTTTTCTCTGACCGTCCATTTTTCCCATACAAGTGTAATTTACCTGATTAGTAGATGAGAATCATTTTTGTGATGATCCAGACAGGGGCAGCTCTAAGGGGTAGGCAGGTGAGGCAATCGCCTACGGCCCCCTATTTATGAAGGCCCTGTATCATAGGAACAGGCTTTTAATACTCCAACAGCGTCGGGTATTCTATACATATGCACTCAGAAATTGCAACCTTTGAATATTTTTAAATTAAATTAAACATATATAAAAGTGGGTCCTAGTTTAGATGGTTCATGAAAAACAAAAACAAAAACACACAATGAATGGATCTCTTAACTGGTTGATTCTTGTACACTAAACAAATTATTTAAATTCAACATACAAATTCCTACTAATTGGAAGATAGAATAGTTAAATCAATGGATTTTTTGTAATTTAGCCTATCTAGAATGGATCACTTAATTTAGACAGTTTGGATGGAGTCAAAATATGCTATATTAACAATTTAGGAATGCCTATTTATTAACTATAACATTGCTAGAGTACTGTACAATTCTAAATTCATTTTTCCCACAATAGACACGGATTGTGTATTCCTGTAGCCCTGAGCTCTGTAGGGTCCACATTATTATGTGTTATATCTATTCCGTTGATCCGTTTCTTCATCCCATTATCCCATTTTAGAATATTAGAAAAAACATGAAGCAGAATCAAAGCTCAAGTGGACCACAACGCAGAAAAAAAGTGGATATTGAATGCTCACCATTAAAAACTTTTCTACAGGCGGCAGAAATTTTGGGTAAGCTGATATTTATGTTTTCCTTTCATCCATCTAGGATTCATCTTATAAATGGTCTAGTAATTTTATATACCGAAACTGATTTATTGGATAAACTTGAATATAAAAGTTTATTAATTTTTATAGTTTAATTTTAAATTTATTAATATTTTTATTTTTTAAACTAAAAAGTCTCCTTTTTATGACTTGCCTAAGGCCCCCAAAAATGTTGAGCCGCCCCTGGATCCAGACCGTTCATAGCTACATGTTTGAAACTACGATCAAGAATAGCGACATTTTCTAATCTCTGGACCATATACAGTGAGATCTTCTAGAGAAACCAATTTTAATATAGTTTTCAGTTTGGACAAGTTGGACCCATGGTTCAATGATCAGGACCATTGGTATATTACGGTCCACCGTGTATGGACCTTTCCCTTAAAATTACCTTCTTAGGATGATCCCAACTTGCAAATTCTCAATTTAATATGATTGTCCAATAGGTCCAAATTTCGGGATGTGCTCTATCCACAATGGGATCCATGGTTAGGACGGCCTGGATCGATGGATGCACATGTTGAGGTTGGATGAGGGAATTTGCACTGCATAACGACCGTGTAAGGTGGAAATTGGGAAATACACCATGGTGAACCCCAAGTGGCTAAAATGCCATGTTTCGATCAAGCATTTAGTAGCACTCTTCTACTGGTTAAAAGAATCGGTGACTCAGATCGATTGGTTCGTTCCCAAAGTCGAGCTGGGACTCGCGAGAGCCGGGGCTGAATCGGCCCGACACTGTTGAGTAACCAGCCAGATTGGAATTACTGGATCCGAGTCCATTTCGGCTTAGAGCTCAGGTGGGCCAGATAAAGCCCAGTTGCGCTTGGCAAAACATGGGTTGTTCTTGAACTCTGCAACTGGGCTGGGCCAGGAAATATGCATGGCCCTACATTCAGGACAGAGGGTCGAGCTAGTGCTTATACATATAAATATAGCTTATACATAAAGGGAAGGGGAGTCTATGTTCAGAGCTGTCCATCTGTTGGGCCTCATTGAATATGGGCAGTGGTAGAAAAGTAGAAAATAATTTGACATTTTGATGAGCTGAGTGATGGCGACCCATGGTGTGGACCGGGGCTTGAATTTTAGTTCATGGACTAGTATGGGCCAAGACTTCCTAACATGATGGGCTTGGACACAATTCAGACCGGCCCGGTTCGGTTACGATTCCTTAAGTGGTTAGAAACCTAAAACCCGATTGATCTGATAAGGTTTAAGGGTTACGATGTTTCTTAATCTTTCCTTCGTGCCTTTTGAGCTATGGTACATCCAGGGTGTGGTCCAGTTGATGGACCGTCCGGATCTTATCTTTCTGTGTGTGGAGAATATGTAGTCACATAGCTATGAAACCGTGGAGCAATCTACTCCTCCGTGTTGGAGCATGTCACGTGGCATTTATGAGTTGGTATAGGTCAATTTTGCCGGGCTAACCATGGCACGTGCCTTAGGGCGGCTCAACATTTTTGGGGCGTTAGGCAAGTTATAAAAATGAGGCTTAGAATTTAATTTTTTGAGAACTTAATTAAAAATAAAGTAGGTAGTTGTAGTCCTAGGTTTTAGGAGAAGATTTTGTTGGGAATGATGCTATTATTTTGAAAAGAGCCAATGGTGGGAATGATGCTATTATTTTGAAAAGAGCCAATGGAGTTAGACTGTTATGATTGATAATGTTAGTTTATAGGATTTGTTTTTTATTTTCAATTTCAAATTTGTAAATTAATTTTTAGATGCTCTTATTTTATAGGCCTTTCAATAAGCTTTATTTCAAAAATTTTACGATTTTTTTTTTTCTTAATTTCAATTTTGCTATTGACCTTCATAATTAAGAAATTTTAATTTTTACCATAATATAGGGCCTTCATAATTAGGGGAAACGGATTGCACACCGAGTAATGTAGGTCGTTAGCCCAAAAATAAAGCATATCCAAAGGTCAAATGGACCACAACACTGGAAAATTAGTGTGAATTGAACATTTACCATTGAAAATTTCATCTGGGCCACAAAAGTTTTAGATCAATCTATTATTTTTATTTTCATTTCATCCATGTCTTTGTGATATTATGAAAAGGTTGGATAGCAAATAAATATCACTGTGGTCCAGAGAAAGGTTTCAACGGTGGAAATCATTATTTCCAATGGTTTCCTTGCGGTATGGTCCAGTTGAGCTTTAGATATACTTCAAATTTGGGCTCAACCACTAAAATGATCTAAGAAAATGGATAGACGGAGTGAATAAGACAAATACATTCATGGTGGGCTTAACTGAGTTTAGTCAGTACCGTAAGAATGTACTGAGTAACTGTTTGCTTGCCTTCAAGTGCAGAGGTTCATAAGTAGTATCCCGTGAATACAGGGTCGATCCCACAGGGAGATGAATTGTGAGAACAAAAAAATCAAACGCAAAATAAATTAAGTAATAAAAATTAATCTGATGATTTGATTTCGGGATTTTTGAATGGATGTAATTCAATTGAATAAAATAACACCCAAGCTTCAAAGTTCCACACATACGTTAATGTTCCAAAATCATGATGACTTGGATAACACAACTAGGATCTGAGCACTATGGTCAGCCTAGTCGGAAAATAAAATAGTTTAAGTATTTTAATAAATGATATAAAATATTAAAAAATTATGGATTTGCACCATTGACATATATTCTCAAGCATCAGTGATTTTAAGTATTCAATATTTATAGGATAATGAATATCAAAGAAATATAATAGGTTGAGAACCTCTCCTATCTAGGAAATTTGATTGATCTAAGATAAGCCTATCAATCAATGTGGATCTCATATGATGAAAACATATGAATCTTACAAGAGGATAAAAAACAAAACCTAAATAATAGATAACATGCATATACCATTCTTCTTATCATTAAAACAATCAATCATCATAATATTAAAGAAACATTAAACTCATGTGCTTCCCTTCTACCTTGGGCTAGAAGGAACTTAGAAAAACATAATTAAATTGTAGAAATAAAAAGCAACAAGAAAGAAAGAAAAAAAAAATGCAAATAGAAAAGATCTAAAAATAACAACTTATAAAGCTTTAATAAAACTAAAAACTCTTTAAAAACCCTAAACTTTGCTTTTGAATGCCTTGAATAATAATTAAGAATGCCCTAAGAAGCCCTATTTATAAGTAAGGACCTCCAATTTTCGTACAAATTTGAAAAACCCTAAAAACCACCTCAAATATACGTATTTTCTCAAAATAGACTTCTCGCTGCATAGTTCGTTTAAAATAGACTTCCTGCTGCGCAGTTTTTTAAAATAAACTTCACAGCTTCAGAATACACTTTTTCAGGACGATTTCAGGATTCTTCACTTTAAATCTTCGATTTACTTCATTCTTCACTTGGTTTTCTTAGATCTTTGGCATGTGAATTCTTCAATCTTTGTCTCCTAAGATCAATCCCTTACTTTGGTAATTCTTGAACATCAAAATCATGCTTTTAACACTATTTTTCAATCCAAACACTTAAATTCACCTTGCAATACATACATGAGTAAAATAGAATATTAAGCGGATTCATGTTCATAAAACCAAGATATAAATGGAAAAATTATGCAATATTCGAGTCTCAACAGTAACTCAGTAGGCAGTCCGATTTCAATTAGGGGGGCTTAGGTGATTGCCTCACCTGCCTAACCCTTTGAGCCGCCCCTACACGTGCCAGTGCCGTATATGGTTTGTTCATTAGATGGGGACCCACTCTCAAATGGCAGGCGCTTAAAGGATAAGTTCTTTTGTTTGACTAAGGGTCGGTTTGGAAGGGTGGATTGGAAGGGATTGAATGGTATTAGGGTGGATAGGATTTCAAGGTAATGATGAGATCCATGGGATTGCTATATCGAGTCTGTTTGGCACGCTCGGCCAATCCCAGGATTAAACCTTCCCATCCCTTCCAATCCCTCAAACCAAACACATCCCAGACAAATTTGAACGGATTAGGGTGGATTGGATGGGATTTAAAGGTAATGATGGGGTTGTCAGTGGATTGTCTTAAGATCCGTGGGATTGCTAATATCCTGGGATCAGATCATCTAGTCTGTTTGGCACGCCCGACCAATCCCGAGATTTAACTTCCAATCCCTTCCAATACCATCCAATCCAGCCGTCCAAATGGGCCCTAAGTCAAGGGGTGCGGATTAGATACTGCCAAGTTGAGTATCCAGACTGGCTATTGAAGTGACGTCACCAAGTTCCGTGGGCCCCACATGATTTATGTTTTGTATTCACCCCTTCCATCCATTTGGAGAGATTATTTTAGGGCAATATTCAACGAATGAGTTAAATCCAAAGCTCCAATGGACACATCACAGGAAATAGTGGGGAGACTACCACTATTTAAAACTTCTAAAGGATACAAAAGTTTTAGATCAAGTTGATATTTGTGTTTTCCCTTCTTTGATTTCTTTTTTAACCTCTGAAGAGGTTGAATTTCAAATAAACATTATGGTTGGCATTAGGATAGTTTCAAGGGTGGGAATCACTCTCCCCATTATTTTATTTGGTAGGTTCCACTACAGAATTTTATCTACCTCTTTCTTTGGCTCATGCTATAAAATGATATCTCAAAATGGATGGACAGTGCGGATACAACACATATATCATAGTGAGGGGCCATAGAACTGGGTGACGTCACTTCAACAACCTGTCAGTATTTAATCCGCGCACTAAGTCAAGCTCTTGAGAAATATCCAGTGGGTCGCATTTCTTCTAGCACCTCCTTTCACACGTGGCGATCTGCTCATGAGCAAGATCCCGCAGCCCATCAAGCGGCACCGGGCTGAAAAAAATCAGGCCGATCATCCTTCTTGTCAGGCACACATGTACGTAGATATACGTATTCGCTGGCCAGTTATGCCGCCAACGCAGGCCCATCCGAACCGTCCATTTCTTTGCTACGGATAATTAGCTACTAACAGGTTGAGCAGCGAGAATCGTTACTGAAGTGACGTCACCATATTCTGTTTATCCCACCGTGATGTATGTGTTGTATCAATACGTTCATCCATTAGAAGAGATCATTTTATGGCATGAACCAAAGAATGAGTAGATCCAAAGCTCGGGTGGAACCCACCACGGAAACTGTAGGGAGAGTGACGCCTACCGTTGAAACCTTTTGAGGGTCCGCCTTAATGTTTATTTGAGATCCAACCTATTTATAAGTTAACAAATACATGAAAAAAGATAAACCACAAATGTTATTTTGATCCAAAACTTTCGTGGCCCTAGAAGTTTTTAATGGTAGGCGTTCAATCTCCTCTCGAGCTTTTGATCTGGCTCATGCTATAAGATGATCTCTCCAAATGGGTAGGCGGTAGGGATCCAACACATACATCGTATTGGGACCGACGGAACATGACGACGTCACTTCATTAGGAGTCGCACTACTTAACCTGTAAGTAGCTGATCCCCGTCCCATCTAATGGTCACTTCAGCCTGATTTTTTTTTTTTTTTTTTTTTCTTTACATTGATCTGCACAGTGGCATATGCTCACCGACAGGCTTGGATCTTGGAAATGCCGCCACTTTGATTGAACATGCCAGATGAAGGTCTACAGCTATAAATGCCACTTTGACTAGATGAATGTTTAACAGCTGTGATCCTTATAGCAGCTAATTTTGGCGGCCTATCAAAACGAAGGATCGTTGAAAGAGAAAGGATCGGCTCTCCAAAATCAACGAGTAAATGGTTGACCGGTCCAATGTAATAAGCCGCGTCGAAAGTGGTGCCAACAATGTAGACCGCTGATTCCTGTGTTGTAGTCCACTTGAGCCTGGGATTAGTCATCTGTTTAGGCTACTAATCCAAAATAATAAGAAAAAAAAAAAAATGTAT